>JAODAL010000502.1:0-304030 GCA_025379985.1 Phyllomedusa bahiana
ATCCCCCTTTCCCTCCTGACACAGTTACATATTTTTGTAAGGCTGAAAAAAGACAAGACGTCCTCCAGGTCAGCCTTTTTTTGCTAAAGTGTTGCAAAAGTTTTGATCCGGGAAGGCAAAAATAAAACAATGAGGGAAGCCAATTTTTTCCATTTTGGGGGAAAAAAAAATCCTTCCCGACTCCAAGGGGAAAATCGGAAAAACCCCTGGATAATACCCCTCTCCAAAAACCCGGGGTCACTATAACTTGTTCTATTATTAAGGCACAGAAATTTCACAGCACGCTTTAGATTCATGCAAGAGTGATTTTTTATAGAAAATCCATTATAGTACAGGAAATATTAGGTATAACATACAACACAGCAGATTTTTTTCTTTTTTTGTACAATGAAATCCAGTGATGTGACAATATTGACGCAACGTTTCGGCTATTATGTGAGCCTTAATCATGCATGTCACAAATGGGATGATTGAATAGGGAAAGTAAATTATGTTGTGGTATGTGGTAAATATGGGAAGACCTATAATACCAGAGAATAGGAATACAGAAAGTATGGGACCTAGGGTACGGGCTAGAAGCAAAAGTAGAACAACGTATGGTGGGAGGGTGTATTGAATGGACCTGCGGTATTATAGGTCTTCCTGGTCTTCTCTGTGTTAAGTGTAGAGTTAAAGAAGCTTGCTTGGCAAAAATTATTGTTATTATTATTTGTACATAGAAAGTGAAATGGAGTCCACCAGGCACCAGATGTTATTTTCAATACTTCTTATGTGGCTAAAGAGCTTTTGATGCCTCTTAGGCTGCAGGGTCCCGAAGTGACTGTTACCTCTGCACCCCCTATAGTTATACCTCTGCATACAGCACTTACCTTAATTTTCCCTTTCCCCATAAAGGGACCGGGCCAACGTTCCGTGGGGGTTACCACAGCAGGAGTAGGAGCCGTTCGTATAAGTTTCAGGGTGATCCATGTCTGATGTAAGGGTTGAAGCTACTGAGAAAGCCGTCAGGGGGCATAACATAGACTGTGGTGACTTTTTGACTGTTTCACTGTTCTTCAGGACCGTATGCATATATCCCAGAAAATGGGAAACCTCATGGATAATTGTGTTTTGTTGGGATCTAGATTCTGGCTCCTTTATCCAATTTTTCCATAGGTAAGGGTTCATCTCCAGACCCGGGGGTATACATAGGCAATGGCTTTAGCATCCTGTTCTGGGATTGTATTCTTTGTAAACGTCACCTTCTCTAGTTCCTGGATCAGCTCCTTCACCAGGTCTGTGGTGAATAGCGGCCAATGGTTGTACACTCCCTTCCAGTCTCCAAACTCCTTGGGATCGTCCACCAGGAGGCTTTGCCTTTTCTTCAGAGCATCAGATAAGAGTCGTCGGGTCCGGTCCTTCGCTTCCTCAGCCCGTTGTCTCTCATCGGCGCTCAGCAGACTGGGATCATTCATGGTCATTTCTTTAGCTTCTGTCTGTTCCTTCGCTTCCTCAGCCCGTTGTCTCTCATCAGCGCTCGGCAGACTGGGATCATTCATGGTCACTTCTTTAGCTTCATTGTTCTCCCTTGTTTCATCCTTAGTTTTCCTAAAACAGTCACAAAGTCTTGAGAACATTGTCCGCTCTTCAGCTGCTTTCCTGCCGTCCGCTTTATACTCATGCAGGTATTGGAACAGAAAGTCCGTATATTTCTTTTACTTTCCCTGCAGCCGTACTTATTATCACAATATAAGGAAGTACACAGATTTTTTTTTTACTCTATTGGTTTCCTTGAAAAAGGTGTTCCTATTCAGGGAAACAGCTACAGTTGAGCCTTTCATGACCGCGGGAGTTTATACCTTCACTGATAACAAAACTTTGCATAAAGCAACAGTACAAGTAACTTAAAGAAACTTAGGGCAACATGTATGAATTCGAATACGTATTTATTTTTTTTTTACTTGCCACCGACAACCCAGTTCTAAATAGATATAGAAGAGTGTAGAATACGACAGTATGAAGATTTTTGGCGCATTACATAGAGCTTAATGCGCCAAACTTCTGTCAACGTTCGGCACATTACACTCTATGCCCATACAAAGTTTTGCGCATTAAGCTCTATTTAATGCGCCAAACATGTGTAGAGGCTATAGATAGGCTGGAAATAAGAGAAAAGTCATTAGAATAGCATGTCAGTGATAGAAACTAAGGGACTGATCCTGCTTGGTGGACCACAGGTCCCAGCAATACCTATGCTGTGCCGGCTCTTGCTGTATGTAGAATAAAGGCCGAGAGCAGCAAAAATACATTTCAAAATGTCCCTTATTTCTCAACTTCCACCAGTTCAGTAATAAAAAGTAATTTATGATAATTAGTAAACTATATAAAATATAATTATTTACATTTAATGAAAAATATATGTAATATCCCCAAAAACGTATTTAAAATTCATAGAATCTAAAACTTTTACATTAAATAACCCACTGATGTTGTTGTTCAGATTTGTAAAAATTTTGACTACATTAAATTTGAAATTTACTTTTGCTGCTCTCCCTCTTTATTCTACATACAACAAGAGCCAGCACACCACAGGTCTGGCTGGGCCTGTGGTCCACCAAGCAAGATCAGTTCCATAGTTCCTATTCACGGACATGTTATTTTAATGACTTTTCTCTTATTTCCAGCCTATGTATAGCCTCTACAGATGTTAGGCGCATTACTAATGCGCCAAAGTTTCATCATGCACCAAACACACAGGCAAGGGGCGGGAACTTTAGACACCATTTTTAATCACACAAAATTCACTTTCATACAGTCAGGCGCATTATACACTGAATATAATGAATGCAATATTTCACTTTGAAGCGCCTTCCTTCATATGTCTCTCAAAGTTCGGCGCATTACACTCTATGCCCATACAAAGTTTGGCGCATTGCATAGAGCTTAATGCACCAAACTTTGTATGGACATAGAGTGTAATGCGCCAAACTTTGAGAGAAGTTTGGCGCATTAAGCTCTATGTAATGCGCCAAAAATCTTCATACTGTCGTATGCTACACTCTTCTATATCTATTTAGAACTGGGTTGTCATGCGCCAAGTATAAAAAAAATACGCATTCGAATTCATACATGTGGCTCTTAGTAACATATCTTACTAGTGAAAAATTTTTCCTTCTTCACTTATCAGCTTCTTTACTATTATTACTACTATTTTTATTATTTTTATTTTAAAGCACCATTAATCCCAGGACGCTATTCATTATAGGGCGGTTACATATATAAAATAGATCCAAGCAAATTACAATGTCAAGTTTTCAACACTAATGGACTAACAACTGGTATAGAGGGAGAGAGGACCCTGCCCATGAAGGCTTACAATCAACCAGGAAGGAGGAAAGAGACAGAAGGTGAGGGGCAGACATGTTTGTGTGGTTGAGTAGTGGCAGCAGCGTTATTGTAGGTTGTAGACGATCCTGGGGCTAGAGAATGGGGGAAGCACGGGAGAATTCTTGGTTGTGTGAGGAACTGACAAGAGGATAGCAGAGAAGAAGGTACTTTGGGGACAGGAGATTGTGTGAGGGTAGGTTTTCATAGCTTAATGGGTTTGCCTCACCAAGCTGTTTCAGAGCCAAAAGCAGCTTTCATTCATGCATCCAGTCTCTTCCTGGTCAGGCTGTAGGTGATTAGCATATCTGCTCTATCTTCACAGCTCTGCTAATTACTCTGACATGAGAGCAGGAAATGTTTATCTAAAGTCCGGAGAAGCTTCAGAGCTAAAGTAAACAAAGGTAATTAGTCTCCTTTGTTTGTTAGGTCAGATAACACTCAAGCTCTCAAGCTGCCGGCAGTTCTAAGTCTTCCCTGTTACCAGATTAGACAAACAGCAGGGGAGAGCAGGTTGGTGACCTAGAGAAACCTGAGTGCACTCTGAGCTGATAAAAATCATTTTTATCTCCTCAACAAAGAAAAATAAACAAAGCAATATATTTGGAAAATGTCTTCATTTACTGTGTCCTACATGATGACAGCTAATATATGTAGTGAGACAACCCCTTGAAGGCTGAGATGTTATGAAGAGCCATGTAAGTCACGGTTAATAACTTTTCTCTCCCTTCCTGCATTCTTATCTGTTCACTGATTTGTTAATTGGCTCAGGTTACAGCTGCCTATAGAAATCTATGGAGTGGGGAGGAAATACAGAGAGACGCACAGAGATGGTACATGCCGTATTCTGTGTGTTTTATCTCTGTGTTTCATCTCACTTTAGTGCTGGACTCACAGTTACACTACTCCTTACTGCTGTCTAATGTATTCCATGCTGCTGCTTGTGTGCAAGAGTTTCCTACTTTAACGTCTTCCTAGTCTCCTCTCTATAGACCTCTATGGGCAGCTGTAATGTGCACTGTCATATCTATTATATCATGATATAAAGAAGTACACAGATTGTTTTTTATTCTATTGGTTTTCTTGAGAAGGTGCTTGTATTCATGAAAATAGCAACACTTTAACCTTTCATAGCTGGGGGAGTTTTAGGGTCTTGAGATATACCTACAATTAATAAAACTTTCCATAAAGCAACAGTACAAGCAAATATAAGAAACTTAGTAATATATCATACTGGTTTAAAATGCTTCCCTCTTCGCTTATCAGCCTCCTTTTCTCCTCGATCCTGCATTCTTATCGGTTCACTGATAAGAATGCAGGGAAATCATCTTGCAGAGGAAATAGCTTCAGCTTCAATGAATTCTCAGCCTACAGCTGCCCATAGAGTCTATGGAGAGGAGTGGAAACACAGACATGGTCCATGCTATATTCTCAGTGCTTTATCTCAGTGTTTCATCTTACCCTAGTGCTGGACTCGGCTACACTGCTCCTTACTGTTGTCTAATGTCCTCCATGCTGCTACTTTTCTGTAAGAGTCTCCTGTTTTAACATTTTCCTAATTACCTTTCTATACACTTCTATTGGCATCTGTAAAGTGAGCTGCCATATTTATTATATAAGAAAGTATACAGATCTTTTTATTCTATTAGTTACCTTGATAAAATGTTTGTACTCATGGACACAGCTACACTTTAACCTTTCATAGCCAAGGGAGTTTTAGGTCTTGAGGCAAACTCCAGTTAATACACCTTTCAACAAAGCAACAGTAGAGGCAAATATAAGAAACTTGGTAATATATCATACTGGCGACAAATTATTCCTTCTTCACTTAACAGCCTTCTCCCCCATCCTGCAGGGAAGATAGCTTCAGCGTCAATTAATTATCAGGTTACAGCTGCCCATAAAAGCCTATGGAGAGGGGAGGAAATACAGAGAGACACACAGAGATGGTACATGCTGTTTTCTTGATGTTTTATCTCAGTGTTCCAGAGAGATGATAAGTTCTGTATTCTAAGTATTTCATCTTTGTGTTTTATCTTACCGTAGTGCTGGACCAACAGCTTTTCATCCTGTCTCTTTCAGCTGTGGGTGGTTCTATGGCACTGATTAGCATATTTAGCTTCTCTGCAACTGAGACATTACAAAGACATAAGTGCAGGCGATTTGGGATGACATGTATGAATAGGGCTGTGCCAGTATTCTGGCTTACTTTGCACCAAAAATCTGTCATAGCCCTGTTCTACAGTCGCAATCCGAACCTTGGCACAGGCAGTGCTGCCCCGACTCTTTGTAATGCACCAAAGGTGTGGGAGCGTTCTGGAGGTGTGTCGCACAAAATTCAGAGGATTAGACACATTTATGAATATGGGATGCCAAAAGTAGGCGTATAACTGTCAGAACAGCCAGACTAATTTAAAAGTGGTATTGAGGCCAAAGTTGTCACCAAATGTATGAACTACAGAAGAAAAGGTTCATATATCCTTGCACGTTCTACACTGCTTTAAAGCTATTTAGAACTGGCCGCTCAGCGCCAACGTTCATACATGTCACCTTTAATCTTCAGTAAACAAAGCTACAAGAGTTCCGAGGAGTGAAAACAATTGCTTACTGTAAACAAAAGCTAATCTTGTTAGAGATAATGAGTCTGCTCCTAGAGTGAGCTCCATCCATGGTGATGTCACTCCTTCCTCTTTGTCTAATCAGTAAGCAAACAAATGGTCATAACCAGAGAAACCTGTGTGCACTCAAAGCACATAAAATCTCTCTTATCTAATGACCAATATATGTGACTAATATATTTCTTTTTTTTAAATCTTCAATTACCTGTACCTACGTGTTGAAAGCTAATCTTTGTAATAGGAAAACCCCTTTAACATATTCCTAGTTCCCTCTCAGTAGACTTATATGGGCAGCTGTAATGTGAACTGTCTGTCAAGCTGAAGCATCTCCTCTGCAGAACACATAGAGCTCTCTTATTTTTTAAAACTGTATCTGCTGTCCTTTTATTTTGTATGTTTTGGTTTAGAGAAAAGTGGGAAGAAATAGAAAAAAAAACTTTTGTTGTGTTCTATTAAAAGGTATTTTGTTTAATCAAAAATATTTACTCCAAAAATCTCCCCTCTATAGACTTGCCTACTATGTGTACACCATGCAACATATAAAGTTAATATGATGCCAAGATTAGAACATAGAGCCTAGCTTGACTGTAAGTGTATCTCCTTTATTGCATTATATGTTGGATGTGTCTTCTACATGTTTTGATGGGTCTCCAATGCTGCACAATGCTGAGAAAGGAAGGGATTCATGGTATGTAATAGGAGAAGTAATATGGCAGAGCCTTCATTAGGTTCCCGGGTGCCATAGCTGCCTGTCAGCACCACACAACTCCTCCGCAGGGGAGCCCATCAGGCAATGGAAGGGCGCGTTCCTGTCCTGGATAATTGCCTAGATGCCGTGGTCCCAGTGACCACAGCATCTAAGTAGTTATATACCCAGATCCGAGTTATCGCAGCGTACCCGTCATACTGACCCTAAATATTGTAGGCTCCTAACATTTACAAGTCAGTCCCTCAGCTTTTTCACTTTGTAGTAAATACACAAATCGCTGCTTTGACACTAAACAATGTTTAATAGCCGCACATTCTGCTTCATGACACGTTTCTCATACACATGGAAGGAGGAAGAAATGGTGGAATCACTGAAAGTGGTGTTCTGCGAGGTACGCCATCAAAGTCTGATAGGTGTGGGTACAACCTCTGGGAGCCACAGCAGTCTGGAGAAGAGGTCCTCAAAAGTTTCAGTTCAGAACAGAGATTGGGAGTTCCCGATACAGGGGAGCACTGTGTTCTCTCCATTCATTTCTATGGAAGTTCCCAGTACAGGGGAGCGCTGTGTTCTCCATTCTGTTCTATGGGAGTTCCCAGTACAGGGGAGCACTGTGTTCTCTACCCTGTTCTATGGAAGTCCCAGTACAGGAGACCACTGTGTTCACCATTCTGTTCTATGGGAGTTCCCAGTACAGGGGACCACTGTGTCCTCCATTCTGTTCTATGGGAGTTCCCAGTACAGGGGAGCGCTGTGTTCTCTCCATTCTGTTCTATGGAAGTTCCCAGTACAGGGGAGCGCTGTGTTCTCTCCATTCTGTTCTATGGGAGTTCCACTACAGGGGAGCGCTGTGTTCTCCATTCTGTTCTATGGGAGTTCCCTGTACAGGGGAGCACTGTGTTCTCTCCATTCTGTTCTATGGGAGTTCCTAGCAAAGGGGAGCGCTGTGCTCTCCATTCTGTTCTATGGGAGTTCCCAGTACAGGGGAGAGCTGTGAACTCCATTCTGTTCTAGTGTAGTTCCAAGTACAGGGGAGCGCTCAGTTCTCCATTCTGTTATATGGGAGTTCCTAGTACAAGGGAGCGCTGTGTTATCCATTCTGTTCTATGGGAGTTCATAGCAAAGGGGAGCGCTGTGCTCTCCATTCTGTTCTATGGGAGTTCCCAGTACAGGGGAGCGGAAAGTTTAGAACTTCCACAGAACTCAATGCAGTCATGCGTAGACATTTTAAGTCTAAACTTTCAGGGGGTCCAATCATGGAGTCCTAGAGGTGGGACCCGCACCTATCAGACTTTGATGACATTTTCTAGTGATATGCCAATAAAGTATATGGTGGGTAGATCCCTTTAATGTTAATTTAAAAAGTCATAATGGTATCAGCTGCATGAGTTTTCCCATTTATAGATTCACTCACAATAGATGGAAGAACGTCCACTACTCCATCATTGTCAATTGTAACATTCAGCCCAATGAGATTGGATGTCATTCAAGCGTTCATAGATTACCATCAACATCAAGCAGGCAAAAGCTGCATGCAACACTTCCCTGTCCATTCCCAATAACATCTACCAACGATAATGGATGCATATGTGGTCGAATCCCTACGGAAGTCAATGGGATCAGTTGTGGTGCTAATTTATGACTGTACAGGCAATCTTCGGCTTATACCGTTCCGACTTACATCTGTGCCCTAGTTACAAATGGAGACTTATGGGGCATGCTGGCACTTGTAGTTCCATGTTCCACAGCAGATAGTAGTTATGGAATGACAAGTTCCAGCATGCCACAGCAGGTAAAAATGAGGTGAAATCTTCTTAACAGGGGCACAGACAGTAAAACAAATGTAAAAACTCTTCCCTGCACTATCCGAAACTAAAAAAAAACTTTTGTGCTGGAGTTACATTTAATAAATCTACCTGTTCTGACTTACATACAAATTTATCTTAAGAACAAACCTACAGTCCCTATCTTGTTCGTAACCCGGGGACCGCCTGTATGTGTCAAAACTGTAGAGATGGACACAAGTGGCAGATGGGTAGGACCTGGCTTGGGCTATTGTGCTTCATATGGCAACCACTTTGCAAATTTACATTTATTTCCTCCATGTGACCATGATCGTCGGCATACTTAAAATATTATTCCACTTTATAAAGAAAGACTCAGAGCAGAAAATTCGTGATTTATTGTTCAACAAATTAAATAATAATTGCAGATGCCGGCATCTTTGTCACATATTCATATAGAGCATGTGGGCTCGGTGCTGCCTGGTCACGGGATGACTATTTTGTATTTTTTTCATGACTTATGTCAAGTGACTCCTGAAGAGGGCACAACTTTTATCTTTGCTATGAGTCCCCCCTCATCCTCTCCATACAACAATGTCACTTTGTTTCTGAACGAGCAATGTACATTATTCATACTGATGTCCTCCTGATATTATAACCTCATGTGGTATTGTGCAAACATTGGGGACTGTATATATCTAATATATATCGTACCTCCCAAGTGTCCCTATTTGTTACCCAGATCCATTTGTCCATTTTTACTACTTAAAGGGGGTTGTCTCACTACGATTGCTGCTTTTTATGTTAAAGATCTTGCAAAAACAAGTCACTTTGTAATATATGTCCATTAACAGTATCCTACCTATTCCTAGATATCCCCTCTTGTATGGGCTGCATCAGCTCCTCAGGTCACTATAGCTACAGACCTGTTCAAGCTCTCATGATAGGCTACCAGCACTGGTTGCTATAGCTACAGACCTGTTTGATCTATCCTGATAGGCTGCCAGCACTGGTCCCTATAGCTACAGACCTGTTTGATCTCTCATGATAGGCTGCCACGCTGGTTGCTATAGCTCCAGACCTGTTTGATCTCTCCTGATAGGCTGCCAGCACTGGTTGCTATAGCTACAGACCTGTTCGATCTCTCCTGATAGGCTGCCAGCACTGGTTGCTATAGCTACAGACCTGGCTTCTACTGCAGCCTAGTAGAAGCCAGTAAACACGTCCCTGAATTCAACATGAAACCAAGAAAACAGGACTGAGGTAAAATGAATCAATGTAGTGAGACAACCCCTTTAAATCTCCCTCTTTTTGACTTGAAACATAAGCTTGCATCAAAAAACTTAATACTTTGCCCCAAGAAGTAGCTCACTGGTTCCTAACTGCATATTAGGCTACAATGCATGTATGATTTACCAATCTGTAGCAACTTGGACCATAAAAATGTCTATCTTCGGATGATATTTGTACTAATGTGTAAATGAAAAATGAATGAAGTGTAAACATGTGCATGAAAAAAATGATATAGTTATCATAAAGGAGTTGCCTCACTACAATGATTAGCTTTCAACATGTAGGGAACAGTAAAGGGAGCCATTTTCCAAATATATTGCTTTGTTTATTTTTCTTTGTTGAGGAGATGAAAGTGATTTTATCAGCTCTGACTGCACTCAGGATTCTCTAGGTCACCGACCTGCTCTCCTCTGCGGTTTGTCCTATCTGATAGCAGGGATGACATCATCACACAGGTCAACATGCAGGACTACCAGCACCTTAAAAACTTTAGTGTTATCTGACCTAACAAACAAAGGAGACTAATTAGAGTAATTACTATTTTTTTACTTTAACTCTGAAGCTTCTCAGGACTTTAGATAAACATCTCCTGCTCTCATGTTAGTGTAACTATCAGACCCATGAATACAGAGCTGATAAGCTATTTACCAACAGCCTGACCAGGAAGAGACAGGATGCATGAATGAAAGCTGCTTAAGACTCTGAAACAGCATGGTGAGACAACCCCTTTAATGATCATAACTGTCCTCTTTCACCACCCAAAAAAGTTCAGCGGTATGTGTGTGTGTATGTACAGTCATGGCCAAAAGTTTTGAGAATGACACAAATCTTCTATTTTCACATGATCTGTTGCCCTCTGGTTTTTATGTGTGTTTGTCAGATGTTTTTGTCACATACAGAAATACAAGTGCAATCATATTATGATTAACCAAAGCTTTTATTGACATTTTAGAATGAGTTTATGCAGCAGTCAATTTTTTGCAGTGTTGACCCTTCTTCTTCAGGACCTCTGCAATTCTCCCTGGCATGCTCTCAATCAACTTCTGGACCAAATCCTGACTGATAGCCGTCCATTCTTGCACAATCAATGCTTGCATTTTGTCACAATTTGTTGGTTTTTGTTTGTCCACCCGTCTCTTGATGATTGACCACAAGTTCTCAATGGGATTAAGATCTGAGGAGTTTCCAGGCCATGGACCCAAAATCTCTATGTTTTGTTCCCTGAGCCATTTAGTTATCACCTTTGCTTTATTCAAGGTGCTCCATCATGCTGGAAAAGGCATTGTTGATCACCAAACTGCTCTTGGACGGTTGGGAGAAGTTGCTCTTGGAGGACATTCTGGTACCATTCTTTATTCATGGATGTGTTTTTAGGCAAGACTGTTAGCCGATTCCCTTGGCTGAGAAGAAACCCCAACATGAATGGTTTCTGACTTTACATTTTGGCATAAAAAAGGGGGTTCGGAAGGGGTTTCATCGAAAAAGCTTTACCCCATCCTCAGCGTCCACTCCCTGTACCTTTGGCAGATACAGTCTTCCCTGATTTTTTTTTTCTGGAGGGAAAGGGCTTTTGCTGCCCTCCTTGACCCAGGCCTTGCTCCAAAGGAGTCTCCCCCTCAAGTGCGTGCAATGCACTCAAACCTCCGTGCCATTCCTAGCAAGCTTCCCTGCGGGAGCCCAAACCCGAACTGAAAACTTTTAAGAAAGGTCCTGGCTTGCTGGTTTTTTCTTGGGGCCCGGAGGCTTTTGGGGCAAAATGGAACCTCTCTCCTTGAATTCCTTGATGATGCATAGATTGTTGATTAGGTGAAAAATCTTTCAGCTCGATACCTTCCCTGTTGGGCCCCATTTTTGTGCGGCAATATGACTGCAGTGTTTCTTTAGAGATAACCAGGTTAACAGAAGAAAAAATGATGCCAACACCAGCCCTCCTTTTAAGGTCCAGTGGTGTGATTCCTTAAACTTAATATACAGATTGATCTCCAGCCTTCCCCATCAACACCCACACCTTGTAAGGAGCAAACACTGAAACGATGTTACTGGTCCTTTTAAGAAAACCTGAAAAGAAGGGAAAGTGTTTTGGGGGGGAAAAGTTAATTTTTTAGGCAACTTTATTGATTTGGGAATTTAATTTCTGTTAAACTGTCACTCTTTATTTAAAATTTGGAGTATATGCAAATTGCCATTAAAAACCTGATGCAGTAGACTTTGTAAAAATTAAAATTTTTATATTCTCAAAAATTTTTGGGCCCGACTGATGTATATATATATTTATATATACAGTAGGCAGTCACTTATGTCCAGTCGCCATCTTGAACAGTCCAACGAGTCACTTTCAGTCACAGAAAAGCTGTTTTTTGTAAACAGAGACTCAGTGCTGTATTTTATAACTGGCATCAGCCAGCTTTATTCCTCAGGCAGGTTTTAAGGGGACAACAAACAGAAACAAAATAGACCCTAGGCTTTCTGGCTACTAACTAAACACATAGAAAGTCCCTCTCTCTACCAGTGGTCTGAATCTACTGCCCAGTAACCATTGGTACAGGCTTCCCTCAAACCTGGGGGTCAGGGCCTCCTCCTCGGTTTAGGCATTGCTTCCAACTACAGGTAATTAACGACACCCCCTGGTATCTGGAGCATCAGGCATTCCAAAGACCAGAAATTTGGGAATGGCCTCCCACCCAACACTACAGCCATTCCAAAAAAAGCCAGCCCGTAATTAGCTGCATAGCACCTATACTAACACGGCTACATGTCAGTAACCTCTGGTTCCTGATATCAAACTGCCAGCTTTCCCCGTTGAGGCCAGGCACCTCGGTGGCACGTATCTTGTAGGTCTCCTGCTGTATAAAACTCACTGGCAAGCGGCAGAGGAATGTGACTGGCTGAGGTCGGTCTGCCACAATATATATACATATATACATATATATATATATAATATATAATATATATATATATATATATATATAATATATATATATATATAATATATATTATATATTGTGGCAGACCGACCTCAGCCAGTCACATTCTCTGCCCACATATATAAATGCCCTATCATATCATGTAGCCATCCAACTGCATGGTGGTTAGAAACTGACACAGGAAACGCTAGGTATATATATGGTATATATATAGTATATATATATAGGTATATGGTATATATTATAATAGGTATATGGATATATAATAGATATTATATATAATATAAGATATAATATATATATATATATATATATATATATATATATATATATATATATATATATATATATACCTTAGTGTTTCCTGTGTCAGTTTGTAACCACCATGCAGTTGGATGGCCTCATGATATGATAGGGCATTTATATATGTGGGCACAAAAAAATGGACTTGACACCTATTTGTTTATACTGTAGAGACATTGTGGTCAGCACTCTCTAGTCAAGGGGGTAGGGGTTGAGGGAGAACAATGCTTCGCCATCACTCATCAGTGTTGTGATGAGCGGCTCCTGCTACACCCCCACATTGAAGCATTGTTCAGGAATACATAGTGTGATGTGGGTGCTACCAATATAATATCAGCCGTTTTCCAAGCACAAAATCTCTGCCTGTAAGTGGATGCCTTTTCTATTACTGTCACCATCTTAGCATTGGGAATATATTAATATATAATATTTGTTGTCATCAATTTGTGGTTCAGTCCATCACTATATGAGGTTCTTATTTTAGTTTTAAAACTAGTTCATGTCTTTAGTGATACTAATTGCACACTGAACGGCCAGCAGAGTTTGCACCTTATAGAGTCGGCTTTGTCTCTTCACCTGACGGGCCTGTATCCTCAGCAGGTGACGCAGTGTCCTCACCAGATGGGCCTGTGTCTTCGCCAGGTGGCTCTTTGACTTCACTAGATCGATCAGCATCCAATGAATCTTACAGAGAATCTGTCTCCTCACCAAAGGTATCCGTCTCCTCTCAAGCAGTATCTGTCGCTTCAGTTTCTCCACCACAGGTATCTGACTGGTCACCAGCAGTAGATTTCGTGGACATCTCTCGGCCGAAGGTATCCTGCGACCCGCAAGCCGTATATGCTTCTCCATGATCAGTATCTGCGCCTTTAATAGCAGCAAAGCATTATCTGCCTCCTGATCAGAGGTTTCTGCATCTATAAAGGAGGCCTCCGACTCTAAATCAGAAGTCTCTTCTCCAAAACTATACGTCTTCTCACCAAATGTGTCCATGTATTCACCAGAGGACTCAGTCTCGTCAGCATCATCTCTATGCACCAGAAATGTGTCTCTCCATAGATGGTCCTCCTTGCGCATAGACCTTGTGCACACAAAGATATACAAATTATTTATTTTGTTATTGTGCTTTTTTATTTCTATTTAAAGAGCACTGTGCCCTCTCCTGACAGGTCTATTTTAGCAAATCCTTGTGTTCCCTGTGATATAACAATTCTTCTCTTATGTCTCTATGTAGTGTGTTTCACTTGTTATTCCTCCTAGAAATTCTTTATCAATCTGTCAGCTGGGTGTTACCAGTTGGGGGGGGGGGGTGTCCTTGCACAGCCTGACATTGTCCAATAAGTGCATGGACATGCCCTTTCACCAATAGAATGATCACAGCCATCCGACAGATCTGGAATACATTTCTAGGAGGAATAACAGAGGAACAGCACAACACAGAGATATAAGAGAAGAGGCTTCAGGATTGTTACTTCACAGGGAACGCAAGGATTTACTAACACAGACCTGTCAGGAAAGAGCATGGGTCCTTTTGAAAGAATTTATAAAATAAAAAAAGTAAATAAAGTAGTATAAAAAAAAACATGCAATAAACAGTGGGCACCTCATTAGAAACACCAGAGGGGTTCAGTAAAAAATCCCTTAGTTTTTTTTAATGTCCAAAAAACATTAAAATCACATGGCATATTGCACGGCAAGCAGCTCAATAATGGGTCTCGGAGAATTTCCTCCTTATTCATAGTGTTATTTTGCTGCAGTTTTGCAAGTCAAGCCCCTTTCAGCTAAGCCTCCTTGTTGAGCATGAAAAGTGTCCTTGTGGAAAGCGTCTTAGGCGATGCTGCACCAAATTTGACTTGATGCTTATGTTTGAATATGTGTCATGTCGTAAGACAAACTGCCTGTGTGCCAAAAAGTGTCTTAGCCTCGCCACTATGAAAAGGGCATGAAGAGTTACAGAAATGTGTCTTATAATACAAATTAGCATAGACGCCTCCTGAAGAGCGGCACCGACAAAAGTGTCAGTCTTGTCGGGCGGACTCATTCGGACTCATTCTTTTTGGCACAAATGCTTTAGGAATAAATCGGATACGACGCACATCATTATTTCTGTCGTAACCTGTGACAGAAAAGTGCCACAGTAACTTTCATGCATCTGGGTCAATACATGGGGGGTACGGCGTTCACACCAGTTACTTGGTGCAATTGGAACAGAAAATCAGTTACATTGTGTCACAGTCTGCATTTCCTTTGCTGTCAGAAATTATGTCAACGGAGAAGAAGAGTTTGCCTTAGGTGCTCTCCTCTCACACCAAGCATGTCAAACTCAATGGCTAGTAGAAGCCAAATCAACAAGGTCTATGGGTATGTTCACATGTCGTTTTTTGGATCCGATTTTGGATCCGTGTTGGATCCAAAAACGCTGCGTGTTGGATGCAGCAGGAACGCACCCTATAGTTTATTATGGGGCTCCTGCTGCATCTTTCGGACCAAGAAATGACATGAACGGATCCGAAATACACAATGAGGCGCATCAGTGATCACTCGTGTGAACACCGATGCGTGTCTCGTATGAAAAGTAATTTAACTCACATTGCTATTTGTTAGATGCATGTTTGGGTCCGTTTGGGGGCCGACAGATGGATCCAAATACGCAACTAAAAGCATGAAACACACTGTGTGAACATACCCGAAGTTTATGTTGTAAAGAGTTTACTATATGCCCGAAGACAACTGATGCAATATATTTCCTAACTACTATTCAGACTTGAAGGCTTATTCTAAAATATAACTTTTAATGACCAATATTAAGAGACTTTCAAACTCATTGAAATCATATAGGCAGTTCGCTCTTATTGGGAGAATTTATATAGTTTTTAGGGGAAGGGTGGAATAAGTCTGCAATGCACCTACCTCATTAGCTAAATCTGCCTAGGCATAGGGCAGTATGCTAGGGGATAGACAGCTACCCTTCTTCTCCTCAGGTGAGCTTCTAGCATCCTTAGCAAATTATCAGGATAAATATCAGATTCTGCCTGAACCGTGGGCAATTAGCTAGACATAAACCTGAACCCTATTCCAAATGTTTCTACACTGTAATAGCAATTAGAGCAGACTGCCTATTATTAAAACGAATAATACTGCCTCCCCCAATACGTTTCGCCACAGCAGTGGCGTCCTCGGGTTAATGGGGCAAAAGAACAGCACTATATGAGCAGCAGTTGTTTAACCCCTTAATTACGGCACGCCTGAACAGATAGGGGGAATGGCGAACATTTTAGGGCCTCCTTTGCTGTTCATAAAACAGGGGGTAAATTGGTTTTATTTTTTCGAGACGGCACTTTGTGCCTTGTTTTTTTGAAAGGCACTATTAATAATTGCCCCGCTTGTTTTGAATTACAATTTAAAAAAACAAGGTTTGATTTTGATTAGATTTTAACTTATGTTTAACCGTTACCTCCATTATTTAATTGAGCCTTCATGTCTACAGGACATCCTCCTGTGATACCAAATATGAGTAGGTGTTTTTCAGTAATTTAGAATTATTTTAGTCAAAATTTATTTTTTTTTTTTATATTTTTCAAATCTTTATTTTTTTTACACTCTTTTATGGTTTTTTTGTAACTTTTTTTTGACTCCCATTTAAGGGAAGAACTGTTTTTAAAAATTTTTATAAAAAAATTTTGGAACACAGGAAATGTTTAGCATATTATATAATGCCCCCAATACTTTGCTATCCTGTTTCAGATGACTGAAAAGGCGTGCATGGACAGCACACCAGGTGCGCCTAATTTATGGCCTTCATAGCACAGACAGCTCATGGGGCCTCTCTATGTTCCCTGACATACCCCATGAGCGTTCCCAGGGGTTAAGGTCGGGTCCCAGGCGTAATATGGATTCACCCGGATTGAGCAGGGAACTTTGATTGCGCTGCGGTAAGCACCGCCGCAATCAAAGGGTTAAAGCATCGGGTTCCGGAGGTTTCCTCCGCTGCCCGATGCCTGCGGACTGGGCCCGGTGGGCTGTGGTAGTAGAGGGCCCAATCCCACGCAATTTGGGCGCCCAAACCCCCATTTGCAGGAAGACTGAAATGCCCCCGTCTAAAGCGGTGGGCGGTCGTTAAGGAGTTAACAGGTCCCTAATTACTGTGCTGAGCCTTTGAACCAGGGCCGGGATGATGGGTAGGCGAAGGTAGGCGACCGCCTATGGTGCTACTTCATCCCAGGTGGAAAAGGGGGTGCAAGGAGGAGTGGAGTGGACTAAATTTTCCATTTGGGAGGCACTTTGTGCCTTTTTTTGCCTAAGGCACCAGAATACCTTGTCCCAGCCCTGCTTTGAACCAATTACAGATGTGCTCTATTGATCGCCCCACAGGTTGTGATTGATAGATATGGACACCTGTAGGGTATATGAGGTGTGGGGACCGGTCCATTCATGGGTCAGCCTCCTCAGTGTACACAGACAGCCCACATCCCTACCTATCATCCATATACATACAGGTGCTTCTCAATAAATTAGAATATCCGTCAAAACTTGTTTTTTTTTTCAGTAATTCAGTTCAAAAAGTGAAACTTATATTCTATAGAGTCATTACAAACAGAGTGAACTTTTCCAAGTGTTTCTTTCTGTTAATCTAGATGATTATGGCTCATTACAGCCAAGGAAAACCCAAAAGTCATTATCTCACAAAATAAGAATATTATATAAACCAACTGTAAAAAAATTTTGGAACACAGAAATGTTGGACAAATGAAAAGTCTGTATAGTGAATGCCCTCAGTACTTGGTCGGGGCTCGTTTTGCATGAATGACTGCATTAATGCGGCGTGGCATGGAGGCGATCAGCCGGTGGCCCTGCAGAGGTGTTGTGGAAGCCCAGGTTGCTTTGATAGCAGCCTTCAGCTCATCTGCATTGTTGGGTCTGGTGTCTCTCATCTTTCTCTTGACAATACCTCATAGATTCTCTATGGAGTTAAGGTCTGGCGAGTTTTCTGGCCAATCAGGCACAGTGATACTGTGGTTATTAAACCAGGTATTGGTACTTTTGTAAGTGTTGACAGGTGCCAAGTCCTGCTGGAAAATGAAAATTCCATCTCCAAAAAGCTTGTCGCCAGAAGGAAGCATGAAGTGCTGGTAGATGTCTGCACTGACTTTGGTCTTGATAAAACACAGTGGACTTACACCAGCAGATGACCTGGCTCCCCCAAACCATCACTGATTGTGGAAACTTCAAACTAGACCTCAAGCAGCTTGGATTGTGTCTCCCAACCTCTTCCTCTGGACTCTGGGACCTTGATTTACAAATGAAATGCAAAATTTACTTTCATCTGAAAACAACACCTTGGACATTGAGCGACAGTCCAGTTCTTTTTCTCCATCGACCAGTTAAGACGCTTCTGACATTGTCTCTGGGTCATGAGTGGCTTGACACATGGAATGCGACACTTGTAGCCCATGTCCTGGATATGTCTGTGTGTGGTGGCTCTTGAAGCGCTGACTCCAGCAGCAGTCCACTCCTTGTAAATCTCAAATCTCAAACATTTTTGAATGTCCTTTTCTTAACAATCCTATCAAGGCTGCGGTTATCCTGGTTGCCTATGCACCTTTGTCTACCACACTTTTTCCTTCTACTTAACTTTCCATTAATCTGCTTTGATACAGCGCTCTGAGCTTTGTTAGCAATGACCTTTTGTGGCTCCCCCTCCTTGTGGAGTGTGTCAATGATTGCCTTCTGGACATCTGTCAAGTCAGCAGTCTTCCCCATGATTGTGTCGCCTACTGAACCAGACTAATTGAACTTTTAAAACGTTTAGGAAGCATTTGCAGGTGTTTGTTTGAAAATTATTCTAATTTTCTGAGAAAAGGGCTTTTGTGTTTTTCTTGGCTGTAATGAGCCATAATCATCAAGATTAACATAAATAAACACTTGAAAAAGTTCCCTCTGTTTGTAATGACTTCATAGAATATAAGAGGTTCACTTTTTGAAATGAATTACTGAAAAAAAAAAACCAACGTTTGGCTGATATTCTAATTTATTGAGAAGCCCCTGTACTACTGAACTTCGCTGAATGCGATCTGTATACCGCACATACAGCCACATATATAATGTTACTCTTTCTATTTACCTTTATCCTGCAAACTATGTTAAGCAACACTTGCCCATATACTTCCCTTGGCACTTTGATCTAAAAATAGCGAATGCGCATTTAGACATGACACTGTGACCATACTGCGCATGTCCAAAGGATCCGTGCCAGCGCTGAGCAGTGCAAGAAAACATCTGCACCCTCATGTTCCCTGCCATCAGATAAGAAGTGCAAACAATGCAAGCGCGGCCAGATCAGCTCCTATTAGCTCCTGGTCGTATCTAATGTAAACTGTCAGGAAACCAAGGGAAGGATAGGATTTCTGGCGCCGCAAGTGATCACTATCCAATGGCTGATCACTGTGTGCTGTGTGACACTGTGTGTATCAGCATGCTGTTTCCACATTCTTACAAGCTTTTAAAGAAGACGGTTGTATATGAATTAACCATTGGCTCCAGATATAAAGTTACATTACAGTTTAAAAAAAACTTATGTTGGTCAAAAATGATAAATGTATCATTTTAACACTATTTTAGCATAAAGACATCCTGCATTGCTCAATAGCTGATGCCAAATATCACATGCAGAAGAGTTCCTAGTGGCTCAAAGTGATTTATCTTTACATTATTTTTAGCATATGCATTATCAGGTTTGTAGTTAAGCCAGATTAAGGTTACAGTTTTAGGCTAGTACTGGGCTACATAATTCAATAGACCTTATTTTACTGTATCTTGTAGAAAATATTTAAGTTCATAAAAAAGGGGTAAATCCTTGGTTTATCCCTATTGTGGCAAGTGCATTTAAAGGGGTTGTCTCACTACAAGTATTACTGCTTGTTATGTTAAAGATCTTGTAAAAACAAGTCACTTTGCAATATGTGTCCATTAACAGTGTCCTACCTATTCCTAGATATCCCCTCTTCTATGGGCTGCATCAGCTCCTCAGGTCGCTGTAGCTACAGATCTGTTTAATCTCTCCTGATAGGCTGCCAGCACTGGTTGCTATAGCTACAGACCTGTTTGATCTACCCTGATAGGCTGCCAGCACTGGTTGCTATAGCTACTGACCTGTTTGATCTCTCCTGATAGGCTGCCAGCGCTGGTCGCTATAGCTACAGACCTGGTTGATATCTCCTGATAGCGACCAGTGCTGGCAGCATATCAGGAGAGATCAAACAGGGCTGGAGTTAGAGCGACCAGCACTGGCAGCCTATCAGGAGTGATCAACAGTCCTGTAGCTATAGCAACGTGTGGTAGCCTATAGCTACAGACCTGTGTGATCTCTCCTGATAGGCTGGCAACACTGGTCGCTATATAGCTACAGACCTGTTTGATCTATCCTGATAGGCTGCCAGCACTCGTTGTTTATAGCTATAGACCTGTTTGATCTCCCCTGATAGACTGCCAGCCCTGGTGGCTATAGCTACAGACCTGTGTGATCTCCCCTGATAGCCCATGGGGCGCCTATCAGGAGAGATGACACAGGTCGTCTATAGGGGACCGCGCTGGCAGCCTATCAGGAGAGATCAAACAGTCTGTAGCTATACAACAGGCGGGCAGCCTATCTACAGACCTGTGTGATCTCCCCTATATTTTGTCAGCACTGGTCGCTTAGCTACAACCTGGCTTACTGCAGCCTATAGGGAAGCCAGTAAAAATGTCCCTGAATTCAAAATGAAACCAAGAAAACAGGACGAATCAATGTAGTGAGACAACCCCTTTAAACGAAATATCCAACGGCTCTCTTCGTAGAGCAATTTTTTGTTAAAATTTCCTTGTCTTGGACCCATTTTTGTTTGCCAAATTACCCAGAATTTTAAAATCTTCAGGTTGTTTCTATGAAAATATTTTGGGCGACATGTCAGAAAAGAGGCGCTTGCACGCCAGTTTTAAGGCGCATTAAATGAGTGTATAATGCGCCTGAATAAATAAACCTGCCAAAAATCTGGCGTCTGGTATTCCTTGTATAGCATATTTAACGTGCCTAATTTAGGCATATACCAAAAAAAAGGCGCATAGCATATCTTTGCTTGCATATTTAATGCGCCTACTTCAGGTGCATTCAAAAGTGTCAAATGCGCCTAGTTTTGGTGTACGACAGTTCATTTACATAGAGAATATGGCGTCACAAATATGAAAAGTGTTTAGGTCTAAAACTCACTTTCCACCCATAGTAACCTATGGGTAAAAAAGTGAGTTTTAGACCTAAACACTTTTCATACATGTGGCCCATGGTGTCAACAGTTGTTTGGTGCAAATTACACCAAAAAATGGTGCAGCCCAAATGGGCTATGTCGCCCTTTGTGTCTTGATAGCGACGTCTCAGCTTCCGTATTCATACAGTCGATGTGTTTGGAGATACGTCTTTCCTACGTATAATTTTGGACAAGTGCATATATAACCAATGATGTTTGGCAATTAATGAATTGATTGATTTTGTATGTCCTTCCATTGTATGGCAACACTAAAATATTAACGTAACTGAAAGCCATACTAGATAAGGCACTGGTTGCACAACTAATTATGGAGGAAGAGTATAAAGTGATATATAATCCTACACCTACTTTGGCAACTTTTTACTCAGTTCCTAATATCCATAAGATGCGTCGCCCTGTACCCAGAAGACCAAGATTGTCTCCAGCAATGATAGCCCAACTTAGGGGGTCGGCACATATGTCACTGAAACACTTGCCCTGTTTATTGCCACATTACCATCCTTTTCAAAAGACACGAAGGATACGGTTCTGAAGCTCCATGACACCCAAGTCGGACCCTCTGCTATGTAGGCGAGTCTGGAAGTCCAGGCCCTTTATTCTAACATTCATCATAATTTAGGCTTGAAAGCAGTGCAACACTATCTAACTACAAAGGGAATACAATATAATGATCATAACACATTTACTTACATTAGAGTGTTTGTTAACTCATAGCTATTTTATTTTTTATGGTAAATTCTATTTTCAGCAAAAAGGTACCGCTATGGGCACCATCTGTGCACCCACCTACCCTAACTTATTTTTGGGGCGGTGGGAAAACCAATATGTTTTTTTCAGATGAGCTTAACCACCACACTAGTCACATTAAGATTAACGTAAATGTGACTGACGTATTGGCGTCATAGGTATTATTATTGACTGCTAACATATTCTCTGCTACTGGTGCGGGAAATGTTGCATCTATACATGGATGCAACGTTACTGGTTGATAATCTTAAAATTTTACAGATTTTTTTAAAACTTTTGTTACATGCCACTGTATTGGCCGGGATGCACAGATTTTCATTCTGAGCCACAAGTTTGACAAGTCAGCTGTGTACTGAGACACAGCATAGGTGTCCCCTCCTCTTCCATGCAGAGTCTTTCCTGTGTTCCCACCTCTCTCTCTACACTCATACACAGCCTTTGTGATCTTTCCTTCTCTACCTGGAAACTCGTATATTTACTGTAAGTAGAGGAAAACATGACACCATAGATACATAGGATAATTTGTAATTTTTTTTTTGTGATTTTTTTTTTTTTTTTTTTTAAGTAGTATGACTCACTGGGATGCCCCTAACCTGCTTCAGGGCTGGCATCATCCTGGTGGTGTTAGAACTTTAGTCACATGTTTGTTACATTTTGTTTGTTATTGCCGAGTATTATGTAGTTCTGTGTGTTAACACTCTGTATATCACGTGAGTGTATTACAACTTAGTTGTGACTTGCTCTATGGAACTTTACCATTCATTATCCTGCTATTATGACTTGCACTACATTGCAGTTTCTCACAATTACCCTACCCGGTGGTGCCGCCACCATATCCTACGTGTGAACCATCTGCTCTCAATTTGCAAAATTACAGACTAGTACAAATATTTTACTTACACAATCCCATGGCTAAACCAGAGGAGCAGGAGTCTAAAGCTTGGTTCACATCTGCAGGGGGATAAAAAAGCGCTCTCCAGCCTTGGGGAAACTAAACTCCCACTGCATTTTTTCATCTTATCAGTGGGCATAGGGGTTTGTGTTTCCCAACAGTGGAGGAAAGCACTAGCAGACCCTGGGTAGGGGGTACATTCGAAACCTCCATTGCAGCGGTGTAAAATGACACCAAGGGCTCTGTTCCACAACAGACACCCATGCCACCCGACAGACCCTATTGATTACAATGGGTCTGAGGGGTTTTCGTTGTGGTATCCATGGTTTAGAAGGAAAAAAAGTGCTATTTTTTTCCCCATTCCCAACAGAACCTGAAAACTAAAAATTCTGAAAAAACCTTCAACCAGATCGAACAAAATATTTGGAATTTCTCTTGACATACTGGAGCAGATTTACTAAAACTAAGTAAACTTAGACTGGAGAATCTAAAAATGCAGACTAATAAAGATATTTGACTTAGGCAACTGTCCATACATCTGCTTAACATTATAGTAGTAATCATTAATCACCGACATTAGACTCCATGGAAAGACACACAGCACCTACCACAGCTGATCTGCCATCTTGGACTTCTCGCACACGGTGTGCCTGGAGGTCTCCCCACCGCAGGGGTAGGAGCCGTTCCTATACGTTCGAGAGTGACCCATATCTGATGTCAGGGCTGAAGCTATCGAGTAAGCTGTCAGGGGACATAACATGGACTGTGGCGCCTTCTTCACTCCATCACTGTTCTCCTCGACCGTATGACCATATCCCAGAATATGGGATCCTCATATAATCTGTTTTTTAATTTGGTTTCTGAACCCCTTTTTCCCAAAATCTGAAAAAGGTAGACTGTTCTATCTCCAGATCGGGCATATACATAGGCAATGGCTTTAGCATCCTGTTCTGGGATTGTATTCTTTGCAAATGTCACCTTCTTTAGTTCCCAGTTCAGCTCCTTCACCAGGACTGTGCTGAGCACTGGATAAAATTTACACCTGACCTTAGAGTCTCCAAATCTGTCGGGATCGTCCACCAGGAGACTTTCCTGTTTCTTCAGTGCATCATGTAAGAGTCGTAGGGTCCGTTCTTTAGCTTCATTAGCCTGTTGCCTCCGATCCTCACTCAGCAGATGTGGATCATTCATGGTCATCTCTTTAGCCTCATTGGCTTGTTGCCTTTGATTCTCACTCAGCAGATTTGGATCATTCATGGTCATCTCTTTAGCTTCATTGACTTGTTGCCTTTGATTCTCACTCAGCAGATGTGGATCATTCATGGTCATTTTCTTTAGTCTTCATTTTGGCCTTGTCGCCTTTCCGAATTCTCCACTTCAGCAGATTGGATCATTCAGGGTCACCCTTTACTTTTGGACTTAAAATTGGCTTTGTTCGCCTCTGATTCTCACTCAACAGATGTGGATCATTCATGGTCGTCTCTTTAGCTTCATTGACTTGTTGCCGCAGATGTGGATCATTCATGGTCATCTCTTTGGCTTCATTGGCTTGTCGCCTCTGATTCTCACTCAGCAGATGTGGATCATTCATGGTCGTCTCTTTAGCTTCATTGACCTGTTTGATGTTCACTTAGCAAATCCTTTCCATCTGAGCATGGATCTAGTCACTACAACTTCTGTTCTGGGTTTGCAGCTTCCTCTATGGTTTATCTATAAAAGAATGAGGAAAGTCCCTCGACTGCTTTCATTTACCTTTTCTCCATAGAGGAGCTTCCCGGAAAACAACTGACCAACTATGAGTAGCTATAAAACAATGCAACTGAGTTCAAGAGGAGATCACTTCACCTGCTCGTGGAAGGCTGCCATGTATATATCCACATACACATACACCCATCAGTAACAGCTCACAAGGATAACTAGGAGTAATCTATATTCTTTATGCGTGGATACTGTTTGTGCAATTTGGAAAAGAGCGCGCTTGGTTTGATGCTTTGCTGCTCTTCATCAGGAGTAGATTGTACGTGGACTTTAATCGGGATCTGAATTGTATTTGTCAGATTATAGGAATTTGTTCTGTAGAGCTCTTTTTTTTGTTATTCCCATACAATAACGTTATATTTGTCTGTTAGGTGGTTTATGCTGCCCCATCTGACAGCAGGAAGTGATACAGACAGAGGAGCTGAACTCTGTGATATAAGGTTATTGATAAGGAGCGACCTGTGATATAGGGTTATATAAGAGGACAGAACTGACTCTGTGATTATAGGGTTATGATAGAGGAGAGGAGCCGAGCTCGTGATATATAGGGTTATATGAAAGAGTAGAGAAGCTGACTCGTGATATATAAGGTTATATGAGAGAGGAGAGGAGCTTAGCTCGGGGATATATAGGGTTATATGATATAGGAGAGAAGCTGAGCTCAGTGTTATATATGGTCATATTACAGATGGAGGGAAGCTTCTTTCCTCTATAATATAATCCTATATATCACAGAGCTCAGCTTCTCTCCTCTTTCATATAACCCTATTTATCACCGAGCTCAGCTCCTCTCCTATACCATATAACCCTATATATCACAGAGCTCAGCTTCTCTCCTATATCATATAACCCTATATATCACAGAGCTCAGCTCTTCTCCTCTATCATATAACCCTATATATCACAGAGCTCAGCTTCTCTCCCTCTATCATATAACCCTATATATCACAAAGCTCAGCTCCTGTCCCTCTATCGTATAACCCTATATATATCACAGAGCTCAGCCTCTCTCCTCTATCATATACCCCTATATATCACAGATCTCAGCTCCTCTCCCTCATATAACCCTATATATCACAGAACTCAGCTCCTCTCCTCTATCATATAACCCTATATATCACAGAGCTCAGCTCCTCTCCTCTATCATATAACCCTATATATCACAGAGCTCAGCTCTCCTGTCATATAACCCTATATATCACAGAGCTCAGCTCCTCTCCTGTGTCATATAACCCTATATATCTCAGAACTCAGCTTCTCTCCTCTATCGTTTAGCCCTATATATCACAGAGCTCAGCTCCTGTCCCTCTATCGTATAACCCTATATATCACAGAGCTAACCTTCTCTCTTCCAGCTGTAGGACCACCCACAGCCTGCACAGGAAGTGAACCTGAAGTTGTAGAACCACCAACAGCCTGCACAGGAAGTTAACCTGAAGTTGCAGAAACACCCACAGTCTGAACAGGAAGTGAAACCTGCAGCTGTAGGACCATCCACAGCCTGATCAGTAAGTCTGAAGCTGGCTGTAAAGAGCAGACTTAGTGTGGAGGGAACACCCCTTTAGGGAATTAGTTTGAAGAAATGAAATATCCCATACAAAACAGCTTTATTTCAGTTCCACAGAGATCCAAAGTGCAGTAATGGCGCTAACGCTTTTCGGACATCAATGTCCTTAATTGGTTTTGTTCATGATTTACACACCCTGGCATTTTCCGCCCATCCCTACAACAACATCGGGGTCGCCGATTTCTATGTATTCCATGTTTCAGGACTTCCCCATCTCAATGGCTAGTTACCATATCTCAGACACTCTTCTGTCCGCTGGACGCCATCACGTCCTCTTATCAGCGCAACCGCATCAATAAACCTTAATAATGAATGAGACAGCGATTTACATGAACGTACATTCATCATTTATTTGGTTTATAAATTAAATTAACCGGAGGAGCCGATTTCTTATCACAGAAAGTTTCTCCTCCGAACATTACAAACGGTCACAGTATCAATAAAACCTCCGCTTCTCGGCACTTACAGAACCTGAGAAAATAGCTTTAAAAAGGAATTACAGAGATTTCAGGTCAATGCTGTTCCAGTCCCTGCTGCTAGATTATTTCTGTTATGTAACAGGTGTCTCTTAGGCCCTGTTCACACAACGGATTTGGCCACGGTTATGGCCGCAGGTTCCGACGCGGGTTCCGCGGCCAAAACGCGCCTGGTTTATTAACATAGTTTCCTATGCGAAACCGCGTTAATATTCACATGCCGCGGATCTGGCCGTGGCTTTGGGGCCGCGGCCTTGCCGCGCGGGTTTGAGAACTCTCCTGTCAATTCTTGACAGGGAGTCCTCAGCGTGGTGGCCGCACGGTGTTGCCGCGCGTGTCGCCACGGGCGTCACCACGGCTGGGCCGTGGCTGGCGGCGCGGTTTGCCCCCAGCCTACTAATTTGCATGGGGGCACACCCTCGCCGCAAGCCGCGTCCCAAACCACGCAACACTTGCGCCGTGACCACGCCCAGCGCCCGCGCCGCAAAACCGCGAGGTTAGGACGAGATGTGGCCGCGGCAACCGCGGTGAAAGTCGCGGCCGAACCCAGCGCCAAATCCGTCGTGTGAACGGGGCCTTAGAAAGAAAAACTGCATTATGTCACCATCCCGCCGAGGTGTCTCACCCCTAAAGAGGCATCCGCTTTGATTTTCAATAAATCTGATTAATAGTGCAGGCCTAGATAAGGAATAGCAGTAGAGTCACGTCAGGCGTCCTGGTTGCTGTGGATAACAGCTTGTCAGACAGTCCAACTACTCGGACTTTTAGCTTTAGGCCTAAATAATCTAGACAAGAGTGCAAAGAAAGGGCAAAACGTCTTGGCAGTATTCGGACTACCCTTCTATCTCGGACAGCAATATTAACCAAATTTTGTGAAAATATTTTGGGGCGAGACCTCTTTAAAAGGTGGTCATAGAGGTAATATGGTGGGTGGACACTGCAAATAACAGAAAAACCCACCCACCCCAAAAAGGGAAAAAAAAGGTGCCCAAAGATGTAAGACCCCCAGCTCTACCAATATCACAAGATCAGTCATCTACGAGAAGATGTATTGTTAAAAGGAAATGTATCACCTATATATAGATTTTTTTAATAATTAAAACCTGATCATACAGATAATTTTTTACTTCGCTGGCTTTATTTTCTGATTATAGTATTTTGAATTTTTTCTTTCTGTATCTAATCATTGGGACGGCCATCTTGCATGAGCTGCTATTAAAGGGGTGTTCCAACCAAGTATTCAGATGTCATATCTTTGGGATAATATCATCCAAGTGTGATCTTAGGAACGGGTCGCAGGAAGTCTCAAATTAGAATTGACAGCCAGTCACGCTTGCGCCATACTCTCCATTTTGTTCTATGGGAGTTGTGATTATGGCCGAACACAGCGCTCCCCTGTACTGGGAACTCCCATGGAAGAGAACAGAGAGCCGTTCACGCATGTACCGTACTCTCCATTCTGTTGTATGGGAGTTCTGAACATTCCGCTCACCTGTATTCGGAACTCCCATAGAACAGAATGGGGAACACAGCACTCCCCTGTACTGGGAACTCCATAGAACAGAATGGGGAACACAGTCAACCCTTTCCCTCCCGTGTACTGGGACCTCCCAGAGCACAGAATGGAGAACACAGCACTCCTCTGTACTGGGAACTCCCCTAGAACAGAAGGGAGAACACAGCGCTCCCCTGTACTGGGAACTCCAATAGAATCGAATGGAGAAAACTTCCATAGAACAGTATGGAGAACACGCTACTCCCCTGTACTGGGAACTCCCATAGAATAGAATAGAGAACACAGCGCTCCCCTCTACTGGGAACTCCCATAGAACAGACTAGAGAACACAGCGCTCCCCTGTACTGGGAACTCCAATAGAATCGAATGGAGAGAACTCCCATAGAACAGAATGGAGAACACAGCGCTCCCCTGTACTGGGAACTCCCACAGAACAGAATGGGGACAACAGCGCTCCCCTGTACTGCGAACTCCCACAGAACAGAATGGCGAGTCGTGTGCAAGTCTGACCAGCTCTCCATTCTGTACCTCAGGGACCTGAACCTATCATACATTGATAGCATTCCCTATTGATATACCATCAAAGTGCATAGCGGGAACACCCCTTTAACAACATTCCAAGAAATACTTGGAATACAGCAGCTACATGGACATAGGAGCCTGTTAACAGGAGCTGACTCATTGACATCTATGGGAGAGTGTTGTGGGCATGCTCTGACACCTGGGAAGAAGTCAATGTGTGGGAGGGAAAGGAGATAAGCTGTGACCATCACTTACTGTAAATGGTGGATTCTGTGTTATCTATAAATACAGTATATATTATCTATATAACCCTGCCTGTAATTATGAGGAGACTGCGGAGAAGTGATCTCTACAGAACAGGAAAAATCAAAACATCATTAAACTTAGTAACCTAATTAGCTTAGTGATTTTAGAATTAATTTTCTCAATATTAATAGTGTTGTGAGAAATTAAACATATTTTCTGAATTTTTAGCAATTTTTTTTTTTTTTTTTTACATAAAAACATTATTTTAACAATGGGTCATTTTCTGATAATGCATTCCCTTTAGGCCACCTAAAATTTTGGATGCATAGAGACACATAAAATGGAAGAAAATCTTATCCTAAAATTAACACGTTTTCAATGTTTCAATATGAATATAGTTCTCAGATAAAACTCTTATAAATATACAGCACTATACTATAGGCAGTAGAAGGCAATATCTGTCCCCATGATGTAAAGCAATCAAAGCTGTAAATATGGAGTAATATATACTTACAGAGCAATGGTGGTATCAACAATTAGTGATTACATTGGTAGAGACTATGATTAGTGCTTAAAGGGGTTTTGCCACGAAGTGAGTTGCTTACCTCTCATCGGCCCGGGAAAGAAAAAAAATAAACAAATCATGAAAAACCTGCAGGGGAAAGGGAGGGGGAGCAAAGGGGAGCAAGAGGGAGAAAAAGGGGAGCCCTGCAATTTTACTCAAAAAAAACTTTTACCCCCCATTTATTGCCCAAATTACACCGAAACCCTCAAACACTGCTTTTTCCCTCCACACCCCTTTGAAAAGCTCATTCAGTTCCTGCATCAGATAAGAAGTGCGAACAACCAACCGGGCCAAAGTACAGGTGGGGGCCTTAATGCAAATTTAAAAGGAAAAAAAAGGGGGACTGAGCAATGCTTTAGCTCTAAAGGGCTTCACTTTTTAAACCCACATATAATTAAAAAAAGTTTTTTAAAAAACCCTTTTTGGGGGGATCCCAACCTCCAACATTACATCGGGGAAAAACCCCCTTTTTAAGATGGTGCCCCCCCAACCAAAGGTCGGAAAACCCCAAACGGGTTTCTACAACTCTCACATGCCTTTTTCTTTTTTGGATTTTTCAGTTGCCTAGAAAACTCCTGACTTCTCGCCTGGGTGACAAACCCCCTTGGCTCAGCTTTGTACTTTTTTGGGTCCCGGTATAATACTTTGCCTTCTGTCTAAAAAAGCGTTCCCTTTTCCAGGGGCCTTTCAAACGCGGCCCCCATTTTTGGGGAAACTCCCAAACCCAAAAAGCCACTGTTATAAAAATTATTTTAAATCCCGGGGATGCCTGGACAATAGGCCCCAAATTAAAGGGTTTAAAAAAACCCCGTTTTCCAAAGGTCCCAAATTTGAGGTGGAAACCCTTAAAGTTTTAAATTTCCTACTGCGATTATGAATAAAAAAAAATTTCCCATTTTATTCAAATTCTTATATGGGTCACTCTAGATGAACAGAAGCAAAAACATCCAAAATATAAGGGATGGTTTATGAAACTGGCTCCACAATCAGCTGGACATCGGAATAACATTTTCGGGGCCCTCTCCAAAGGAAAAGGGGATTTCCAGTTTTTAAAGTAAATGAAGGATTCCCACAAATAAACTTCGGCATATTTCAAACCCCGGCTGTTGTTTTTGTTACATGGAAAAACCGGCAGGTAAGATTTCCAAAATGGAGTCTGAGCCCCAAGGGGGTTTTGGGCTGCGTTTGGCTCACAGAGGATTGCCGAGGCTGGATGCATTGTAACAAACAGCAGCAGGATTAGTTCTAACCTCCCATTGTAAACTCCATTCACCGACAGCAAACAGAGATCTAGAAAATGGAGTTTGAACTGAAAATTTAAAAGTTTTTTCCCAAAGGGTTTAAAATTACAAAATTGTTTAAAAAGGGTTTTTTTTTCCCCCAGAAAAATTTTTTTAATTGTGTAGGATAGGAAAAAAAAACCCAAAGTCAGAAAAAGCAGGGCCCCCAGAGGTGGGATTTACATCTTTTTAAAAAAGGAAAAGGGACCTTAAAAAGGCGACTCAAAAGGGAGCCAGTCCCCTTTTAGCACACGCCCTTTTCTATTCTGTTCTTTTAAGTTTTTCCCCCAGTACAAGGGGGGCGCTGCGTTCTCCATTTGTACAAATGGGGGGTTCCCCAAAGAGGGCCCCACTTTGTTTTTCCCCTCCCTTTTTCCCCTTTTTTTTTCCCAAAGGGAGTTTCCCATTTTTTAACGGGGTTTGGGGAGCGTTGTTTCTCCTTTCTGTTCTAAGGATTTCCCCCATAAAAAGGGGAGGCGGTGTTCTCCTTTCCCCCTTTTATGGGATTTTCCCATACAGGGACGCTGTTCCTCCATTCGGGTTTCAAAGGGGATTTTCCCCGTACAGGGGGGCACGGGGTGTTCTCCATTTTTTCCCGTACTAGAACTCCCAAAAGAACAAAAGGGGAGATTTTATATGCAATGTGATTTCCCATTTTTTTGAAAGCATATCCTAGCAAAAATGCCCTCAAAATCTATGGTGGGGGGGCACCCCTTTAAGCCCTTTTTTTAACTAAAAGAAAACCCAAAAATCCACCATTGTTAACCCTTTCCCCAAACTTAGAAAAACATCTGATGTCCTTTTTTGAGAATCATAGGGCCCCAAAAGACCTGTTAGCTTTTTTTTAAATAAAAACTTCCCGCTCCCAAAATCACCTTCAATGTAGGGGCATGAAAGAACTTGAAATCTTTGCTGGTTAACCAAAATTTTATAATAAAACAAATTTAAAATAATGGGGGGGTAAAGGAAAAACTCCAGACAAAAACCCTACCCGGGAGGGCCCGAGGGCAAAAAACATGACCCAGGGGGGTCACAGTACATCCCAAAAGGAAATTCCCCCGTGTCATGGGTCCACCCCCAATCCCTGCTTTCCGCATTAAAACATTTTTTCCCCGGAGGGCTCCTTTAAAGCACCCCGGAAAAAGGGAAAGGGGGGAGGGAAAACAAAAATGATGAAAAAAGGGAAAGTCTTCCTAAAAATTTTATATTAATATAAAAATTTTCCCTTTTGGAAATTTAAAAAAAAAAATGAACATTGGTTAAAAAAACCTCCTTTTCCTCCTGCCAGAGCTCTGGCGCAGCTTGGGAACCTTTAAACAAAAATTTTGCTCAAGAGAAATTCCAGCCGCAACTGACAGAAACCTGAAGGGATCAGGAAGCCCATGTTCAGAGGCGGCAAATTTGTTGCACATCTATAATAAAAAGCCGTCCAATCCAAGTGAACCCCCGTTTATATGTTTGAATGAAAACTGTACGGGTTTTTAAAAAGGGGTTGTTCCCCCGGAAGAAAGTTAAAGGGGTTTTCTCACCATGTAGTTTTCACAGAGCCACAGGCAGCTTTTAGGGTTCCACTTCCTGTTTTGGTTTTTGGGTGGGGCTACCCGCAGGGGATTAACATCAGTTTTCTGCTTTCCTAGCTATTCATTTACACACGACGAAGGCAAGAGATTTAAAAAAGTGTGGGAATTTAGGCGCCCGCTCTAAAGAGTTGAAATGTCAGCACGCTTTTAACAAGAAAATGGGGGGGGCCCGAAAGCTGTAGAACCACTTTACAGCTTGAACTAGGGGGTGGGGGCCAAAGGGAAAAGAACAACCCCCCCCTAAATAATGGAAATTGGGAGCCTTGAAGGGGGTGGAAGAACCACCCCCAGCCTAAAACCCAAGTTTGGAAAACCCAAGCTGTAGCAGGGCCCCCAAACCGAAAAGGAAGAGGGAACCTGAAGCGTAAACCCGGGTCCAACCCAAACCCAACAAGGGAAAAGGGAACCTGAAAACTTAGGGAAACCCCCCACACTTGAACTAAGGGGAAAGGGGGGCCTGAAAACTGTAAACCCCCACAAACCTGAACAGGAAGTGGGAGCCTGAACTGTAAAAAATCCCCCCCAACCGAACAGGAAAATGGTAAACCCCCAAAACGTAGAACTTTCCCACAGCCTAAAAGGAAAATGGTAAACCTTAAAAGGGGGGTGTATCGCTTCCTTAATTTTGGGTGATTCACACTGCTCCAGGGTTCCCCCAACTCGGGGAAAAGAAGGGGGGTTTCTTTTCCCCCCCCACCCGGGTACATCAACCCCCCCCTGTTCACGGGGCATGCCCGGGGTTTCCCCAACTCCCCCCCCCGGGCCCCCCCCCTCTATGGGGAAACCACATTCACTGTTTCCTTTCCCCCTTCACTTAAATTTTTTTTAAAGCTCTATACATACCACAGCTGCATTCAATCAAACTGGCACTGATCCCTTTTAAAAGCTTTGGGGATGCTCTATGAAGGGACAGATCCGCTTTTTTTTTTATGCAGGAAAGTTAGGCACCGGGGCAAAACTGTTATGTTTTCTCTTTGTAGAATCTGTTGCCAGTCGTTTCTGCTGGTGGGGGAGAGAGAAAATGCTACTGCCCCTAACTCTGAGTCAGGCAGGGATCGACACAAATTGTGCTAGACCCACCCACAGCCAGACCAGGAAGTGGAAGCCTGAAGCTGTAGAACTGCTCACAGCCTGAACAGAAAGTGTGAGCCTGAAGCTGTAGAACTGCTCACAGTATGAACTATGAAGTGGGAGCCTGAAACTGTAAAAGGGCCCAAACAGGAAATGGGAGCCTGTGAAGAGTAGACTCTGTGAAACAGCAGGGTGAGAATGTGCCTCTGAGACTGATTTACCTCTGCAGAACACTCATTTTTAAATCTCCAATATCAAATACTGTATGTGGTGCCGACCTGCCATGAAATTCACCAATTACAATAGCCAGGGTAAAATCTGGTTAAAAAAAAAGTCCCCAAAAAATTCTGTAGCATCTGAATTTACCCTACATATTTCTCATATTACTTCTGAACACATAGCACAGATCCTAATCTGAAAACTAATGCAAAGGAAAAGCGGAGGACTTGCCCAACTCGCATCTTTCTTGGGCCCTTAGCCACTTATTGGTTGCCATGTGTCTTTACCTTTTCCTTTACATTAGTTTTGATACATCCCACCACTGAAGGGGTTGTTGTTTTCAAAAATGATCTAAAATAATATTTAAAAAAAAAAACTGCACTCGCTCAAGAAGCCACCACTGCTCCAGTGTTTTCCGCTGCTCCCCTATTGATGATGTCACGTCCATGGTTTATATGACTGTGCAGCCAATCACTGTGCTGTACATTAAGGCAGAGACCATGATTGGCTGCACCAGAGACATGATGTCATCGATCAGAGACCAGCGGAGATCAGAGGGTGGTGGCGGTGCTGGAGCAGGGGGTCTCCTCTTTAAACAACCCCTACTTGTTAGAAGCATCCTCTGAAAACAGGTTCATCACAAAGTGTCCCCGCACTAGAACACCCACCACTAAGCTGAAATTTGTGGGTAAATCGGACAGCAAAGTATACAAATTCCCTGCAGCGCCACCACAGGGGAAAATGGGCATTACACAGAGGCCATGATCACCAATGGGTTGTCTTCTGTAATGCTCTTGGTAATTGCTCTCTACTCTGCCCAAAAAAATGAGGATCGGAAACAAAGAACCCTTCCTATGAGCTATAATCAATTATGAAAATGAGTTTTTTAAAACTGGAGAAACCCTTAAAGGGGGCATACAGTTTTTTTTTTTGGGGGGAGGGAGGGGTGTCTTTCAATTTAAATTTTTTTTATTATTTTTTACTTTTCATTTTTTTAACAAATCTATGAATTAATACGGCAGTAGACTGGAATTTCTCTTTTATATCTGTACAAAAATTTCCAACATCTCGCCTACTAGTCACAAGCCAAATACCTGATGGTTTGTCTCCGAACCAAGATTGTGCTGCTAATGACAAACCTGAGGCAACAAAGTGAAGAGTCCCTTAAAGGGGTTCTACCACCATAGACTTTGATGGTGTATTGCTAGGAAATGCCAAAATGTCTGATAGGTGTGGATCCTAAAAGTGAGGCCTGCACCGGTCTCAGGAAGGGACACCCAAAAAGTTATAGAGCAGACTGGAGAGGCGTCCATGCTTGCACATGACTCTCCATTCTGTTCTATGGGAGTTCCCAGTACAGGGGAGCGCTGTGTTCTCCATTCTGTTCTATGGGAGTTCCCAGTACAGGGGAGCACTGTGTTCTCCATTCTGTTCTATGGGAGTTCCCAATACAGGGGAGCACTGTGTTCTCCATTCTGTTCTATGGGAGCTCCCAGTACAGGGGAGCGCTGTGTTCTCCATTCTGTTCTATGGGAGTTCCCAGTACAGGGGAGCGCTGTGTTCTCCATTCTGTTCTATGGGAGTTCCCAGTACAGGGGAGCGCTGTGTTCTCCATTCTGTTCTATGGGAGTTCCCAGTACAGGGGAGCGCTGTGTTCTCCATTCTGTTCTATGGGAGTTCCGAATACAAGGGGCAGCATGTTCGACCATACTCAGAACTCCCATAGAACAGAATGGAAAGTCGTGTGCAAGTGTGACCAGATCTGAGCTGACACTTTTAGGAGCCCGTTCCCAAAACAGGAGCAGATCCCAGAGGTGAGACCTGCACCTATCAGACTTTGATGGCATATCCTAGCAACATGCCATCAAATTCTATGGTGGCAAAACCTCTTAATCATCTGGTGTCCACCTCCCAAGGTCATTAACCCACATGATGCGATTCTCAAGTTAATGGCCATTCTGCCAAAACCATATTGTAAAGAAATCAATGCATGCAAGACACAGTCCATATCTGCCGTCCCGGACAAGCGGAGAGAGGCGCTGCTGCTTTGATTGAGTCACGATTCTGCTCGTAGTCCCTGTATCTGTGCGGAAAGATGGGTGGTCCTTGTGGCGCTAGCACATACTGCAGGTGCTCTGTTTGGCAGTGCGACTCCCCTGCTCCTGAATTTAGACAGAACAAGTCTATTTAGCACAACAAATCAGAATCAACACAAATTCCACAAAAACAATAGCAGAAAATCAAGTTAGAACATACAAGGTACAATAGGCGAACACGCCAGGACGCCAACGGAAAAGTAGCATAAAAAAAGTTTGTATCTTTCCACTTACCTGTGCGCACAATGCTGTGCTACGAAGCATGCAAAATCCTAAGTGTGTCGGTCAGAGCGCTGAAGGAAAAAATATTTGGAGAAAAATGGTTTTCTTTAACTTTATTGAAGTTTTTTTTGGTTTTTTTAAGGAGTGTTGGTCCATTGGTACCTTGTACATTGTGAGACTTGACTCACTGGGTCTTATGTATGAAAACGGTCTAGGCGTAAGGGCTTGTTCACACGACGTTCTTGCGATCCGCTTTTCGCAAGCAAAAAGGATCCAAAAAATGTATCTAACAATGTGCAGTGTGATTTACATTGCTTTCAATGTAAAAGCGGAGCGCCATTCAGACGAGTGATCGCCGATGCGCTTTTACTTGCTTCTTTGGATTCCGCTTTTCGGATCCGTTTTAAGAATTGACATGTCATTTCTTCTTGCGTCTTACGCAAGAGGAATCCCCATAAGAAACAATGGGGTGTGCTTTTGGAGCCTGAAAAAAGGATCCAAAAAAGCAACACACTTGTAGGTACGTTTTGGATGCGCTTTTGATACTAAAAGCGGATCCGGAAAAACAACAAAAAAAAAAAAAAAAAATAAAAAAAAAAAAAAAAAAAAAAAAAACAAAAAAAAAAAAAAATAAAAAAAAAAAAAAAAAAAAAAAAAAAAAAAAATAAAAAACAAAAAAAAAAAAAAAAAAAAAAAAAAAAAAAAAAAAAAAAAAAAAAAAAAAAAAAAAAAAAATAAAAAAAAAAAAAAAAAAAAAAAAAAAACAAAAAAAAAAAAAAAAAAAAAAAAAAAAATAAAAAAAAAAATAAAAAAAAAAAAAAAAAAAATTCGGCATTGGACTAAAAATTTAATGTATCTCGTAAATAATTATGATATTTTTATGATAATTTTATATATATATATATATATATATATATATTATATTTTTTTCTATATATGTATACACACACACATATATATATATATATATTATATTTAGTTACTATTTTATTATTATACTATTAATTCATTGTTAAGTATTATTAATTACTAATAGTAATAATTAAAAATAATAATGTAGTAATAATAAATAATTATTAATGATTCATCATTAATTCTTTATACTTATTATCAGTTATTAATAATTATTATTTAGGGGTAGGGTTAAATCATTAATTGAATTTAATAGTTATCAAAAGGGTATATTTGGTCATGGAATAGGTTTCAAATTAACACTTAAGGACCCGGCGTGTTTTTGGGTGGACACGTTCGTTTTTCCCTCCTGCCTTCTGAATGCCAAAATTCTTTATTTTTCCAACTATTTAGACACATGAGGGGCTTTTATTTTGCGGAACAAGATGTACTTTCTAAATGGTTTATTCAATATACTAATGAATATACGGGGGAAACCGAAAATAAATTCCAAGTGGGACAAATTTGTGAAAATAAGTATTTTCGCCATGTTTGCGGGGGTTTTGACTTTTACGGCGTTCAATCTTCGGGTAAATATAATGTGTTATCTGTATTTCTTCAGTTGTTACGCCTACGGCACGATTCCCATTCTTGTAGGGTTTCCGTTAGGTTTGGTACAGTAAAAAAATTCAAACATTTTCTTTTTTTGAAATTTGACGCCACGGAGACATTTTGTGTGACCAATAACTTTTAGTACTACACCTTAGGAGTCAGTGAGGGGGCATTTTTTTGCCGGGATGAAGTGTATTTTTATCGCTAGCAGTTTGGAATGCATGCACTTTTTTGATCATTTTATTCCATTTTTTGAGTGACGTAAATTGACCAAAAATCCACATTTTGGGCGCTTTGGAATTTTATTTTTCTTCTACGGTGTTGCAGCGTATGGGATAAATGATGTTATATTTTATAGACGACTTTTTCGGGTCGGAGGGCGATACCAAATATGTGTAACTTTTTTAATTTTAATGATTTTATTGGTCAAAATGGGGAAAGGGGGATGATTTGAACTTTTAATACTTTTTTTTTTTTCTTTACTTTAAAACTTTATTTATTTTAATTTTTTTTTACTGTAACATTGAGGCAACCTGTGGTACTTGACCACTAGGTGGCGCGATTGTTAATCAACCTGATGCATTGCATAGGCAATGCATTAGGGTGTACAAAGTTGGCGGTTTCCCACTTCCTGTCTGCGGACGGAAGTTTGGGGCAAAAACGGCCAGTTAAGTGTCGGAGCTTCACAAAGGCTCCCCACCCCCCACCCAACAATGCAAGGTGATGATCGGCGCTGCATAGTTGGGCTCTTTGCCGATCTCCGCATGGATCGGCGTTATTTAAGACGCGCGACCATCTTTGCCGCGGCGCCTGATGGTAAAACCAGCGCCAGCGGGACGGAGCCACGCGGCGCTGTTTACGACGGGTGTTTGCGGCGATTTGCCGATAACACCCGCGGCTGTGCGGGAGGCCGCGGAGAGATCCCCCTGCAAAGCCCTTAGGCGGCGCTGGGACGTACTCATACGGCCCAAGGTCATTAAGGGGTTAAAGATAATTGATTTGGAAAGAAAAGGCTTTGGAAAAAATAGGATCGAAAAAACGCATCCAAAAACGCAATGCAAAACGCATCAAAAATGCATCAGCGTTTTTTGGTAAAATCCGGATCCAAAAAGTCGTGTGAAAAGCCAAGACGTCCTGATGCCATAGCAAACCCTCAGAGCCTATGCATCCAATCAGAGCCCTAACGACCATTCAGAGCCCCGCAAACCCGAGTTTAGCTTTCCCTTTTTAGTGCCCTATTTTAAAGAAAGTGGCTTTTGGGGGAAAAGGGGTATGATTGGGCTCTATGGCTGACCGTCCTATGGGGTCTGTGGGCGCTGTGGTTTTTGATTGGTCCTTGGGCTCTGATGGGGCATGGGCTTGATTGGTCTTATCGGGTGACTCGCGCTTTGGGGTCGTGTCGCTGAGGCTCTGTTGGGGGCTATGGGGCCCGATGGGGCGCTGTAGGCTCTGTTGGTTGCTATGGTTGATTGGTCGGTAGGCCCCTGATTGGGTTTTATGGGCTCTGATTGATCGTGTGGGGGTCCGATTGGTTGGTTTTGGGGAACAAAGACGTCATAGTGCCCGGGCAGTTTTCATTTAATAAGGCCAAGTGTGATAAGAAAAATCCCCTGCACCCATATAATTTGGGATAAAGCCATTCCAATGTATTTAGGGATAGGTAGTGAGAAAGGGGAACACCACATGGAATGTCCTGATGACCCCAGAAACTACATCCAGCTCTGTTTTGCCAGTCTACATCTTGGTTTTCTATTGTTAGTTGGCGCTTTTATTTGGTCAGGGCAATATAAAAAATTTTTTACATAAACCTTTTCAGTTTTGATATTCTTAAAAAAACTGATTTACATTATTAAAAGCCCCCCGGCCTACTTAAAAGGGCACCAAAGAAAAACGTACTATGAAGGGGAAAAATCACATGAGTGCTTGGTAGGGGATATAAGGTTTCATGACCGGTTTTTCTGCACAAAAAATTTCCTCATTACTTTCATAGGTCCTACTGGCAACACTTTTTAAATAAATAAATAAACAAAAAGGGACATAGGAATTGTTGAAAAAGCATTTCTTTCCAATTGGGATACCCCTTTAAAATTTTTTGGGGGTTCTTAGTTCACATTTTTTATCAAAACTGCCCTTAAGCCACCTCCCATCAAAAGGGGCCCCAAAAAAAAAGGTGGGGGCCTACACTGCTTTTTTTCCCCCTCTTTGGGCCTTTTTTAGAAACCCCCCCAAAACCTTTTTTTGGGAGTTTAAGGCACCAGCTACTAGGTTTCACGCAAATTTAAATTTTTAAAAACCGTGAAGAAAGGGTCCCCGGGGTTGAAAAGGGAGGTGGGCCTTTAACAGTTTTTTATCAAAAATAGGAACTAAGAACCTCAAAAATTTTTTTTATGTTTCCTTAAATAGCAGAAATCTACCCCTGGATTGTGGGGTTGGTCTAAAGGGCCCCTCCCGAAAATTGGGGAAATTTTGGTTTCATTTTCCCGCTGGACCCAGGGCCTAATTGTCTACCAACTATCACTTTTCAAAACCCCTCCCCTTTTGCCACCAATATCCCCCCCCCCCCCCCCCCCCCCCACCCCCCCCCAATTTCAAACCTGGGAAAAAGGCAGGCTTTCCCAAATTTAAAGCACCCCAGTCAGTCATACTTTAGTCGTCAGGGCAACATCCTTTTAAATGCCTTAATTAAAAATTAAGTTACTTTTATGCAGCATTAATACCAGCATTTGGGAAAAAGGGAAGTGAACCCAAAGGAAACCAAGCCCTTCCCCCGCACTCAATAAGCACCTCTTGCCACAATCAAACACGGGGGCCTTTAAACATCAAAATTTCCCTTTTCCCCCCTCAACACCCGCCCCTGGAAAAATGGATTCCTTTTCCCCCCCTTTTTGCTTAAAACCCCCCACCTGACCTCCTACTCTTCAACTCCCTTTCCCCAACAAAAATTTAAAACCTTCCTCAAAAAAACCCCCACAACCACCTTTTTCTCTTTTCCCACACACCCTCCTCACTATTTCTACCCGCTTCTCCCCGCTGCCAGGGAAAATAATTTTCCCAACCCCCGGGCCCCCCCCCGCGCATCCCCACTGTGGGTTTTTAATGCATCCCCTTTCAAACCAAACAGCACACACTTTTCAATCACACCCAAAACCCAAAAAACCCTCCCCCCTTTACCCCTTCCCGCACCCCCAATCCCCCTGGGCTGGGAGCCCTCTGGGGAAAAACACGTTCGGGGTTTAAAAAAGTTCCCCTTTATCCACGACCCTTCATCTCACGGCCCAAACCCCAAACCCTTTCCTTTGGAAAAAAACAGGGAAAATTGGGTGGGCAAACCCCCTTTTACACAACTTCCCCTGCTGCAACTCCCTATTGTTTGGGGTCCAGGGTTACCCAAACCCCCCCCCCCGGGCCCGTTAAACCTGGGGGGGAAAAGGGGTTTATTTCTTCTGTCAATACTGTTTCCTTTCTCCCCTTTTTTTCCACCGTACCTTCCTCACCCTCCCCTCCTCAGGGCATTTTGTCCGCAATTTTTCCCCTTTCCAACCCCCCAAAATGGTTTTTTGTCTACCCAACCCCCCCCCCTGCCACCCACCCCCTTTTTACCACTTTTTTTCTTCCTGGCCCCTTCCCCTTTCTTGTCAAAAGAAATCCCCCCTATTTCATGGGAAAATTTTAAAAATTCCCCAAACGAATTACTTCCCCCCCCCATACTAAAAAAACTCCTGTCACTCCCTCTTCCCTTTGGCCCTCCCCAGTTCCTCTGGGGGCCCCTAAAACAGACCGGGCACACAGGACCTCATTTTTCACCCCCTTTTGCCCCCTATCAACCTCTCCAAAAATCTCCCCTCCCCCATCTCTGACCAAATCTGCTCCCTTTTCCCTCCATCAAAACCCCCTCCCCCTGCCCCTCCCCCACCAAAACTAGTTACCTCACGAAAAACCCTTCAAAACTCAAACCCTTTTAAATCTTCCCGCTCTCCTTTTCCCTTCTCTTCCATATCCTCAAAATTTCTGATCCAGACCGCAGCCAAAACCCCAAATTTCAACAACACAAAAACATTTACCCCCTTGACTCAGTTTCGCTTTTCTCACACACAAGAGAACCCACAAAAAGAAAAAGAAACCCGGCACCCAGACTCCCCCCAAAAAAAGCTTTAGGGGAGCTTCCAGAGTGGCCAACGCCGTGGAAAAAAACCCGCTCCACCGACGACTTCACCCTCCCTATAAAGAATCACTACAAAACATTTAAAAACTGCACTCACCTCACCAAACAAGGGGCCCAATTTTTTTTTTCCCAAACCCCTCTCATATCCCCCCCTTCCCCAAACCCCCGACCCAAATTTTTAACACCTTTAACTCTCTCCCCGCATCCATTTAGGCCCCCCCCCTCCTCCCTCTTTTCCTTTCTCAGCAGATGATTTTGCAACTCAATTCCATAATAAAATAAATCTCCCCAGACAAAGGGTTCACCCCGGGAGTCCCCTCCCCCCTCTATTCCCAGTGTCCCCCCAGGAAACCCCCCCTATTCCCGGGAGTGTCCCCAAAAGCCCACCTCTGTACCTGCCTCATGGGCCTTCCCCCAAAAATCCTTCTCACCGGCAATCCTGAAAAAGCTCTCCTCTCTAAAATTTTCAAAACCAAACCCCACCACCGGGAGTCTTTACCCCCTCCCATCTCAAACCCCATCCCTGACCCTTAAGGGGTTATCAATCCCAGCTCTCCCCCCATCTCTTTCAATCTAATTTATTAAACCCCTGGCTCTTTTTCCCTTCCTCATTTTTAAAAATGCGCCCTCACCCCCATCCTAAAGAAACCATTTTCTTGACCCCTCCCCAAAAGTCCAACTAATCGCCCCCTCTTTACTGCTTCCCATTCCGGGCCCCTAAAAAATTCCCTTTTGGGAACACGTCCCCTCTTCAACTTTCCTCCCACTTCTTTACCAACCCCTGGGCCTTTTTCCCGCCCCCAATCGGGGTTCCCCGTTCCCCCCCCCCCCACTCTACAGAAACCGCCCTCAACCAAAGGGGACCAAAAGACCTAGCAACTGCCCAAAACCCCACGCCACAAACCCCGTGCTTCTCCTCCTAGAACCCCGTTCTGCTTTTGGGCACCTTTTCGAAACCTTTTCACTTCTCCCCTTTACCCTCCCTCCCCCCCCCTCGGATCAACGGAACTTGGCTCTTTCCCCGGAAACTCCTGGGGGTTTCCCTTTTATGATCGGACTTTTTCGCGTTCCCCTTTATCCAGCACCACCCTCCTCCCCCCGGGCTCTCTCCCGGGTGCCCCCAGGGGGCAGGCCCGGGCCCCACTAAATCTTTTTTCCCATTACAAATCTTTTGCCTCGGTCCAAACTCATTTTTCACATGGTTTCAATTTTCCAACCCGTATGCTGGGTGAAAACCCAATTCTACCCTCTCCCCGGGCCCAATGTCGCCCCTCTTTCCCCCCAAAAATCCCGAAATGGGCTTTTCTTCCATTTTTCCCTTTCCTTTTCTCCCCCCGTCTTCCCTAAAACTAAAAGTGGGGGGAAAAATGAATTAATCTTCCCACCGTCCCAAATCCTTCTCTCCACCTTTATCTCTCTATCACCCGTCAAAAAGGGTTTAAATCCCCTTCACCAGGTTTCCCCAAATCCGCTTTCCTTTTTGGGTAAACCCTTTTTACTTCCCAAATTTTCCCCTTTTAAAACCCAACCCCCATCCAAAACCTTACCTTGCCCTTTACCTTCCCCCTAAAAAATATTTCCCGAATCCCTCATTTCCTTTTAAAACCCAATACTAACAAAAATTTCTTGGTAAAGCCCTCGTCATCTCCCGCCTGACAAATTCAAAATCCTCCCCTTTTGGCCCTCCACTTGCACCCTCGCTTTCCCCCCCCAAACCCCCCCTTTAACTCTGCTGCCCGTCCCGATTCACCATCTCCTCCCTACTCCCCTCCTCCCCCTCTCGGGCCAAACCCTTCAAATGGCTTTCCCCTTGCCCCGCAAATCCGTTCAAGCTACTAAACCCTGGCCTACAAGGCTCTCCAATAACCATTCCCCCTTTAATTTTATCTTCTGCCTTTTTAATCTCTAAATACCTCCCCCCCCAAAAAGCAACCTCCCGCCCTCACAGGACCTTTCTTCCCTGCTCTCCTCTTAAACACCTCCTCACATAACGGTTTTCCCAAAACTTTTCTCCCTGCTTCCCCCCACTTGGAAACTCCTGCCCCAAAACCCCCAGACTTTTCCCCCTCTCCCCCCAAGGGGCCCTTCCCCAAAATAACCTTAAAAAACCCACCCCCTTTTTAGGATTTCCCCATAACCAACATTAAAACCCCGTTGCCTCCCCGCCCACAAACTGTTGCCCCTCACCTTCTTTATCACCCCTTCCCTTAGATTGGAACCCCTCGCGGGCAGGGAACCCCCCTTTCCCTCTGGTAAACCAAGTTGGTTAAAGTTTTTAAATTTTCAATTTGTAATTTTTTTTGACCCCAAAGTTATTTATTACCCGCCGGAAATTTACCTGCGGCCCTGGGAAATCAAAGGGGTGCTCCAAAACAAATAATGGGTAATAAATAATAATTTAAAAATGTTGGTTGTTGACTCTAATTTTTCCCATACAGGGAGTGTGGAGGACCTGGGTGGTGATGTTGGTCACGGCCCCTCCAGCAGCTGTGTTTGGGCCCCCGGAAAGGGGGGTGGGTTTGGGTCTTTGGGCCCTCCAGCAGCTTGTGGGGGCCCTGGGTGGTGGTGGTTTTTAACTTATGGGGTCATCCCCGCACCCGTGGGGGCCCCTGGGGGTGTTTTGGCTTTTAAGGGCCCCCTTTCCCGCACTGTGGGGCCCCGGGTGGTGGTGGGGGGGTTTTTATGGACCCAAAACCCCCCATGGTGGGAGCCCCCTGGAAAGGGTGGGCTTTGGGTCTATGGGCCCTCCAGCCCGCTGGGGTGGGGCCCTTGGAATAAAGGAACCTTATTGATTTTAAATCCCGTTTCCGTCTGGGCGGCATACCCGGTTGCTTTTGGATATTTACTGTGGTCATAATTTAAAAGAAACCCCAAAAAGTGATTTGATATGGGTAAAAAAAAAAAAGGGCAACATTAGGGAACTTTTCCAAATTGTTTTATTTTTTTTTCCAAAAATTTTAAAAAATTTTTATTTGGGCCACTTTAAGTATTACAGATGAAATTCACCCTAATTAAAAAAGATACAGTCACAAATCCGGACTGAAAGGCGAGATACGTGTTAGGTCGGTCTATAAACTGTGTAACGGTGACTCCTGCCGGTCTCTACTCACTGCCTGCTGCCGTCTGTACTCTTCTTCACTAGCTGACAGCGCTCGGGCCAGAGCCAAATCCTCTTCTTCCTGAGAACTGAAAAACAAGACAAATATTTATGAAAAGAAGCTAAAAGACGGGAGCGCCATATGGTGGTATAATCCACGTCGCGCAAATCCTGTGATAAAAATGGAGTTCACTAAGCAGTACACTAAAGAGCGCTCTAAGGAAATATCCATCCAGCAGTTTCCCCACTTCCGGCTATTTAGGGGAGAGCTGGGTGGCAACCAAAAGAAAACCATCTACATTAGGTATCGCCAGAATCGTAGCTACCTGGAGAATACAGATAACACATTATTTCTAGTGAATGTAGTGGGGGGAAAAAAAAACGAAAACACTCCTCATGTTCGTTTTTTTCACAGTTCGCCCCACTAAGAATTTTTTTGCAGTTTCCTAGTATATTCTATGGTAGGTGGATGACACCATTAGAAAGTCCATCTTGTCCCACAGAATAAAAGCCCTCATATGTCTATGGAGGTGTAAGAATAAAAAAGTTATGGCTCTTGAAAGGAGGGGAAAGAGCCATATTATTATGACCGGCTGTCAGAAAGGGGTTGATATCAGTCAGGATGAGAACAAGTAGAATAGACACCATGACTATTACCGTACCTAGGCCGCTGTGGTGCATTCTGTGCGGATTCTGCAAGGGACATTTCCAAAGCTCTCTGTAAAGCTTCCTCCTCTGTCTAGAAGAAAATGAAGTGAAAGATGAAACAGGAGAACAAGTCATTGAGCCCAAATCATTCAATGCACATTAAACATACAGGGCCTCGTGTATGAAAACTGTCCAGCAGTAAGACTGTCCCTGTTGCCCATAGCAACCAATCAGAGCCCATAGCGACCAATCAGAACTCACAGCGAACATTCAGAGCCCATAACAACCAGTCCATAGCAACCAATCAGAGCCCATAGCAACCAGAGCCCATAGCAACCAATCAGAGCTCAGCTTACATTTTCCAAAGCAGTAAAATAAATGTACATTGAGCTCTGATTGGTTGCTATGGGCTCTGATCGATTGCTATGGGCTCTGATTGGTTGCTAGGGGCAACAAGGTCGGTCTTACGGCTAGACAGTTATCATAAAATAGGCCCTTTATTATTAGTGCATTGGCTAATGCCTGACAAACTGGACAGACTCCAATCACACACATACAGTGACCGTGCAGAGTCCTTTCTGAAAATGGTCAGTGTACTAAGATATACAGAGATCACACAGTTCCTTTGTTCCCTCCACATTGTATGTTAAGGCCATGTTCACACGGCAATGACTGGGACGTATTTCAGCCCCTAATTCGCGCCGTACTGCGCTAAATACGGGGCGAGATACGTCCCAGTCATTACAGTAATCCACAGTTCTCATAGAGAACTATGGATTACGCCTCCTCTTCCCCACTCGCACAATACGGCGAGCTGGGAGAGAAGTGACATGTCAATTAGTCACGGCGGTCTACGCGCAATGAATAATGAATGTCTATGGGGCCGCTCCGGAGCACAATTGCGTAATTGCGGGCGAAATACGTCCCACAATTACGCCGTGAATAAGCCGTGTGAACCCAGCCTAAAGGCATGGTCTCACCATGCTGTTTCACAGAGCCACAAGGAGCTTTAGATTAATGCTTTCTGTCTCTTCCTGGTTAGGCTGTGGGTGGTTCTATAGCAGTGATTAGCATATCAGCTCTGTATTCACAGCTCTTCTAATTGCACTGACATCAGAGCAGGAATTCTTATCTACAGTGCAAAGAGCTACAGAGTTTAAAGTAAACAAGTAATTAGCCTCCTTTGTTTGTTAGCGATAACACTCTGCTGGTGTCCTCTGTGCTGAACTGCGGTGACGTCACTCCCTGCTCTCAGATCAGAGAAAGTGCACAGAGAGAAGGGGAGAACAGGAAAGTAACCTAGAGAAACCTGTGTGCACTCAGAGCAGATTAAGTCTCTCTTATCTCAACAAAGCAAAATAAATGAAGCAATGTATTTCAAAAAAAGTCTTCATTTACTGTTCACTACACGTTGAAAACTAATCTTTGTAGTGAGACAACCCCTTCAAAGCACTCTCTTGGCCAGTATAGGAGCTGTATACAAATCATCCTCTAGCGGTGCAGCAGAGATTTTTTGCAGATGTGTTTGTGTAGGGAGCAGAGAATGGTCTCTGTGCTAGAGACACCACAGCGCTGATATTTATCATTTATGCTGCTGCGTTCTGATGCATAATAGTCTTCAGCGGGGTTCAAATGAAGTATGAATGAGGCTGCACTTACTAATCCATTCTGCAGAGCGGCGGCTGCGGCAGGGGGGTGGGCACTAGGAACACTTGCCCTGAAAAACAAAGAATGTCAGATTATCAACTACAAAATTCACTCCTCAACATTGAAAGTGCAACACCAAGGACAAGCTGCAAGGTTCTGAAAATTAGGGATGTAGCAGGGGTCATTAAAATCTGTAAATGATCAAATGTTCAATCACCTGGCTCCAATCTGCGGCATGTGGAAGGAGTAGGGGCCAAAAAAGCCAGATGGAAAGCAAAGATTTTTAGGGTGCTTTCACACGCTGCATGTTTGCCGGATTTTTTGCCACTTTTGTTTGTGCAGGAAGGCACAGCAATTAATGCTGTACATTGCTGCACAAAAAACGTAAAAAAAAAATCACGGCAAAAAACGTGTCAAAAACGCACCGTGTGAAAGCACCCTTAACCACATAAACCCTTAAAAAATTTGGATGAAGTGGTGCGGAGGATTGTGTGATGTCCCCTGTTTGTTATCACCAGTTGTTGCAAACGGAGCGGGACAGAATCCTTGAACTGAGAGACCTTGGTAGATCGCTACGTGCTGAGGCCAAGATGTCAGCCCTGGCCAACATTACGTCTACTGGTGGTTGGGAGAACAATGATGAACTGAAACGATAGCGAGACGTATGCGGAGGTGAACCTCTCTAAGGACGGATCATCTGACTGGAAGAATAGTGATCCATACTGCACTGCAGGGGATTTTGGACGTCACATCCCACAAACAGCGGGAAAACAAACCATTACAAGAGGCTTGCACGAAATTGGGCGATGAGCAAGACTTCCAGCTACTGGTGTTCCACTGACCTCACACCACCGCTATCAAAGGCCTTCATGATGCACTACAAGGCGGCCATGGAGGCTGGAGTGGAGGTCTATTCTCTTCGACGATAAGCCTCCCTTTTGTCTCAGACTCAGTGATAATTTACCAGCAGAGTATAGAGAGTGATCTGAAAATGGCTTTCAGAATGTAATACAGTGGAATATATATAACATGGTCGTGTGATTTTAGTAGCCAGTGAGAGCCCTACACCTCAGCGATGATGTTTTTGACACTTATCTGTGCTCTGCACTGATTGGATGGCGCCAAAAGTGCAGAAAGGTGCACGTCAAACGCCATGGCGAACGCGAACCTTACTAGAACGAACAGTAAAATGTTTGGTTCGAGAAAATCGAGATGTTCAACTGGAACTTAACTTTTCTCGAACGGTTCAATCAACACAAGTGGTAAAGAGGCTTTCACAATAATCTGAATCCAGGGATTATGGTGTTGGGTGGCATAATGCACAGTAGCCGGACACCTCTAGGCTTCAGATGCACTAAGGGTATATTCACACAACGTTTTTGGATACGTTTTAAAGCCAAAAAACGCCTCCAACACGCAGGTCTGTGTTTGAATGCGTTTTTGCTGCAGCAGGATCGCACCCTATAGTTTTAAATAGGCCGCCTGCTGTGTCGAATGGATCAAGAATTTACATGTCAATTCTTTGAACGGATGCGAAAGATGTATTGCAAAGGCGCACGTAATACACGTATCATCTGAACACTGATGCGTGTTTTACTTTGAAAGCAATGTAAAACACACTGCACACTGTTAGATGCATGTTTGGGTCCGTTTAGGGTCCAAAACACGGATCCAAACACGCATCTAAAAACGTATCCAAAAACGCCGTGTGAACATACCCTTACAACTCAGGGTTACCTTGACAACTGGCGCGGCCATTTTTCCACAGGACAATGCCAGACTGAATGTTGTTTATGCTACTGTGATTAGTCTACATGACATAAACATGCTACCATGGCCTGCAGTGTCTCCGGACTTGTCTCCCATGGAGTCAGAATTGGTCATGACAATTAAAGTACACAAGCCCCCTACACGGACCCCAAACCAACTGGTTCATTAGTTAGGGATCCTATATTCATCAACGGACACATTGTCTATAGCAAAGGGTTTATACTTTGTGCAGGCGCTGGACAATGATTTGGTGTTTTATATAGAGTATTTGCAGATGGGGTCCTGTGTTAGGATCTCTCTATAATTTCTATACTAAGGTACATTTATTATTGGCAAATGCACCTTTGATGTAAAAAAAAATTTAATTTAAATATAATACAAAACAACAAAAGTTCTTCTCCGGTACCTGCTGCGCTGAGGTTGTGACGCTGGCTTGGCTACTGTGTAACTAGAGGACGCTGGAGCTTTGGAAGATGAGGCCGGTGCTTTGGAAGAGGAGGCCTGAGACCTGAGCAATGCAGCATGCCTGTAAAACAAAAGTAGATCCATCTTGTAAAAGTTTTTTCCTAAGGGGGTTGTTTAAGATGTGAAAATTTTCTGTGCATACACATGGTAGGCAGTACAGACTCACCCTGCCCTGGAGATGGGGGCGCTCTTGCCTTTGCATTCATGGTCAAGTGGATGTCTATGCTTGAGGCAGAAGTTCCCAGGGCAGTCTTCACATATCACTTTCATCAGCTCTTTCTGCCGACAGCCCGGCTTCCCACATTTGTTAGTGAAGATCTAAATACAGATGCGGAAACCTATAGTTAAGAATATGATGACAAGGAACGACAGACGGACTGGGTGCGCATGCGAGTTGCAAAGACAAAATACAATTAGGGCTTCTTCACACGGCGTTTTTAGATCCATGTTGGATTTAAAAATCGCATCCACCCAGAGCTCTCCCTCGTTTACATAGCCTCTTATATGAACTTTCCCCTTTTCGTACTTATTCGCTTACCTACTATTTCTCAGGTTATACTGTATATCTTGATATCGATGACAAAAAATGACAGACACATGATTGGGCTTGGGGGCAGTATCTCTCCTGCGCGATATGGTGTTATAGTTTAATTGTTCTATTTTATTGTTATAGTATATGTGGTAATATTTACTCTATATATTTGCCTTTTAATTTTCTCTTTATGATATGTCGGCCTGATGGGCCGCTAAATGCCGCAACCAAACGAAACGGCTAGACTATGTTGACACGGTTGACCAATGTGGTCGTGGTCATGTTCATTGAAATGAAGCTATATGTAAGGGGGCGCTCCGGATCCGTACCCGGAACCCATGTTGAAAAATCCAGAGATCTGATGGCTTTAGCGCCACATCTTCAGGGATGGGATTGTGGGGTCGGGGTGCGGATCGGGAAGGGTCACCCAGGAAGGAGGATGAATGTGTTGACAGCCGGCTGCGGCCTATAGGACATTAGATAACCAATGTTGAAGGTGTCAAAGTCTAAAATGTTTTACAGGTTTACATTCTTGAACGGTGTATTGGAAACAAACTTTTTGCTTATAATTTTCCCTATACCTTCGAGATAATCAAAAGCTTATATGTCTGATCCATTTTTATATTGTTTGTTATTGACTTACATTCGGAAAACTAATAAAAAGAGTTTTTAAAAAAAAAAAAAAATTCGCTCGCAATTACGGCTTGAATTAGGGGCGGGGCGGGGCTGCTCGCCGGCCCCATAGACGAAAGCATTATTACGGGTGTGGACGCGCCGTAAATAATGTTTCATGTCACTTTCTCCACCCGTGGCGGATCGCCGAGCGGGGAGAAGAGAACGGAATCCAAGTTTCTTATGAGAACTGTGGATTACCGTAGTTACTGTGACGGATTGTAGCCGTACTGCAGCGCAAATCCGGCGCGCAGTACGGCTCCAATCCGCGCACAAATAAGCCGTGTGAACACGGCCTAACACTGAAAACAGCTTCAAAATCAGCCATGTAAACATACCGTATCCCTGCGCAGCCTTTTTAAACCGCCTGTGCAGAGTCTGCATCTGTAGACTAATTGTACGGCTGTGGGAATGGAGAGCCGCCTGTCAGTGGTAGTCAGACTTTCCAATGAGAGGCAGGGATGATTTACTACCGTCCCTGACTTCCTGATCGTGGTACATACAGCCCTCAATAAAGCGCTTTGTGCTTACCAGCCACAGTGATCAATAAGACTTAGTAACAGCAGGAGCTGCTGGGTCTTATTAGCCCTTAAACCAGCTCTGCAGAAGGTACCAGGGACTGTATTCCCCTGTAGATAATATATCAGCCCCGGTTAGGGTATGTTCACACGGCGTTTTTTGAAGTGTAAATTTATGCTTCAAAATAAGCTTCCAAATCAGCTTCAAAAGACATCTGATTAGAGGTGTATTTTATAGCGTTTTTTTGAAGCGCATTTTGAAAAATCCTATCCCCATTGTTTCCTATAGGAATTTTACAAGCGAAAAACGAATCAAGAATTGACATTTATTTTTACGCCCATAATGGCATCCAGAAAACGGCTCGAAATTACGCCTGTGAAATAAGCTTTATGTGAATTTACATTATATTCAATGAGGAATGATTTGAAACCCTTCTGAGGCAGATTTTGGGCCATTTTCCAGTGTGTAAAATGTGCTAAAAAACAGCCCAAAAATTCAGCATGTGAACATACCCTTAAAGGAAAAATTAAAAAAAATCTAAATATGCCCCCAAAGGTCTTTTTCTGATCTTATAGACTGCACAATATGTAAAATAAATCGACACACACACAATTACAAAATGTAATTTAGTGCCAATTTTGCTGTTAAAACACAAAAGATGTAAAAATTTTACTTTTTCTATATTTTTTTTAACCATTTTCACCATTACTTTAAAAAAAAAAAAAATCTAATGTAAAAATTACGTAACAAAAGTGGTTAATGGAGTTTTCTTGGGACTTTCATGTTGAAGGGTTATCCTTAAGGCATGTTCACACAGCGTATTGTTCATTATGCGCCGCAATACGCCAGGTGTTTTAGAAGTATGCGCTAATCAGTGCGTACTTCTAAAGCGCGGGGGGGCGACCCTCGGCCGGCCCCATTGATTTTCGCTGTCAGCGGCACATACATGTCACTTCTCTCCGGGTAAGACGGGCGTAGTTCATAGTTCTCTATGAGAGCTATAAATTACCGTAATTGCGGGGTGCATTTCGGGCATATTGAAGCGCAAAATGCACTGCAATTACGCCGTGTGAACATACCCTTAGGATAGACTATCAATATCAGATTAGTGGTGGTCCGACTCCTGTAGAAATTTACGGTTGCAGGCCACTGAAGATCCCAGAGCCGACTTTACCAAACATTCTATAGTGGCTGTGTCTGGCATTTCAGCTCAGTCCTATTCACCGGAGACAAAGCTGCAGAGAAGCCACAATATCAGGCCCGATTACTACAAAATGTATATATAGCATGATAAACGCTGATGAAGATGCAGCTATTATGAATGGCAGAAACTCTCCTGCCACTTGGTCCTTTCTTCAGCATTAGCCTGTGATATGTCTGTCTTGTTGTCTGTGTTTGTTTTATTGGTTGCATAGCAACTGTTCAGGATCCATGCTTGTCACCTCACCTGGCCACGCACCTGAGCTCATTAGGTCTCTATTTAGTTCAGAGGAAAATGGAGTTCTGTGCAGAATATAGAAGTTTGGATCTTGATCCTGTCTACTTCTGCTGTGTTGGATTCTTCTGTTCTGTCTCTTATTAGTCGGGTTGTATCAGGCTCAGTCTAGTTTGGTATAAATTTGTATTTTGCCGTTTTTAAGAAATTTAGTTTTGCCGTTTGTCCAGTTCTGTTCTTTTTTTTCATGTGACTGCTGGTGAAATTCTTGTGTTGCTTTCAGTCTACCAACGTTGTTACAGTCAGGGGTCGGGCACCACCTGATACTGATATCCTGTTTCCCCGAAAATAAGACAGCGTCTTTTATTAATTTTTGCTCCTAAAGATGCACTAGGTCTTATTTTCAGTGGATGTCTTATTTTTCCACAAATAAATTATAGCATGCTATACTATGTGTATGTGTATATATATATATATATACATATATAAATATATATATATAATATATATATATATAAATATCTTAAAGTTTAGAGTCACAAACCATAGGATATATGTATGTAAAGGACATTTTATTGCAGCTGCAGTGACTTCTCTCAAAGGATAGCAAATGTAACATGCTGGGACTTGTAGAACTAGAAGTTCCAGCATGCCCCATCAGCCATCCTGTGAGATGTATGTGCGTCAGTATCATTGCTCTGTTCTCCCCTCCATCCCTCACTTACTTGTACACCGTCTCCTGTCCTGGGATGTTCTGGACCTGTGGTGACATCACAGTCACATGACCTCCCTGCACAGGTCCTTCAAAACTCTTCTACAACAATATATCCCAGGGCTGTTTCTCGGTGTGAGTGGGGCTTGGGAACAAACGCCTTATTTTCGGGGGGTGCCTTATAATAGGGAATTCAACAAAATCTCTGCTTATTTTCAGGAAAACACGGTAGCATATAGTACGCGCCGCAGTACATTGTGTTTTTCAGGAGCTCGTGCTAATACGCGCGTACTCCCGCGGCGCGGGGGGAAACGGAAGCCCACCGGCCCCATTGGCATTCATTACTCATGGCGCATACGCGCCGCAAGTAACTGACATGTCACTTATCTACCCGCGCAGGGGAACGAGGCGTAATCCATAGTTCTCATAGAGAACTATGGATTACCGTAATTTCGGCATGCAGCCAAATGCGCGCCAAATTTACGCCGTGTGAACATAGCCTAAGTATAACCAATCAATACTGAAGTCCTGTAAAACATTCCTACTTCCAGTAATCACCTATCAACGCCTCACCTTGCGCTTTTGCTGAGCCGGGTCAGACTTGCAGTCACTATCAATATGTTCCCCAACAACAATGTCTGGAGTTTGGCCCCTTTTAACAGGGATTGGGATGTTACACAGAGGGCACACGGGAACCTGCACATCCTGAAAGATATCACAAGTCATAATGTAACATAAGAAACATGAAGTCATCCACAGAACTGCGTATGACATGGTGTTACCTTCTTGTATGCCGAGCTGCAGTTATGGAGGACGTATGTGATGTGGTCTTTGCAGAAAATTTGCTCACACGCGTCACATTTGAGAGGTAGAAAATCTGTGGAACATGAGGATATGGATGAGGCTCAAACACTAGTTCTAGTTTATAGTTTAAGCAAACTTGTCCGGTTGTTCATACTGATCTATTGCAGAGCAGGATATGATAGAGAGGAAAAAGCTGAGCACTGTGATATATAGGGTTATATGATAGAGGAGAGAAGCTGAGCTCTGTGATATATAGGGTTATATGATAGAGGAGAGAAGCTGAGCCCTGTGATATATAGGGTTATAGTATAGAGGAGAGGAGCTGAGCTCTGTGATATATAGGGTTATATGATAGAGGAGAGAAGCTGAGCTGTGTGATATATAGGTTAAATGATAGAGGAGAGAAGCCGAGCTCTGTGATATATAGGGTTATATGATAGTGGAGAGGAGTTGAGCTCTGTGATATAAAAGGGTTAAATAGTATAGGGAGAGGAGTTGAGCTCTGTGAAAATATAGGGTTATTGATAGAGGGAGAGGAGCTGAGCTCTGTGATAAAATAGGGTTATATGATAGAGGAAGAGGAGCTGAGCTCTGTGATATATAGGGTTATATGATAGAGGAGAGAAGCTGACCTCTGATATATAGGGTTATATGATAGAGGGAGAGAAGCTGCCCCTCTGTGATATATAGGGTTATATGATAGAGGAGAGAGCTGAGTTTCTGTGATATATTAAGGGTTATATGAAAAGAGGAGAGAAGCTGACCTCTGTGATATATAGGGTTTATATGAAAAAGGGGAGAGAAGCTGACCTCTGTGATATATAGGGTTATATGATAGAGGAAAAGCACTGAGCTCTGTATATATAGGGTTATATGATAGAGGAGAGAAGCTGACTCTGTGATATATAGGGTTTAAATATGATAAGAGAGAGAAGCTGAGCTCTGTGATATATGGGGTTTTATAATGATAGGGGAAAGCTGAGTTTCTGTGATATATAGGTTATATGAGAGGGAAAGCCAACATATCCCTCTGTCACATCCTGCTCAGTGATAGGGCAGCTTGTTCATCCATTGGGGCATGAGTAAAAATAGAAGATAACACTCATACTTACCTCCCGTTCACTCCCGCTGATCTTCGCTGTAGCTTGGAAACGGTCTTCATTAATTTGACAGCTGCACGTGACCTTGTGGCCTGTCATTGGCTGCACCTGTCATGTGAATAAAGACCGTTCAAAGCTACAGCGGAGATCAGTGCGACTGATCGGGAGCGTCCAGGAGGTAAGTATATGAGTGTTATCTTCTATTTTTACTCATGCCCCAATGGACCAATGAGCATTGTTAGATCGCACAACACCCCTTTAAGTCCTTAATTGTGTTTTTCCTGATTCGGGGCCCTTACCTAGCTGCTTGCACGTCGGTTATGAACAATGCTTCCCAAGGTCTGGGAAATCCATGGCGTTACCTTCCAGAAATGAGGCAACAGCAGCCGCCTGGACCTACAGGGAATGAGAAAGAACAACATAAGAGACGTGGCAGATACAGCTCCAATGAGACTCGGCACAGAAATCAGGGTGGTGATATTACAGAGCGTATCCTATGTATGACACCAGTGGGGATCCCTTCTCATTAGGCGACCGTGGTTACCCAGTTATTTAAAACTGAAGATAAATCTCCTAATTATAAGCACAAGTCGTCCGGTGCAGTCCCTTCTGAGGCTGGCTTGTACCTCGCTACGAGCCGGCCTCTGAGCCGCGCTTGTGCAGTTCTCCCTGTTCATTTCTATGGGAGTTCCGGATAGTTTTCTAAGCGAGAGTTTTCAGGTTTATTTCCTGAAAAACTCCCACAGACATGAAGCAACCTCCATAGGGACCGTGCCCGATGCCACAACCCGTTCAATGCTTCCCCATTCTTGCGGTGTTACATGGGTAATCATTTAGCAGAGGTAAGGACGGCTACCATTTATCCATAGTAGTTGTTCCTGGTCCAGGACCGGTCATCACATTCTTCTGCAGCAATAACATTGCACAGATTTTGTTGGCTTTCATGCTTGGGAACACTTGAAAGATGTATGTGCTGTGTGTCCCTGGGGTGCAGTGTATGACGGTGCCCCAAGGTCTAGATTTAAATCCATTGCAGGATGATAATTCTTGTATTAATGTCTCTGAACATTTACTGCTCTCTGAGCGCAAGAGGATTCATTTTAAGATAATGGGCATTATGTATGAAAACTGTCTAGCAGTAGGACGGTCTTTGTTGCCCATAGCAACCAATTAGAGCTCATAGCTACCAACCAAAGCTCATAGCAACCAACCAGAGCCCAGAGCAAACAATCAGAGCTCAAAGCAACCAAAGCTCATAGCAACCAATGAGAGCCCATAGCAACCAGAGCTCATAGCAACCAATCAGAGCTCATAGCAACAATCAGAGCCCAGAGCGAGCAACCAGAGTTCATAGCAACCAATCAGAGCTCATAGCGATCAATCAGAGCCCATAACAACCAATCAGAGCCCAGAGCAACCAATCAGGCTCAAAGTACAAAGCTCTAGCAACCAATCCAGAGCTCAAGTAACCAGAGCTCATAGCAACCAATCAGAGCTCATAGCGACCAATCAGAGCCCAGAGCGACCAAGCAGAGCCCATAGCGACCAAGCAGAGCCCATAGCGACCAAGCAGAGTCCATAGCCACCAACCAGAGCTCATAGCCACCAAACAGAGCTTCATAGCCACCAATCAGAGGGTCATAGCCACCAATCAGAGCTCAGGCAACCAATCAGAGCTCATGGCAAACCCAAACAGAGCTCATGGCAACCAATCAGAGCCCATGGCAACCAATCAGAGGCCCAAGCCACCAATCAGAGCCCATAGCCACCAGTCAGAGCCCATAGCCACCAATCAGGGCCCATAGCCACCAATCAGAGCCCATAGCACCAACAGAGCCCATAGCCACCAATCAGAGCCCATAGCCACCAATCAGGGCCCATAGCCACCAATCAGGGCCCATAGCCCGCCAATCAGAGCCATAGCAACAATCAAAGCCATAGCAATCAATCAGAGCCATAGCAACAATCAGAGCCATAGCCACCAATCAGAGCCAATAGCCACAATCAGAGCCATACCACCAATCAAGCCATAGCAATAATCATAGCCAAGGCAATCAATCAGAGCCCATAGCCACCAATCAGAGCCCATAGCCACCAATCAGAGCCCATAGCCACCAATCAGAGCCCATAGCCACCAATCAGAGCAACCAATCAGAGCTCAGAGCAAACAAACAGGCTGCAAACTACTAGATTTGAGCATTAAATGCCCAGAAACTGCTGCATCTTACAGAATAAGGCTGAGTTCATATGGCGTATAGCGGCACATTTCTGTGTGCCCTGCTATATGCCTGCTGTTGAAAGTACGTGCTGGCCAGTGTGTCCTTTCAACAGTGCTCCCATTCACATTCTCCAACATGTCACTTCTTTTTACGTGCGCTGCTATACGCTGGGATTACACTGTGTGAACATGCCCTAAGAGACGATAGCTGAGCCCTGATTGGTGGCTATGATTGGCTGCTATGGGTTCTGAGTGGTTTCTATGCGCACCAAGGACACTCTTACTGTTCGAGTATTACTAATTATACCCCACAGGCCCTTATGTAGGAAACCTGTCGAGCAGTAAGACTGTGTTTGTTGCTCATAGCGACCAGTCAGAGCCCATAGCAACCAATCAGAGCCCAGACTTTATTTTTCCAGAGCACTATAAGAAGTGAAAGCTGAGCTCTGATTGGCCGCTATGGGCTCTGATTGGCCGCTATGATTGGCCGCTATGGGCTCTGATTATTATTATTATTTATTTTAAAGCGCCATTGATTCCAGGGCGCTGTACATTCGAGGGGGTTACATACATTACATAAGTCAAACGAGTACAGTGATAAGGGATAATGACAATTGGCACGACAGAGGGAGAGAGTGCCCTGCCCGCGAGGGCTTACAATCTACAAGGAGGGGAAAAGAGACAGGAGGTGAGGGGCAGACATGTCTGTGTAGAAAGTAGTGACAAGTTTAGTGAAGGTTATAGGCAAGCCTGAAGAAATGGGTTTTCAGGTTGCTTTTGAAGCTGGTGAAAGTGGAGGAGAGTCTGATGTGTTGGGGCAGTGAGTTCCAGAGAGTGGGTGAAGCACGTGAGAAGTCTTGGAGACGGTTGTGTGAGGAGCTGATAAGGGGAGAGCAGAGGAGAAGGTCCTGTGAGGAGCGGAGAATGCGTGAGGGGAGATATTTGGAAATTAGGGCAGAGATGTATGGAGGGGAGAGGTCATGGAGAGCCTTGTAGGTCATGGTTAGTAGCTTGAAATGAATTCGCTGGGCAATGGGAAGCCGGTGAAGGGATTGGCAGAGGGGAGAGGCAGGGGAGTAGCGAGGAGAGAGGTGGATAAGATGGGCAGCAGAGTTAAGGATGGATTGGAGGGAGCGGGGTGCTAGCTGGGAGGCCACTGAGAAGGATGTTGCAGTAGTCTAGGCGGGAGATGACAAGGGCATGACCAGCATTTTGTAGTGTCATAGCCGAGGAACGAGCGATGCGAGAGATGTTTTTCAGGTGGAGGCGGCAGGCAGAGGCAGGGTTTGGATGTGTGGTTTGAAAAGATAAAGCAGAGTCTAGGATTACCCCAAGACAGCGGACTTGTGGGACCGGTGAAAGTGTAGAGCCGTTGACTGTAATAGAGAGATCAGGGGCAGGGGTCATGTGGTCAGGGCAGGGTCAGGGGCAGGGGTCATGAGCCGGTCATGTGGGATTACGGCACCAAGAGTGTCTCATAACAATGCATGATATTACAGGCTGGAATTCAAGTAAAGAGTAAAAAAAAAATTCTGTTGAAAAAGGTCCTAGTGGGACCGAAACGTCCTGTACTTTATGTGAAAGGAATCTGTGTTTGAATGTTTTTAACCAGGTGTCCTGGAATGTGACTCTGGAAGAATAATGTCTACAAATTTGATGTAATAAAGTAATGAATACAATACAGCCATCTCACTGATGAACTGTTTCTACTAAATGAAGTCGGCGCGCTGCCTATATTGTTGTGCTTGATATTGTTAATAAGGCTTGCACCGCTAAAAACGTGTGCCAGTGATTTACACTACAAAGTTATTGAACAACCCATAAGACTGGTTGCTATGGGCTCTGATTGGCTGCTATGGGCAACAAAAACAATCAGAGCTCAGCCTTCACTTCATATAGTGCTCTGAAAAAATAAATTTCGGCGCGCATTTCACGTCGTATTTGCGCTCTAATATGGGCGAGATGCGAGCCGAAATTAGGGTAATCCATAGTTCTCATAGAGAACTATGGATTACGCCTTCTCTCCCCGGGCGTACAATACAATCGTATTATACGAGCGGGGAGATAAGTGACATGTCTATGGGGCCAGCGGGCTGCCAGCCCCCCCGCTTCGCGGGGTTACGCGCCGATCAGCACGACTCCCTAAACACCCGGCGTAATTCCGGGGCGGACTGTACGCCCCGCATTTACGCCGTGTGAACATACCCTTATAGGGCTCCTGCTGCGTCTTTCGGACCAAGAATTGACATGACAATGCGTAGAACGGATCCGAAAGACGCAACGAGACGCGCATCGGCGATCAGTCGTCTGAATGTTGATGCGGGTTTCATATTAAAAGCAATGTAAATCACACTGCTATTTGCTAGATACATGTTTGGGTCCGTTTAGGGTCCAACAGACGGATACAAACATGTATCTAAAAATGTATGTTCACACGGACCCAACACGCCGTGTGAACATGCCTTAACTGCTAGACCGTTTTCATACATAACGCCCAATGTGCTCAGTCCAAAAAAACAGCCTAAGTTTTTGAATGCATCCCCCATCCTGCATCCTTCTCCCATTACCAGAACATTTCCTAACAGCGGCAAATACTTCTACAGACAGGACGGAGGGGAAGCTCCAAGCGGAAGACGAGATTAGAAGCCATTAGCAGCAAATGAAGAGTAACGGCCGCCATTCCCATTAGCGCTGGGAGGAAGCTTAATTTTTAATGCAAACTGAGCTGGAAACAACAGTCACAAACCCTCAGCTGTGACAAGTACATGTTTGCAGCCAAAGGATATAAACAAACACGTCCCCGTTCACTGACAGCAAGCGGAGATCTTGAAGTGATGAAGAATTGATACACAAAGCCTATAGAAAAGTTGCAGAACTTTTATTGGGTAATGATACAGCTTTATGGACAATCCCTTTAAGAATCCGGATTCAGGCTCTCAATAGGACTTACATATACATTCCATATACTCTGTAAGGCCTCACCCTATAGAGGACACTACAGAGCGCAGATAACACCCGCACACCGTGTACCCCGCATATAACACGTATTCCCGGTGTACAGCCCGCTCACACCCGCCGCCCGGACCCCTCAGAGTCACTTCCACCCCATCATACCCTCAAACCACCCGACAACACCCGCTGCCACTCACCAGAACCCAGTCTGCGGCTCCAGACCGCCGGAAATAACGTCACTTCCTGTCCGTTACCCTGGAGACCACAAGCTTCCTCACAAGGCGGATCACCCATTGGCTACATCAGGCTGTCAATCCGAAGAAGGCGGGACTATCGGCCATCTTGGTACTCCCAAGAAGGCCGGAAATAAAGAGGCCGGGAGGGATTGTTTTGACAGGTCATCATGTGATCCGCGGTTGTGTAACTTGTGTGACTCAGTTTATTATTAGATTCCTTTAACCCCTTCATGACGGCTAAAGAATTAGATATACGTATTTTTTATTGATTTTATTGTTTTCAGACCATATTGCTTTATAAGGGCTTGTGTCTTGTGGGGACAGTTTTATTCATAGTTGCCAACTTTTGAAAATGGAAAAGCAGGAGACTGAAGAGGGCGGCGCGTGTAGCGCGCCGCAGCAAAAAAATTGCATAGACACACCCATCTTGTTGGTGTGCCACGCACCTTCAAAAAGCCACACCACTCCGCCTAACTGCATAACGGCTTTGGAAGAAAGCCAGGTAGATGCCCTTATAGCCAGGTAGTAGCCCCCCATAACCAGGTAGTGCCCCTTACAGGCAGGTAGTTGCCCCCTTTAGTAGCCAGGTAGTTGCCCCCTTTAGTAGCCAAGTAGTTGTCCCCTTTGTAGTCAGGTAGTTGCCCTCTTTGTTAGACAGGTAGTTGCCCCCTTTGTAGTCAGGTAGTTGCCCCCTTTGTTGTCAGGTAGTTGCCCCCTTTGTTGTCAGGTAGTGCCCCCTAATAGCCAGGTAGATGCCCCCCTATAGCTAATAAAATTAAAATAATAAAAGCCACTTACCTCACCAGGCTCCCTGCAGCTCCGGACATCTCACGGCCGACCGACTCAGCGTCGCAGGGGGAGTGAGTGCAGCCGCGCGTCACTCCACCTGCGACGCTGATCTGTATGTACAGCGCACACCGGCGCTGTACATACAGGGGGAGAAGGGAGGAGGGGAACGATCCCTCCTGCCTTCTCTCTGCACAGTGAGAGTCTCGGGACATTTGAGCGGCAGCTGCGGCCGCTTCACCCGCCTGTAGGAGCGGCCTGGCGGCGCCAGAGTAGCGCACCAGCGCTACTCTGTCGCCGCGGTCAGTTAAAGAACCCCCGCTGCCTGCGGGAGGTTCGCCAACTCTGCCAGGGTGGCGGGGGACCCCATTAACGGGACCCTCCCCCACCAAAGTGGGAGAGTTGGCATGTATGATTTTATTTCTGATTGACATCACATGATGCGTCATACAATGTATTGGCGAACTTACAGAGACGATTTCTTCAGACAGGAGTATTCTTTGATAAAATCAATGTTCCTGGAAAACAGTTGTTCTCATAAGTTTGGCAGTATTTTTTCTTATTTCAGCAATCCTGTGCAATAAAAAAATGACATATAAAATCTTGCTCCTCTCTAGCTGTGATAGTAAATAGACAAAGCTCCCGAATTGCAGGGAAGACTGATCTCACTTAACTGTAGCTGCTGCTTTTCTATGTAGTCACATTACAAATAGGTAATGACAACATCAGGCAGTGTTTGGGACCTCTGTTGTGGGTACAATAACCCTATAGTATAGTGTGTGAACCTAGGCTATGGTCCATTCAGGACCTCTGCTGCGTGTAAAATAACCCAATAATATAGTATTTGAATATAGGCTAAGGCTGGGTTCACACTGTGTTTCAGTCCCATTTGGGACCTCCGTTGCGGGTATAGTAACCCTATAGTATAGTATGTGGACTTAGGCTAAGGCTAGGTTTTGGGACCTCCATTGTGGGTATAGTAACCCTAGTGTTTGAACATAGGCTAAGGCTGGGTTCACACTACGTTTCAGGACCTCCATCTCAGGTATAGTAACCCTATAGTATAGTGTGTGGACATAGGCTAAGGCTCAGTTTTGGGACCTCCATTGCGGGTATAGTAACCCTATAGTATAGTGTGTGAACATAGGCTATGGCTGGGTTCGCGCTGCGTTTGAGACCTCTGTTGCAGGTATAATAACCTTATAGTATAGTGTTAACATAGGCTAAGGCTGGGTTCACGCTGCGTTTGGGACCTCTGTTGTGGGTATAGTAACCCTATAGTATAGTATGTGGACTTAGGCTAGGGTTGGGTTTTGGAATCTCCATTGCGGGTAAAGTAACCCTATAGTATGGTGTATGAACATAGGCTATGGTTCACACTGTGTTTCAGGACCTCCATTGCGGGTATAGTAATCCTATCGTATAGTGGGTGGACATAAGCCAATTTTGGGTTCACACTGTGCTTCAGGACCTCCATTGTGGGTATAACAGCCCTATAGTATAGTGTGTGAATATAGACTATGACTGGGTTCACGCTGTTTTTGGGACCTCTGTTGTGGGTATAGTAACCGTATAGTATAGTGTGTGAACAAAGGCTAAAGTTGGGTTCTTACTGTGTTTCAGTCCCATTTGGGATCTCCATTGTGGGTATAGTAACCCTATAGTATAATGTGTGAATATAAGCTATGGCTGGGTTTGTGTCGCATTTGGGACCTCCATTGTGGGTATAGTAACCCTATAGTATAGTATGTGGACATAGGCTAAGGCTGGGTTTTGGGATGTCCATTGCGGTTATAGTAACCCTATAGTATAGTATGTGGATGTAGGCTAAGGCTGGGTTCACACTGTGTTTCAGTCCCATTTGGGACCTCCATTATGAGTATAGTAACCCTATAGTATAGAGTGTGAATATAGGCAGGGTTCGTGCTGCATTTTTGACCTCGTTGTGGGTATAGTAACCCTACAGTATAGTATGTGGACATAGGCTAAGGCTGGGTTTTGGGACCTCCATTGCAGGTATAGTAACCCTATAGTATAGTGTGTGAACATAGGCTATGACTGGGATCACGCTGTATTTGGGACCTCCGTTGTGGGTATAGTAACCCTATAGTATAGTGTGAACATAGGCTAAAGTTGGGTTCACACTGCGTTTTGTTCCCATTTGGGACCTCAGTTGCAGAATATCTGTTTGGATACCCGAGCAGTATCCTGACAGATCTATAGAGAACCATGGAGCAAAGGTAATGAGTTTTAAACTACGTTTGCTCTGTTTCCTGAACATACATGCCTTATGTGCCTGACAAAATAGGCGATCTCGCTATTATTATCGGCACAAAGACGTGTATGTTCGGGAAACAGAGCGAACGTAGTTTAAAACTCATTACCTTTGCTCCATGGTTCTCTATAGATCTGTGGCGGGATCTGTCAGGACACCAATCACCGGTATCCGTATACCTCCAACGGGACCGAAACACAGTGTTGCACCCAGCATCTGCCTATGTTCACACATTCATTTGGATTTGTGATAACGAGGTGCAGCCGTAGCACGTCCATCATGTGATAGATCTGGCCTGGCGTCATGGCTTCCTCCTGCCTCACCTAACGGGCCCTTACTAGTGTTGGGGCCCAGATGCGACTGCAGTACAATGTTGTCTTTCATGTCAGAAACGTCTGGATAGCCATACGCTCTATGGTGTACAGAATCTCATATTTCTGGACACCATAGCAGTGAATGGCAGTGAGGCAGATCCGTTGCCCTTAGTTAAGATGGCCGCCTGGCACCTGCCCAGTTATCAGTTGCCTGTTGTTGCCATAGAAACAGGACTCAACCTGTCATCCTGTATCTTGTATAGATAAAATGGCAGAGCAGACCACCACGAATACTCTTGGAAAAGTCACGGCACACGTGCCAGATCTGGTTATATATGGGAATCTAACCAAAAGATTGCCGTGTATTCATAATTTCCATGGAGTCTTACTGTTTGCTGATGTCTCAGGTACAATAAGTAGATATAGAGCTATGTGGATTAGATACATCGCCTCAGCCACTTCTCAAACATGAAAGGCTTGGTTACACTGGGTCGGCAGACGGTATCACACAAGATCACTCTGCGACAGGGGCAGAAACATGGGCTCAGCAAACAGGAATCCACATGATAGGATTAGATACATTTCCTCAGTCTGTATCACACATTAAAGGCTCGGATACACCGGCTTAGCAGACTGTATCGCACAAGATAAGCTTTAATTCATCAGCACAAGATAAACTGAAAAATATCATCTCATCAAATAGCAATACATATGATAGGATTACTGTAGATGTATTTATCATACATGAAAGGCTTAGATACATTGGTTCAGAAGGTGGTATCACATGTTATAGGGCTTAGATACATGCCTTAGCAGGCAGTGTCACACATGATATTCTTATATATTCCTACTCAGCTGCACAGTATCACACATAATAGACCTACAGGAGCTCAGCAGACAGTATCACATATGATAGGCTTAGATACATTTGCTCATCAAACAGTATTACTCAATGGGCTTAGATACATGAGAGCAGCAGACAATATCACACGTGATAGGCTTAGATCAAGGACCTCAACAGACAGTATCACATAGGAAAAGCCTAGATATATAAGCTGAGCAGGTAGTAACAAAATGATAGGCTTAGATACATTGGACAGTATGACACTACTCGAGAGGCTTAGACTAAGCCTCTCGAGTAGTGTCATACTGTCCAATGTATCTAAGCCTATCATTTTTATACCGTCTGATGAGTTGATACATCTAAGCTTTTCCTATGTGATACTGTCTGCTGAGGTCCTTGATCTAAGCCTATCATTGGTGATACTGTCTGCTGGTCTCATGTATCTAAGCCGCTTAGATACATGAGACCAGCAGACAGTATCACCCATGATAGGCTTAGATCAAGGACCTCAGCAGACAGTATCACATAGGAAAAGCTTAGTTATATCAACTCATCAGACGGTATAAAAATGATAGGCTTAGATACATTGGACAGTATGACTCAAGAGGCTTAGATACATTAGACCAGCAGACTGCATCACAAATAATAGGCTTAGATCAAGGACCTCGGCAGATAGTATCACATAGGAAAAGCTTAGATATATCAACTCATTAGATGGTGTAAAAATGATAGGCTTAGATACATTGGACAATATCACATAAAAAGGCTTAGATACATCAGATCCACAGATAGTATCACACATGATAGCGTTAGATACATTTGTTCAGCACACAGTATCACATGATAGGTATAGATCAAGGGAGCTCAGCAGTCAATATCACATAGAAAAAGCTCAGATTTTTCAACTCATCAGAAAGTATAAAAAGTTATAGGCTTAGATACATTGGACAGTATCATATAGGAAAAATTCATCAGATAGTATAACAAAATGATAGGCTTAGATACATTGGATAGTATTACATATAAAAGCTTAGATACATCAGCTCTGGAGATAGTATCATACTTAAAAGGGTTATATATATTTGCTCATCAGACAGTATTACTCAATAGACTTAGATACACGAGATCAGCAGACAGTATCGCATTATAGGCTTAGCTCAAGGACCTCAGCAGATGGTATCACAGGAAAAGTTTAGATATATCAACTCAGCAGAAAGTATAAAAATGATAGGCTTAGATACATCAGTATCACACAAAGGCTTAGATACATCAGCTCTGTATATAGTATTCCACATGATAACGTTAGATACTGTACATCTAACTCAGCAGACAGTATTACACAATAGGCTTAGATACATTTGCTCAGCAGACAGTATCACACTTGATAGGCTGAAATATTCCAACTCAGCAGCACAGTATCACACAGTTAGCTTAGATACATTGGCTCAGCGCTGAACTCTTACACTAGATGTGGCTATCCGTTTTTCTTCCAGGTTTTACAGCCTTAACTGAAAAATTTAGCAGCGCCAATAAGAAGGGGTACGGTGCCGACCAATTAACCAAGGCACTGAATAGTTACATGGGGGGACATTGTAGACCGTAAGTACTTGCCCAATATCTGTGACAATGGAGGATTCAACAAGTTTTGGATTCCCCTACAAATGCAGCCTTTTCTCTGAAGTTTTATGATCTCTACAAATCTAAAAATGAAGGATTTCTACAAATTTTTTGTGTGTGCCCCGGGGAAGCGGAGAGGGAAGATGATTGGAATATGGACTCTCTTATGTCACCTCTAAAGAAGTGATCGGGAGGCCACCCATTAGGTTCTGTTCCACCAACTGGGCTCAGGTTTAATAATAGCTCCCATACTTTAAAGGGGTTTCTCGGCCGTAGCTAAAGGGGTTGTCCGATTCTAGTTTTTTTTCCCTTGTTTTTTATTATTATAGCTTTATTATACTGTGTATATAGACAGATAGTGGATACTCTGGGTCACCACGAGGAGATGGTATGAGCTACGCCAGGGAGAGGGGTCTAAGGAGTACTCCGGTTCTTCACCAGTGCCTGCTGCAAGGCTAGTTGGTCTTTGCTGCGAGAGACTCCCAGGTTAATAACCCTGACATGGGCACTCAAGCTGACAGCCGGGGTGCAGTGTGGTACCAAGGGATCAGGCAGAGGCGTAGTCAAATCCAGGCAATAAATTTAGGGTGGGCGGCAGGTAAACGAATTCAAGGTCTAAGCACAGGTCAGTTCACAGCAGAACACTTTCCGAGACTTGCTAACTCACACTATAGCACACCAATAATTGGCAGGGAGACGTGGGCATACCTACCAACTTTTAGAGATTGCAAAGAGGGACACATCAGGCCACGCCTCTAACCACACTCAAACCCATTACATCAAACCAAGACACGCCTCTACCCCATAGTTGCCAACTTTTGAAATTGAAAAAGTAGGAGATTGAAAATTTTTTGCATGGGCACGCCCATCTTGTCAGTGTGCCACGCCCCTTCAAAAGCCACACCCACTCCACCTAACTGCATAACGGCTTTGGAAGAAAGCCAGGTAGATGCCCTTATAGCCAGGTAGTAGCCCCCCATTAACCCGGTAGTGCCCCTTACAGGCAGGTAGATGCCCCCTTGTAGCCCAGTAGATGCCCCATCTGTAGCCAAGTAGATGCCCCCGCGGAAGCCAGGTAGGTGCCCCCTCTGTAGCCAGGTAGATGCCCCCTCTGTAGCCAGGTAGAGCCAAATTTGTAGCCAGGTAGATGCCCCCCTTTGTTAGCCAGGTAGATGCCCCCTTTGTTAGCCAGGTAGATGCCCCCTTTGTTACCAGGTAGATGCCCCCTTTGTTAGCCAGGTAGATGCCCCCTTTGTTAGCCAGGTAGTGCCCCCATTGTAGCCAGGTAGTTCCCCCTCTGTTGCCAGGTAGACCCCCCCATTGTGGCCAGGTAGTGCCCCCTCTGGTGCCAGGTTGACCCCCCCCCCCCCATTGTAGTCAGGTAGTTGCCCCCTCTGTTGCCAGGTAGACCCCCCCATTGCAGCCAGGTAGTGCCCCCTCTGTTGCCAGGTTGGCCCCCCCATTGTAGCCAGGTAGTGCCCCCTCTGTTGCCAGGGAGACCCCCCCCCCCCCCCTTGTAGCCCGTTAGTGCCCCCTCTGTTGCCAGGTCGACCCCCCCCATTGTAGCCCGGTAGTGCCCCTCTGTTGCCAGGTAGACCCCCCATTGTAGCCAGGTAGTGCCCCCACTGTTGCCAGGTAGTTGCCCCCATTGTAGCCAGGTAGTGCCCCCTCTGTTGCCAGGTAGACCCCCCCCCCCATTGTAGCCAGGTAGAGTCCCCCTATAACTAATAAAAATAAAATAATAAATGCCACTTACCTCACCAGGCTCCTGCAGCTCCGGACATCTCCCGGCCGACTGAGTAGTCTCAGCGTCACAGGGGGAGTGACCGCAGCCGCGCGTCACTCCCCCTGCGACACTGAGGTGTATGTACAGCGCGCACCGGCCGGCGCTGTACATACAGGGGGAGAAAGGAGGAGGGAGCGATCCCTCCTGCCTCCTCACTGTACCGCTGACTGACTATGCGGCTGCGGCCGCACAAGTCAGTGAAATTCCTGTAGGAGCGGCCCGGTGGCGCCAAAGTAGCGCACTAGCGCTACTCTTGCACCACGGTCCCCCCGCTGCCTGCTGGCGGCGGGAGGAATGCCAACTCTGCCGGGAGGGCGGGGGGGGGGAGCCCCATTAGCGGGACCCCCCCACCAAAAGCGGGAGAGTTGGCATGTATGCTCTAACCACGCCCAAAAACATACATGACAACTTTTTAGACAGCCAAAAAGGGAGACATTTTCAGGATTGTATTGTATCCACTGATGAAATATTAAGTAAGTTGTTATGTAATATACAGCAAGGAAGCATTCAAATACTTTTTAAAGCTAGATAGTCAGTTTGTTGACACAAATCCCTCTCCCAAATGAAAAAGGGGGACATTTATAAAGCTAAGAAGGACAGACGGACAAGGGTTAAAAATAGGGAATGTCCCTCCAAAATAGGGACACTTGGGAGGTATGGACGTGGGGGAAGTTAGGTAATAAACGGTCAGCGCCCGGTGATTATCCAATCAGCGTTGCACTGGCCCTTTAAGTTCGAGAGAGCTGCTTGAGGCGCTCCCTAGGGAGTGGGCACGCATGTGCGGTCAGCAGCCGGAGGAGGGAGCAGAGCGGATAGAGGAGCATGTGTGGTAGTCAGGAGTCTGTCGCTTTTAGGGTATGTTCACACGGCTTATTTTGCCGTGTATTTCGGCAAATACACGGCGAAATGCGTGCCGCAATTACGGTGATCCATAGCTCTCATAGAGAGCTATGGATTACGCGTCGTCTCCCCACGCGTACAATACAATCGTTTTGTACGCGTGGGAGAGAATTGACATGTCAATTGTTAGCGGCGATTACGCGCATCGCGCGGTCCCCCCGTGCTTTGGAATTACGCGTGATTCCAAAACACACGGCGTATTGTGGCGCGTACTATAGGGGCCCTAATAAGCCATGTAAACATACCCTTAGGGTATGTTCACACGCCGTTTTGGATCCGATTTTGGATCTGTTTTCAGATGTGTGCTTGGATCCGTGTTAAGGACCCTAAACGGACCCAAAAGTCTAACAATGGGCAGTGTGATTTTTCATTACTTGCGTCTTTCTGATGTGTCTTTCGGATCCATTCAAAGAATTACCATGTCAATTCTTGATCCGAAAGACGCAGCAAACGCCCTATTTAAAATTATAGGGTGCGATCCTGCTGCAGCCAAAGCACAGCCAAACACGCAGCTGCGTGTTGGACGTGATTGACGCAGCGCTTTTGGATGCAATTTTCGGATACAAAACGGATCCAAAATCAGATCTAAAATGCCGTGTGAACATAACCTTAGGGTATGTTCAAACAGCTTATTTAGCCATGTATTTCGGCGTGCATTTTGCCGAGTATTGCGTTTTATACGCGGCAAAATGTGCGCCGCAATTACGGTAACTCATAGTTCTCATAGAGAGCTATGGATTGCGTGTCGTCCCCCCGCACATACAATACGATCATATTGTACGCGGGGGGAGAATTGATATGTCAATTGTTAGCGGCGCTTTGGCCCCGTTGACAATTCATGTCTATGGCGCTAGCCCCCCGTGCTTTGGAAACACGCGTGGTTCCAAAACACACGGCGTATTGCGGCGCCACAATAAGCCATGTGAACATACCCTTACAGTGAGATGCCCCTCTTGTAGCCAGTAGATGCCCCCCCTGTAGCCAGTAGATGCCCCCCTGTAGCCATTGATGCCCCCCTTGTAGCCAGTACATGCCCCCTTTAGCCAGTAGATGCCCCCCCTTGTAGCCAGTGATGCCCCCTGTAGCCAGTGATGCTCCCTGTAGCCAGTAGATGTCCCCTTGTAGCCAGTAGATGCCCCCCTTGTAGCCAGTAGATGCCCCCTGTAGCCAGTAGATGCCCCTGTAGCCAGTGATGCCCCCCTTGTAGCCGATAGATGCCTCTCTATAGCCAGGTGATGCTCCTATAGCCAGTAGATGCCCCCTTGTAGCCAGTAGATGCACCCCTTGTAGCCAGTAGATGCCCCCCTTGTAGCCAGTAGATGCCCCCTGTAGCCAGTAGATGCCCCTCTTGTAGCCAGTAGATGCCCCCCTGTAGCCAGTAGATGCCCCCTGTAGCCAGTAGATGCCCCCTTGTAGCCAGTAGATGCCCCCTGTAGCCAGTAGATACCCCCTGTAGCCAGTAGATGCCCCCTTGTAGCCAGTAGATGCCCCCCTGTAGCCAGTAGATGCCCCCTGTAGCCAGTGATGCCCCCTGTAGCCAGTAGATGCCCCCTGTAGCCAGTAGATGCCCCCCTGTAGCCAGTGATGCCCCCCTGTAGCCAGTAGATGCCCCCTGTAGCCAGTGATGTCCCCCCTGTAGCCAGTAGATGCCCCTGTAGCCAGTAGATGCCCCTGTAGCCAGTGATGCCCCCCTGTAGCCAGTGATGTCCCCCCTGTAGCCAGTGATGCCCCCCCTGTAGCCAGTGATGCCCCCCCCCCCTGTAGCCAGTAGATGCCCCCTGTAGCCAGTGATATGCCCCCTGTAGCCAGTGATGCCCCCCTGTAGCCAGTGATGCCCCCCCTGTAGCCAGTGATGCCCCCCCCTGTAGCCAGTGATGCCCCCCTGTAGCCAGTGATGCCCCTCCTGTAGCCAGTGATGCCCCTCCTGTAGCCAGTGATGCCCCCTAAGTAATTATAAAATAACAAAATAGTACTCACCTCGGTCCGCGCGTCCCGGTCCAGAGCTGCTGAGCGGTGTAAGCAGCGTGACGTCATTACGCTGCTTACGCTGCAAGCAACTCCCAGAGATCTCCTCGGCGGCAGAGCTGCCTCTGCCGCCGAGGGGACGCAGCGTCACAGGGGGCGTGGTGAAAGCCATGCGCCCCCTGCGACGCTGATACAGGGAAGGAGTCAGGACGGGAACGATCCGTCCTCCCGCCTCCTTGTACCAGCAGCTGCTGGCTCTGCGCGGCTGTTATAAACGTCAGGGGCGCACCTCCGGCCGGGCGAGGCAGGCGGCGCCCCCCTCGGGTGAGCGGCCCTGTCTCCACGGCATAGTACTACGATCGTATTTTCGGCACTTTTAGGATTTTAAAACCGCCGAAAATACGATCATTTAGGCAGCCCTGTAGACGACAATAGAAAAGTCTCCAACCGAGGTTTTTGGGCAGGAAAAAAACGGCCGTTTTTTGTCTGATGCGGTGTAAACCTAGCCTAAGGCTTAGAACTTGTCATTAACGTAGGTAAACAAGCTTCTGTGCTAGAGATAAGACTGAGCACAGAGTGACTCATCATTTTCAGACAAGGCTGCTAGGATCATTCAGATAAAAGAGAGAGCAGGGAGAGGTGGTCGGTAACCTAGAGAAACTCGTGTACAGTAATGGTAGAGAAAATCTCTTATCTGCTGAACAAAGCGAAATCAAAACAACAATGTATTTGGTAATAGTTTTCATTTAAAAGCTAATCAATGTGGGGAGAAAACCCTATTAATTAATAATAATAAAAAGGGCTGGACAACCTCTTTAAAACCATTTCCTTTCATGTAATAAGACTGGATTACCCTTAGCCCCCTGCTGTTGTGTGATTTCCACTCATATCCCTCCTTCTTCATGTTCTGATGCGTCCTCTTCCCAGCTGTCCATAGCTTCCTGCATTGGTGACTACACACGAGCTGTGGTCACCGGTCCCTCATACATACAGGTAGTAGCTAGCTGGCATCTAGGCATTATCTACGCTCATGTGTAACCCTTGAACTATCACCATTTATTTGATCGGGTGTTATGTATGGTTTCATTGCTTTCGTCTGTCAGCCTCATGATTCTTTGTACGTTCCACAGATGTCCTGGTGGCCGGAGGTGACATCCTCAATTTTGCAGGTATTGGGTTTTTTAGTCTGTAGAAGAGCAAAGACAAAGAGGAGCCCCGGCTGTGTGACATAAAGTCCTCTGCTGGGCCTTCTAATACCCAACAGGGGAAGGTGCTGCCATGTTACCTTCTTTCTGCCACTGGTCTAGATCCTGTCTACATGTATTTGCACACATGGCTGCCATTTATGGTGGCTGCCATTCACCCAGATCTTTACAGAAGCCTAGATATGAGGTTGTGTTACCCACTGTCCACAAACGATGGACACCAATAGGGGTAACTACAGAGGAGAATGCACACACCGTGGTCACACACATGGTACAAGAGGGGCACAACCAAACCTCTGCCACTTAAACATAGACTTTGATGGCATATCCATAGGATAATCCGTCAAAGTCTGATAGGTGCACCTATTTCTGGAACGAACCCCCGAAAGTTACAGAGTTTGTAAGACTGAAAAAGACAGATGTTCATCCAGTTCAGTCTATTGTCGTATAGAAGAATTCTCCATTCTGTTCTTTGGGAGTTCCAAGTACAGTCCAACATACTGTTCCCCTTTACTGGGAACTCTAAAAGAACAGAAAGGAGAACACAATGCTCCCCTGTACTGGGAAGGAACTCCCATAGAACAGAATAAATACAGCACTCCCCTGTACTGGGAACTCCCATAGAACAAAATGGAGAGAACACAGCGCTCCCCTGTACTGGAAACTCCCATAGAACAGAATAGAGAACACAGCGCTCCCCTGTACTGGGAACTCCCATAGATCAGAATGACTAACACAGCGCTCCCCTGTACTGGGAACTCCCATAGAACAAAATGGAGAGAACACAGTGCTCCCTGTACTGGGAACTCCCATAGAACAGAATGACGAACACAGCGCTCCCCTGTACTGGGAACTCCCATAGAACAGAATGGAGAGAACACAGCACTCCCCTGTACCGGTAACTCTCATAGAGTATAATGGAGAGCATAGCACTCCCCTGTACTGGGAACTCCCATAGAACAGAATGAAGAACACAGCGCTCCCCTGTACTGGGAACTCCCATAGAACAAAATGGAGAGAACACAGTGCTCCCTGTACTGGAAACTCCCATAGAACAGAATGACGAACACAGCGCTCCCCTGTACTGGGAACTCCCACAGAACACAATGGAGGGAACACAACACTCCCCTGTACTGGGAACTCCCATAGAACAGAATGGAGAGAACACAGCGCTCTCCTGTACTGGGAACTCCCATAGAACAGAATGGAGAGAACACAGCGCTCTCCTGTACTAGGAACTCCCATATAACAGAATGGAGAGAACACAGCGCTCCCCTGTACCGGGATCTGCCATAGAACAGAATGGAGAACACAGCACTGCCCTGTACTGGGATTTCCCATAAAACAGAATGGAAAACACTGAGCTCCCCTGTACTGGGAACTCCCATAGAACAGAATGGAGAACACAGCGCTCCCCTGTACTGGGAACTACAATAGAACAGAATGGAAAACACTGAGCTCCCCTGTACTGGGAACTCCCAAAGAACAGAATAGAGAACACAGTGCTCCCCTGTACTGGGAACTCCCATAGAACAGAATGGAGAACACATCGCTCCCCTGTATTGGGAACTCCCATAGAACAAAATGGAGGGAACACAACACTCCCCTGTACTGAGAACTCACATAGAACAGAATGGAGAGAACATAGCGCTCCCCTGTACCGGGAACTCTCATAGAGGAGAATGGAGAACATAGCACTCCCCTGTACTGGGAACTCCCATAGAACAAAATGGAGAGAACACAGTGCTCCCTGTACTGGAAACTCCCATAGAACAGAATGACAGAACCAGCCTCCCCTGTACTGGGAACTCCCCAAGAACATAATGGAGCGAAAACAACTCCCCTGTACTGGGAACTCCCATAGAACAGAATGGAGAGAACACAGCGCTCCCCTGTACGGGAACTCCCATAGAACAGAATGGAGAGAACACACCTCCCCTGTACTGGGAACTCCCTAGAACAGAATGAGAGAACACAGCACTCCCTGTACTGGGAATTCCCATAGAACACGAATGAGAAAAGCACTACTCCCCTGTACTGGGAACTCCCATAGAACAAATGGAGAGAAACACAGGCTCCCTGTACTGGGAACTCCCATAGAACAGAATGGAGAACACAGCGCTCCCCTGTACTGGGAACTCCCATAGAACAGAATGGAGAGAACACAGCGCTCCCCTGTACTGGGAACTCCCATCGAATAGACTTGAGTCGTGCATGACCAGCTTTACATTCTGAGCCTACACTTTTGGGGGCCCATTTCCAGTATAAGTGTGGGTATCAGGCTTTGATGGTATGTCCTAGCATTATACCATCAAAGTGTATGGTGGGAACAACCCTTCAAGAGAACAGCACTACTTTGAAGAGCACATGATACGGGACAGAAATCTACATTTCTTGGTTGGGGCCATGAATAGCCATCAGTACTTGTGTTTGGTCTGGCTCCCACTCCTAGTACCAAGGTGGATATCTTGAATGTAGGGGAAGCAGCAATGTCTATACAAATGGTTCTGACCAAGCTTTAGTACCAGAAACCATCACAACCATATTTATAGCACTGTGCCTGGCAATCAACAAAGGGGGATTTATGGTTTGTTCAGTGGATCCATTTGGGTGTAAAGAGTTGGATTCCCATAATCGAAGACTGATAGATACAACAATGATTTGCCTGATAAACCAATAGTCAAACCCATATTTGTTGGGCCCGGGTTTCTTCATTGATTGCCTTGGATGGTCATTTATTCCATGTTTCTCAGCGCCCAGTCATGATAGCTGCCATTGATTTGGTTTCAAACTTTATCTTCTATAGCACATGTGTCAACCTCACAATCTGCAGTCCAGATCCGGCCTACCACGCCATTTTATGTGGCCCACGAGAGCTTAGATACAGCGAGCAGGGATGGACAAGGTCTAGATCAGGGGTCCCCAACTCCAGTCCTCAAGGCCCACCAACAGGTCATGTTTTCTGGCTTTTTCATAGCATTGCACAGGTGATTTCATTATTGTCAATTCATTCTGTGGGATATCTTGCAAACATGACCTGTTGGTGGGCCTTGAGGACTGGAGTTGGGGAGCCCTGGTCTAGATGCAGAAGGATCTGCTCTCCACTTTCCCCAGAGGATGGAAGAGGTGGCAGCCCCAGCACAGGGAACTGGCACAATCTTAAAATCGGAGCTTCAGCGCACACCTCACTGTGAGGGGTGTAGCTTCATAGGGCCCCATAGCAAAGTGAGACAGGGCCCCATCTTTTGACAGGAAACCCAAGGAAGCCATACATATAATGCCATATATCAGAGAACCCACATAGTACTGGGAAGTAGCAGAAAAACCCCGTTATCTACAAAATGGTACAATATTCTTATACCTGAGGGGGCCCCCTCAAGCTCCGGGCCCCGCAGCTGCTATGGTTGCTACTGCCTTGAATACACCCACGTACACTGTTAAGCAACTCATGGGTGGTGGCACAGCTCTGACAGTCCTTCTAAGACACCCTAGCCACCCTCCATTGCATGTTTAAGCACAACCATTATGCTGATGAGCCCCTTGGTGAACAATGAGTTTGACACCCCTGGACTATGGTCATCCTGCATTCCTGTTTTATCAAAGACAAACAAAAATAATGCAGGTGCTGGATCTGTTCTGTGACTGGCACCAGTGACACCTGATAAATCACGTTGACTATAACGGGGTCCTTTGGGTTTCCATCGTGGTGTCCGTTATTTGCGCTATATATCAGAGGAAGTTGTTCTATAATTTTTTACAGACTCTATGACCCAGATGTGAATCAGGCCATACCTAGTCCTGAGGAGCAGACCATAGCAGCATGCTTATCTTACTGTGTATATCTTGCCTCCCAGGAGACGCTCTGCTCGCCCTCTGGAAAGTCCAGCGCACTGATCTGAGTGACACCATCACCCTGGCAGGGCAGTGCAGCATGAAGATTCAGGAGACCTGCGGAGTAAGAGACACTCAAGTGGGAGTAGAGCTTAGAGTCAAAATTGGTAAGATCAGCAATACATTGAAGAGAAGGGGTGTAATTAGTTAGACACTTGCGGGTTACAGTGTTGGACTGGGCTGCCTGGGGCCCACCAGTGGAGTTGGTTCTTGGGCCCACCAGTGGAGGTGATTGTTGGAGGCCACCCGTGGAGCTGATTGTTGGAGGCCACCCGTGGAGCTGATTCTTGGGGCCCATCAGTGGAGTTGATTAATGGGGCCACCCGTGGAGCTGATTCTTGGGGCCCACCAGTGGAGATGATTCTTGGGGCCCACCAGTGAAGTTGATTAATGGGGCCACCCGTGGAGCTGATTCTTGGACCCACCAGTGGAGTTGATGCTTCGGGCCCACCAGTGGAGCTAATTCCTGGGGCCCGGCAATGGAGTTGACTCTAGGAGCCCACTAGTGGAGTTGATTCTTGGGGCCACCAGTGGAGCTGATTTTTGGGGCCACCAGTGGAGATGATTCTTGGGGCTCACCAGTGGAGCTGATTTTTAGGGCCCACCAGTGGAGCTGATTTTTGGGGCCACCAATAGAATTGTTTCTTGGGGCCACCAGTGGAGTTGATTATTGGGGCCCACCAGTGGAAATTATTCTTTGGACCCACCAGTTGGATTTGATTCTTGTGGCTTACCATTGGAGTTCATTCTTGGAGGAAACCAGTGTAGCTGATTCCTTTTTTTTATTCCCCTCCATAGAGAAAAATAGAATCCATTAGGCAGCAATTAATCTGAGATAAAATGAAACATTTTTCTCCTGATCAGACTCTATCAACATTAAAACGAACAACTCAAGAACTTGCAAAGAATTTGTTTTGATTTTGTACAGCCTTTCATTGCCTCAAACTGCTGTAATACCCTGTTAAAGTGAATCTGTCACACCTGGCAGCATGTTATAGAGCAGGAGGAGCTGAGGACATGCTATCTGATCTGTGGCCCCATGTTATAGAGCAGGGGGAGCTGAGGACATGCTATCTGATCTGTGGCCCCATGTTATAGAGCAGGAGGAGCTGAGGACATGCTATCTGATCTGTGGCCCCATGTTATAGAGCAGGAGGAGCTGAGGACATGCTATCTGATCTGTGGCTCCATGTTATAGAGCAGGAGGAGCTGAGGACATGCTATCTGATCTGTGGGCCCATGTTATAGAGCAGGAGGAGCTGAGGACATGCTATCTGATCTGTGGCCCCATGTTATAGAGCCGGAGGAGCTGAGGACATGCTATCTGATCTGCAGGCCCCATGTTATAGAGCAGGAGGAGCTGTGAACATGCTATCTGATCTGTGGCCCCATGTTAATGAGCAGGAGAGCTGAGGACATGTTATCTGATCTGTGGGGCCCCATTGTTATAGAGCAGGAGGAGCTGAGCACATGCTATCTGATCTACGGCCCCATGTTACAGAGCAGGAGAAGCTGACGACATGCTATCTGATCGGCCCCATGTTAAAGAGCAGGAGGAGCTGGGGACATGCTATCTGATCTGCCCCATGTTAAAGAGCAGGAGGAGCTGAGGACATGCTATCTGATCTGTGGTCCCATGTTATAGAGCAGGAGGAGCTGAGGACATGCTATCTGATCTGTGGCCCCATGTTATAGAGCAGGAGGAGCTGAGGACATGCTATCTGATCTGTGGCCCCATGTTATAGAGCAGGAGGAGCTGAGGACATGCTATCTGATCTACAGGCCCCATGTTATAGAGCAGGAGTAGCTGAGGACATGCTATCTGATCTGCCCCATGTTAAAGAGCAGGAGGAGCTGAGGACATGCTATCTGATCTGTGGCCCCATGTTATAGAGCAGGAGGAGCTGAGGATATGCTATCTGATCTGTGGCCCCATGTTATAGAGCAGGAGGAGCTGAGGACACGCTATCTGATCTGTGGCCCCATGTTATAGAGCAGGAGGAGCTGAGGACACGCTATCTGATCTGCAGGCCCCATGTTATAGAGCAGGAGGAGCTGAGGACATGCTATCTGATCTGCAGCCCCATGTTATAGAGCAGGAGGAGCTGAGGACATGCTATCTGATCTGTGGCCCCATGTTATAGAGCAGGAGGTGCTGAGGACATGCTATCTGATCTGTGGCCCATGTTATAGAGCAGGAGGAGCTGAGGACATGCTATCTGATCTGCAGCCCCATGTTATAGAGCAGGAGGAGCTGAGGACATGCTATCTGATCTGTGGCCCCATGTTATAGAGCAGGAGGAGCTGAGGTCTCATGCTCTATAACATTAGACCACAGATCAGATAGCATGTCCTCAGCTCTTCCTGCTCTATAACTTGGGGGGCCCACAGATCAGATAGCATGTCCTCAGCTACTCCTGCTCTATAACATAGGACAGAACAGATAGCATGTCCTCAGCTCCTCCTGCTCTATAACATGGGGCCACAGATCAGATAGCATGTCCTCAGCTCCTCCTGCTCTATAACATGGGGCCCACAGATCAGATAGCATGTCCTCAGCTCCTCCTGCTCTATAACATGGGCCACAGATCAGATAGCATGTCCTCAGCTCCTCCTGCTCTATAACATGGGCCACAGATCAGATAGCATGTCCTCAGCTCCTCCTGCTCTATAACATGGGGCTGCAGATCAGATAGCATGTCCTCAGCTCCTCCTGCTCTATAACATGGGGCTGCAGATCAGATAGCATGTCCTCAGCTCCTCCTGCTCTATAACATGGGGCCACAGATCAGATAGCATGTCCTCAGCTCCTCCTGCTCTATAACATGGGGCCACAGATCAGATAGCATGTCCTCAGCTCCTCCTGCTCTATAACATGGGGCCCGCAGATCAGATAGCATGTCCTCAGCTCCTCTGCTCTATAACCTGGGGGTCACAGATCAGATAGCATGTCCTCAGCTCCTCCTGCTCTATAACATGTGGCCTGCAGATCACATAGCATGTCTCAGCTACTCCTGCTCCTAAACATGGGGCCTGCAGATCAGATAGCATGTCCTCAGCTCCTCCTGCTCTATAACATGGGCCACAGATCAGATAGCATGTCCTCAGCTCCTCCTGCTCTATAAAATGGGGATGCAGATCAGATAGCATGTCCTCAGCTCCTCCTGCTCTATAACATGGGGCCACAGATCAGATAGCATGTCCTCAGCTCCTCCTGCTCTATAACATGGGGCTGCAGATCAGATAGCATGTCCTCAGCTCCTCCTGCTCTATAACATGGGGCTGCAGATCAAATAGCATGTCCTCAGCTCCTCCTGCTCTATAACATGTGGCCTGCAGATCACATAGCATGTCCTCAGCTGCTCCTGCTCTATAACATGGGCAGATCAGATAGCATGTCCTCAGCTCCTCCTGCTCTATAACATGTGGCCTGCAGATCACATAGCATGTCCTCAGCTGCTCCTGCTCTATAACATGGGGCTGCAGATGAGATAGCATGGTCAATGTGACAGGTTCTCTCTACGTGCCTCATTCAGATATCTGTTCTCCACAACAGAAAAATACAAAAAAAAATAACATCCCGGTTCCTTCCTTTATAGCCATCTCTGCAGGAAAATTGTCACAGATTGTAATAGGAAACAAAACACAAGAGTTCTTCGTTGTGGTGGGCCGGACAGTGGATGAAGTGCGCTTAGCGGAAGGTTTGGCTGAAGCCAGTTCCATTGTTTTGTCACCCAACGCCTGGGAATTGTGTGATCGAAGCAACATACTGATCACCAGGATCCCGAATGAGCGTGCCGTCAAGGTTAGTCCTGGTAGAGGGGTTGTCTTGGTGAGTGAAATAGAGGACTCTCCCACCCCCTCCAAAAGACCCTTATTCACTGAAGTTCTGGGTTCACTGTGTGTAAAAAAGAAATTAGATTGAAGTTGTCTTCCAGTATCCGACATAGGCCTTGTCCAGACATGGCCGCCATCTTGAAAGCCGCCATATTGGATCAAGGGTTTTGTCCAATGGGAAGGTGGTCATGTAGCAAGCAGATCAGAGAAGACTAGGATTATCTCAGAAATTGTTTGCCTCTATCAGATTTGCAATATCTATTGTGGTTCAAGAGTTATCAACACAGAAAGCTGCAACAACAGCAGCAGCTATTCATCATGTTCAATGTGTTGTCCCTGGTGCTGAACTCAGAGCTGAAGGCACTGGATCCAATCGTTATGAACCCGCATGAGAATTTTCTGTGTTGAAAACTTTTGAACCACGAGATATTGGAAATATGGTTGCAGTAATTGATTTCTGAGACAATTCTGTTCTTCAATCTGCTACATGACCTGATTCCCATTGGAAAAAACTTGCCTTTAATCCAAAATGGCAGCTTTGAAGATGGCGGCCATGTCCCGGACATAGCCTTAAAGGGATTTGGCCACGAAGTAAAATTGACGTGGGAAGCTTGCACATGAAATAACAAACATTTTCACCATTCATTATTATTAAAAATTCTGCACCGTTTTTGTTTTAGCTGCTCCTTTAGTGATGTATTGTTTACAGCTCGTCTCCAGGGGATACGACCAGTGACGAGAGCTCCGCAGTCCTGGTCGCACATGCTCAGACATCACCTCTCCTCTCAGGCAGCTACTGAGTGTTCAAACCCCGAGTGCTGTCTTTCTACTCCCGTCCTCTGTACTCCTTAGTAATTAGTCAAACAGTGCAAATAAATAAAAAAGAAACCTCAATCAGGTCTGTGCATTGTTAAAGAGAAAAAAATCCACAGGTTTGGTTCCTGCAGGGATTTAAACCTGGGACCCTTGTGCCTGGAGGCAAAAACTTTTCCTCTCAGCTACTCACAATGCTTTACATAAACAGACCTTTCTTTGACTAGAAGAGAGGAAGGCCTGGTGATTTCATCCTGCTGGGTCACATGTTAGGCAATTCAAACAAATCACACACGCCCCCTTCTGAGCACACAGAGCTGAAGAGCTGGATGCAGGAGGTATGAAATGAGATTGTGGCAAATCCCCTTTAACAAATGGGCTCATCACCCATTACTTGCTGGGGTATTCAGATAGCTCATTTTCCCTTTGGTTCCTGAAATAAAAGGGTGCCCTTGGACTTTTGCCTCACCCTGTAGCGCAAAGGAAACCAAAGGGAGATATGTGTTGGGGCACGGAAAAAATACTAAATTGTCCATACACTTTACATTGTGGGAGAGTCATTCCCAAGTCAGACAGGAGTCAGCTGACCCCGCCAAAATTAGTATGTTTGGTTGACTTTCATCTGGTGTTGGTCAGATGTTTGTTGGTGGAGACAAAGAGGGAAGAGCAAACTTAGATCTTATGGATATGGAAGAACAAGATGTGATAGAGGCAGGGCCATCTTTTCCATTGGGCACACTAGCAGTTGCCCGGGCCCACCACAGGGCCGGGACAAGGCATTTGTAGTGCCCTAGACTGACAACCTTATAAATAAAAGAGCGGTGACAGAACTCAATGGCTGCCACACCCCCCCCCCCTACATCCTCCCTCAGCTCCCAAAAAATGACCCCTGTCCACGCCCCAATTCCTCTCACCCTCTTGCGCAGGTCCTGTGACTACATTTTCTGTCGTTATTCCACATATGCTCGTCCATCTGCTCAGCAGTCAGATTGACACATGGAAATCAAGCCCTGATAATTTGCTTTTTCAAGATCGCTCCTCTCCTGTATGACGCAGTGTAATACCCCTATAATAACTGAGTCACGAATAATCCCACACGATACATGGAGCAAATCTACCAGACAAATGATTGTTACTAAAAATATACTCCTGACAAAACATGACCCTAGAAACTATTTACTACTTAAAGGAATCAAATAATCTGCCGACCCTGACAAACGCGAACCCCCACATGTCCGTCACATCAGGCCTGTACAAAGGCTCTAATTACTCACTGTTACCACTCAGACATACAATGACCAGATAGTGGTAGATACTAGTTGTATTTAGGAACTCTGCAGAAATATAAGTGATTAAACTGCAGTTACATTTAGTGATGTACAGAAGACGTCTTTCTGATCAGAGTCGGTCACTTGCCCTTTTCTATATCCAACCGGTTCACACCTTCAGCTGATTGCTCCGGCCAATACTCGTTCCCTAGCAGATTTGGACTACAAACTATCTTAGATGTCCTCACATTTCCAGCACTCTCCGTTAATTATAGGATACAAGTGCCACTCAGTTGAGACTGGTATATAGGACATAGGGTATCTCAGCAGGTTATAGTAGCTTATAGGGGCTCAGGCAGGTATATAGGGCACTCAGGCAGGTTTATTGATATAGGGGCTCAGCATGTATATAGCTAGGGGCTTACAGGCTAGCTTTATAGTGCCTACAGGCAGGCATATGGGGGCCACAGGCAGTCGCTATTAGGGGGCCACAGGCAGGCTTATAGGGGCTACAGGAAGGCATATGGGGGCCACAGGCAGGCATATGGGGGCCACAGGCAGGCTTATGGGGGCCACAGCAGGCTTAAGAGGACACAGGTGTGTTATAGGGCTACAGCAGGCGTGATGGGGGCCACAGCAGTTATATAGGGTCCACAGGCAGGCTTATAGGCCACAGGCAGGCTTATAGGGCCTGCAGGAGAGGTCTTTATAGGGCCACAGGACAAGTCATATGGGGGGCCACAGGCAAGGCATATGGCATGGGACCACGTGTGGCAGGTAGAAATAATTAGGGGCTATCAGGCAGGCTTATAGGTGCTACAGGCAGGTGTATGGTGTGTCACGCTACGAGCAGGCTGACGAATATAGGGGTAGACTGCAGTGCTATATAAGGCCACAGGCAGGCTTTAGGGCCCACAGGCAGGCTTTATAGGGGCTACAGCAGGTTCTTATAGGGCCACAGGCATGCTTATAGGGCCAACGGCAGGTTTATGGGTGCCACAGGCAGCTTATAGGGGCTACAGCAGGCTTATAGGGCCAAGGACAGGCATATGGGGGCCACAGGCTGGCTTATTTAGGGCCACAGGCAGGAATATAGGGGTCCAACAGGCAGGTCTGTATAGGGCCTTACAGCAGGCTTATGGCGCTACAGTGTGGCTTATGGCTACATGGCAGGCTTATAGGGGGCCCACAGGCGGGCTTATAGGGACTACAGGCAGGAAATATGGGTGGCCACAGGCAGGCTTATAGGGGCTACAGGCAGGCTTATAGGGCTAGCAGGCAGGCGCGTATGGGCACACTCAGGCAGTTATAAGAGGGGCATCGGCAGGCTCTATAGGGTACTGGCAGCATATGGGGGGGCCACAGGCAGGCATATAGGGGTACGAGCAGTGCTCTATAGGGGCTACAGGCAGGGCATATAGGGGCTACAGGAGGCTTATAGGGCTACAGGCAGTCATTTAATATAGGGGCTACGGCAGGCTTATAGTGGGCCACAGTGCAGGCGCATATAGGGCTAAACGGAGCTTATAGGGGCCAACAGCAGGCTTATAAGGGCTACAGGCAGGCTTTAGGGGCCACAGGGCAGGCTTTGGGGTCTACAGGCGGCTTATAGGGGCCCACAGGCAGGACTTATCGGGGCCACAGGCAGCTTATAGGGGCTACAGGCAGGCATATGGGGGCCACATGGCAGGGGCTCTTATAGAGGGCTACCGGCATGTAAAGAACAACAACAACGTCCTCGCTAGCTTACCTAGCTGCACACGGATCGCGCGGCTCCTCTTCGGGCCGCCGCACAGCACCGGACGCTCCTCCGTGCAGCTCCTGCGGGCGCGACGGGCCGTTGTGACGCGCTATGCGCTACTGTAGGAGAGCAGCGTCGCGATGACATTGCACTTTCATCGCGAGCGCTGCACAGCTGAAGCGCGCGCACGGAGCCACGGGCTGGTCATCAGCGCTATGAAGGACCGGCGGCTCCGCTTGTGTTGGCCCTGTGGCGTCTTAGCTGGAGGATGCAGCGATCCTCGGGAGCGGGCGACACTGTCTGCGGAGCGGGAGCGCTCGACTCTGTGCCTCCGCAGAATGCGGTCAAAGGACCGCCGGTGCTTTACAGGCCCTGTGTGCAGCTGGCATGGAGCCGGCGAGGGTCGGGCCCTGCCTGCGCCCGCTTAGGGATAGCAAGAGGTAGGCGCCCTAGGCGGTCGCCTACCTTGGCCTACCTGTCGTCCCGGCCTGGACCCACATGGAATGCATTAGGGGCCCAAAGTGGTGTATGTTGTTCACTCGGAGAGACAAGAAACATACCTGGAAAAATTTTTTTTTTTTTCCCTTGGATTGGTTGTGTTATGTTAACTAGTGTAGATAGCAAAGGATTTTTAGAGATAGATGACTAAACAGCTTTAAAACAATGAGTGGAAGAAAGAGAGCTGTAAGAGGGCTATCTCTGCCCTAATCTAGTCTTGAGTAGGAGGGACTATAGAAGACTGTCATTTTTAGAATCTAAGGTAAGATGATAGACAATAAGACGGCATGATAATATGGGTGGCAATTGGAGGGTGGAGAGGGAAGGCCCATCGGGAAGTATAGGCATAGTGAGAAATAAGTCTATTTGGTATATTGGGCAAGGCCACTGCAGTGCTTATACAAAACCCCCCCCACTCCCCCCCCCCCCCCCCCCCCCCCCCACCCCCCCCACCACCCCCTCCCCCCCCCACACCAACACCCCCCTCCCCCCCCTCCCCCCCCCCCCCCCCCCCAGGGCGCCACATGGATTTTGGGATGTAGAGAACGACTACTGGATAGAGGATGGATGGCTGATACAGAGAGAATGGAGAAAAGATTAGATGCAAACATCTATGATTAAAGTAAGGACATGAGAGGCAAGGACTAATATGGACCAAGTAAGGAAATTTTTTATGAGCGGAAATAAGTAGAGAAAAGGAAGAGGAAGTAAATTTGGATGTCAATATAGAGTGGTGGAAGCTAGGAGAGAAGAATACATGGAGAAAAGTTAAAGTCTAGTCATGGTGTAAGAAGAAGATAAGATGGTGAATTGGGAGAAAAAGATATAAATGAGAAGCTGGATAGAGGACCATAAAGAGTAAGCCAAGATGGAAAAGCAAGAGAGAGAAACATATGTACATGAGAAGGATGATTCCATCAGAGAGATAAAAGTCACATGAAAAGAATATACAGGATGAGTCTCAATAAGTCCCAAAATCTCCCTTTATATTTCAGGAACCAAAGGAGAAATAGAAGCTAGATATGAATAGACCCCAAACCTTCAAAGCAAGTGAATGGACAGGAATCTGAAGAGAGGAACCGCCATATATGACTCTCAATAGAAAAGAAAGAGGGGGAAAAGAGGAAGTTGAAAAAAAGTGAATAGAATGTAGAAAAGATATATATCCTCTATCGAAATCATGTTGTTTAAAATATAAGTGAATCATAAAGATAACTTAAACCCTTTCCCCATAAAACACCTCATCGCCCACTTACCACATAACTCTTACTTGCTTCCACAACATACAAAGCTACATGTACATTACCCACTTACCTCAACATATCCCTCTCAAAATCCAATCAAATTACCATTCCTAAACAATAACCCCCCCCAAAATAAAAAAAATAATATCAAATATAACCTCCTCCTCACAATACCCTATAAAAATATATACCCCACCAAGATAATAAAAAAAATAATACACAATATATACACCAACATCCAAATATATAAAATATAAACTCTCTCTCTCCGCCCCCCCTCTCAAACCACACATATAATATAATAACCCCCCCCCCCCCCCCCCCCACCACCACTAATAAAACCACCACAAGAAAAAGAATATATATTTGTGTAATAGAAAGTATAGAACTAATATCCCACCACCCCCCCCCCCCCCCCCCCCAACCCCCCCCCCACCCACCCACCCCCCCCCCCCCCCCCCCAATTGTATTTTTGTTTTGTGAATTAGTTTGTTGTGTTAGTGAAGTTTACCCCCCCCCAACCCCACATCTCTCCTCCAATAGAATATTGCAAAATTTTTGTTGTTTCAGTTATCCATCACACACAATACATGAGAGAAATATGTTATAGCTAAGAGGAGACAGAAGAGAAGAGAAAAGTAGTAACAGTCTTAGGTGGAGATTAGTAAGAAGAATAAGGTCAATAAGATATAATAAAGATCTAATATACAGGGAGTACTAAGAAGGAGATCTATCTTTAGACATGAATGAGTTTATGAGGGACCCTTACCCAGATAGCTCAGAGATTGCTTCCAGTAAGTGTGATTGGAAATGGATGGAGAATTGTCAGGTTAGTCAAAACCATGAAATTGAAATTATCATTGAAAAAACTGATGTCCTATTTCCTGTATATCCATTCCCATAGCTGCGTTACATTAAGAAGAAGATCAACTTTGACTTAGAAGCCCACCTACGAGAATACGGCAGCATCTCCTGCTATGAGCTCTAAACAAGCACACGGAGATGATAGATACATCTCATTTATAATACATCAATCCTTAGTATGTAGAAGCCAGATTTAGTATTGTTACATAATATCCAATGGATCAGAGAGAAGAAAGAGTGAAGTTTTATTTGCTCTAGAGTGCACACAAATGTCTCTTATTTTACTTTTCCCTATACCCCCATTGTCCACCCACTTTAATTTACAGGCTATGTCTATTCTGTTCACTTCCTGATTAGACCGAGAGCAGGGAAGTGGACGTCACCATTAGGTCGGAGGTGAGAGAGAAATCTTTGGTCTCAGTTATGTATGAAAACTGTCCAGCAGTAAAGACTGTCTTGATAGATAATTTATGTGATGCCCATAGCAACCAAATTCAGAGCATATCAACAATCGCTAGGCATCATAGAATATGTAAATGAAAAAGACAACAGTCAGAGCCCATCGACGGCATATCTCTAACGTGAGATAATAGCTAACCAATCAAGAGACATCAGCTTTCATTTCATATAGTGCTCTGGAAAAACAAAAGCTGAGCTCTTATTGTTTGCTATGGACTTTGACTGGTTGCTATGGGCTCTGATTCGTTGCTATGATCTCTAGATTAGGTGGCCTAATGGGCTCTGAATGATGGATTAGACTAAGTAGAGCTTGATTGGTCAGCTGTGCGCTCTGATTGGTGCTGTGAGCTCTGAATTGGTTGCTAGGGAGACTTGAATAGATTGCTAGTGACTCTTATTGTTGGATATGAGCAGACTGATGTTTGTGTAATAGTTAGCTATGGCTATTGATTGGTTGCTATAGGCTCTGGTTGCAGATGAGAGTTCTGATGTGGAATTACAGAGATGGGTTACTTAGAGAATTAGATTTTCATATGAGACTCTGGATTGCTATAGGGTTATCTAGAGATGTGATTTTAATGTTGTGTGTGTAGATTAGCCTTTGGCTTTAATTGTTGAGTGCTATAGAGCTCTGGTTAGCTATATGGGCACTGATTGATGTGATACTAAGTTAGGATATCTCGATTGGTTGCTATGGGCTTTAAATTAGGGTTAGCTATGAGCTGACTGGAACTGCTGAAAGGCTCTGATGATTAGGCTATGGGCTCTGATGATGTGTTGCTATGGTTTTAGATTAGTTGCTATAGGCTACAAAGATCGCCAGATCTTACTAGTAGATAGAGTAGATATACTTAAGAGCCCATTTATCAATTTAGACAAGATTGAATTACCTAGAGAGATGAAAAATACTTGTTTCTACACTCCTGGGAGAGTACTTGTAGACTATTAGTTTAATACCAAATTAAATTCTAAAAAACGCAAAATAAATTATCTCACTGAAAGGGTATGTCCTCACGGCATGGGCTTTTCATCAGATTTTCAGACGGTCTTCAGATTTAGAAACCATCTGAGAACCGGCAAGCAACATCCCAAAAACCATTCAGAAGATGCTAGAATATCGCTCAGATTCTTTAATCAGAATCTGACCGGTATTTTTTTAGTTGAGGGGGAGCGGGGGAGGAAGGGTGAAAGGGGGGTGAGATGCCGTCGTGAGGTAACCCTAGAGGTGATGTAAGACTCCACATTAGTGTTAAAATAGCTGTCGGGGAGCCCCCTTGGCAGTTTTACATTGCTGTTATGTTGTTATTTGTTTTTACAGGAGTTTACGCAAAAAAAACACGCCCGGTAGTCGGACTTCCACGGGCCCAGTACATAGAAGTGTATTCGGATCTGCCGGAAAATAGAACAAGTTCTATATTCCGGCAGAGAACATCAGTTTACAAATCCGACAACAGAGTACTTTGCTAAGTAGACTATAGCATGGATTTCCTATTGAGGTCTACACAGCACTTGTTACAGTTGGATTTTCAGCAGATTCTAAAGTTGAAACCGGAAGTTTCCATCCCCTCTATATAAAGCCCCCCACTGTAATCCCTGAATATCTTCCCCCTACCCCCCCCCCCCTCTTTATGCAGGTTTTTCTCACTCTCTGCACATTGAAATCAGAATAAACCGTCCGCCGGTTTAGTCAATTAGGAACCAAAATTATTTCTATTTGCCAATGCAGAATAATGTAGAGAGAATTTTTTAAGGATTTTTAATTAACTTTCTGCTAAGGATCAAAAAGTTTCCATAATATCATTAGTATTTTGGTAGCTTTGCCCTTAAACTGTAGGACTTGGGTCAGAACGTTTTGGATCCTTCACCTAGCTACTCATCAATAGATGGTAGGAATTTTGGCCCCCTACTCCTGTGACAAGAAACTGGTGTAACTTGAGCCCAATGTTTAGTCTCTTGCCTCCACACGACCTGTTCAGCTTTTGCCCATAAATATTCAATAGGATGTGCGGATCAGGGCTTTGTGATGCCGTTCCAAACATTGACTTGTTTCTCTTAAGCCACTTTGTATACCAGTTTAGGCTAGTGCTTACTGGTCATCGTCAATTTGGTGGACCCTGTCTTCTGCCCATGGTTTAGCTTCCTGGCTGATGTTTTGAGATGTCACTTCAGTATTGCCACATAATCTTCTTTCCTGACATTGATGCCATCTGATTTTGTGGAAGTGCAACCAGTCCCTACTGCTGCAAAACAACCCCACAACATGATGCTGTCACCCCCATGTTTCACGGTTGGGATGATTTCTTAGGTCTTCATTAAGCTTCTTTCCTGTTTTCTTCCATGCCTAAAAGATGGGATCATTATGGCCAAAACAATTCAGTTTAGTTTTATCAGACCACAGGAGTATGTTCTCCAAAAATGTAGATCTTTGTTCTTGTGCAATTACAAGCATTAATCTGGCTTTTATGTGTTTATTTTGGCGTAATGGCTTCTTCCCTGCAGACTGGCCTTTCAGTCCATGTTGATACAGTGCTCGTTTCAATGATGTGGAGTAATGGACACATGTCTTACGTAGCTTCCTGCCAGCATCTTCATCAATGCGTCTTCTGCATTTTGAGTACATTGGGTGATTTTGTGCACATGTGGGACAAAGCACGATTCATCTCTGAGACACAGACCCATACTCATCTCACGCCCCAATTCCTGAGCAGTATGATGGCTGCACATCCCCATCTTGTTTGTACTTGCGTATAATTTTACAGATGAACGAGGAACCTTCAGGTATCTGGAAATTGCACCCAAGGATTATTCTCTTCCTGATATCTTGGCTGATTTCTTTAGACTTTCCCATGATGTTACTCACACAGAAGCAGTTGTTGTCTGGTGAGCACTAAAAAAAAGTACATCCACAGCTGTGTCTCTAATTAACTCAGAGTTGCAATAAATCTATCAGACATGCTTTCCAAAGACCTGACTCATCTTTTGGCGGTCCAAATTGTTTAAAGGCCAAGAGTAACTCCCAGTTAAAGGAACTTTAGACTTTTTAGAAAGTAGTTAACAAATGCTCCTTTGAAATTATTTCTCTCTCATTATTCTGCATTGGGCAAATATAAATAATTTTGGTTCCTAATTTGACCTGAAACTGGGAAAGTTTATTCTGATGTTTCATGTAAGAAATGTGAGAAAAAAATGATCCGTGTCTTAATATTGTGGATGGAACTCTGGTTTCGAACTGTGTAGTAGAATCTGCCGAAAATTTGACTACAAACCAGTGCTGTGGAGACATAGCCTAACAGGCTACAGTAGTAGTAGCAGGGGTTATATGTTAATCACTGCTATAGACCCACTGACTGATCAGGAAGTGTGAGGCTGAAACTGTATGTGACTACTTTAATTCCCTGCAAACAGTAGAAGCGGAGGTAGGTGGAAGGGGGTCACTCCTAACTGAGGACCCTCATAGACATTGCTTGCCCCTGTATAGCAAATCCATTGTATGGAACCACATCTATAGAAAAGTCTATGCAATGAAGCACAGGCTACTCAATGGCCCTTTCTTCTTATAGAAAGCTATAGAAAAGTGTCTCTTCTGAGCCCCAACCCGACTCTAGAGAAGAAGTTGAAGAAGTATCTTATGGAAACAGTGCTGCGGAAGGTAGGCTTTTCTAAAGACGTCAAAGCCTTATGATCTGACAGTCTTCTGATCTGATCCGGTTTCTCTCCACCCCTCCCCTCCACCCGCCCCCTCCCTGGCCACCCCCTATATGAACCCTTGGATTATCTGTCCGAGATGAGGCCGGTGACCGTGCTATTCCTAAACTTGCAGTTCCGTGAGAGCGCTCCTATTGAGCTGCTGTGCCAAGCCATGCAAAATGCCACCATTGGAGTCCTCAAGCAGATCAGTAACCACAGAGGTAGAATTAACAAGATCTTTGCATTTGACAAGGTGAGTGACGGCAGAGCCGTCTTAACAGCATTTTGGGCCCCCGGGCACTGCAGTGGGCCCTATCCAAATACAATGACATCCCACTTGGCCATGCCTCAAGCCCCCCTCCGCAAGCTCACACGCCATATTAATCATGCCTACTTATTGGTCCTGAACACGACAGCCTGCAGTCATATAAAGAATGAATTGGCAGAGCAGAGGTGAGGACCTATGACGGCGCCGCTTCTGCACTATGTGTTTTTTAATGTTTGCACTGTCCTAAAGTCGATGTCACAAACAGTTGAATAAGCAAAAGCAACCAAGGGATCCAGGGTAGTCTTGATTCCGCTGTGACATACATACACCACTTGGGGCCCCTATAGTTGTGGGGCCCCTGGGCAACGGCCAAGTGTGCCCAATGGAAGAGTTGGCCCTGAGTAATGGTGGCGCCGCCCTCCTCATTCAAATGCAGAGTCGAATTGCACCTAGCGTCGAGCGGCTAGTGAAGAGAATGGGACTACCCCTTCAAAGACCTGTCAGGCATTTAAATACGACAGGTGTTCCCGGTCTTTTTATCTTCCAATGAAGCACCGGTTCAGTCGTGAAATGTGTCAAATTTTTCCACTATTGTATTGTATTTATTAAGTAAGTCCTTTTAACTATATGCCCATATTGTGTCGATGTAGTGTTTCCTTATACTGTGAATTGAGCTCTGAGGATATATTGGGCCACATATATGAAAACTGTCTAGGTCAAAAATTCACTTTGTTGAGCAGAGCAACCAATCAGAGCTCATAGCAACCAATCAAGAAGCGGGCCCTTTCATTCATGTAGATGCTCTGGAAAATTGAAGGAGGGCGCTCTGATTGGTTGCTATGAGCTTGATGGTTGCTATGGCTCTGCATTGTGTCTGCTATGGGCTTGATTGATCACTATGATGCTATGATTGTTACTTTGAGCTCTAATTGGTTGCTACGCGTGAACTTGGTTGCTATGGGCTCTGATGGTCGCTTGGCTCTGAATTGGTGGCTATGGGCTCTGATCTGGTTTATCTATGAGCTTGATTGGATTGATATGGCGCTATGATTGTCGCTTATGAGCTATGATTGGTTCGCCATGGATGTGTCTGGCTGCTATGAGCTCGATTGGTCTGCTATGGGCTCTGATTGGGTCTAGATAAGGGCTCTGATTGGTCGCTCCTGAGCTTTGTGATTGGTTACTATGAGCTCTGATTGGTTGTATTGCTCTGATTGCGTCGCTATGAGCTTTGATTGGTCGCACATGGGGGGGACTCTGATTGTATGAGCTCTGAATTGGTTGCTATGGGCTCTGATTGGTTGCTATGGGCAACAGATTGAATTTTAGAACTAGAAAGTTTTCATACATGTTGTTTTCTATTCTGAAACAAAAGGGAAAACAGCTCAGATTCACATACAGAAAAATTTGAGTACCCCAGCAAGTAATGGTTGAGAGGGCCTATCTTCAGGCTATGCCATCTTGAAAGCTGCCATTTTCGATGAAGGACATTGTTTTTCCAATGGGAAGGTGGTCATTGAGCCTATTAAAGAAGCAGAATTGTATCAGAAATCAATTTCTGACATCAGATTTGCAATATCTCTTGTGGTTCAAAAGTTTGATGTGTTCAATGGTTGTTCCTGGTGCTGAACACAGAGCTGAAGGCGTTGAATTCAGTTTTATGAACCCACATGAGAACTTTCTGTGCTGATAACTTTTGAACCACAAGAGATATTGCAAATCTAATTGCGTCTCAATTTCTGAGACAATTCTGGTCTTCTCTGATCTGCTACATGACCACAGTGCCATTGGAAAAACCTGACCTTGATCCAAAATGGCGGCATTCAAGATGGCAGCCATGTACCGAACATAGCCTAAAAGATAGGCACCCTCAGCCATTACTTGGTGGGATAGGTCAATCTTCCTTTTATTTCTAAAATTAAAGGGTGTCCTGGTACTCACTCTGTATACTCTTCATCTGTATATACAATCTATTGAAATCTGTGCCATATGTTTGCCCTTCTTTCTGTTTTTTTTCTAGGGTTGCACTTTTCTGTGCGTATTTGGACTTCCAGGTGATAAACAGGAGGAAGAGTGTGCACATGCCCTACAGAGCGCCTTCAAAATCCATAGCTTCTGCTTGGAGCACGTTTCATCCATTAGGTGGGTATTGGAAGAGCTTATTACAAAGAGAAGTTTAATTTTCCAACCATTGATTCATATAAATTTTAAAAAAAATAAATAAATAGTCTTCCCATTTTATGTATACAGCTCTTATGCAGTCCAATGTGTCTTCATGGTTACAAATACAAACAAAACATGTGTGCAGGATCTGACTACACACAGGGTTTGCTTGTAGTCTGGAACCCTGGAACATACCTGTCAACCTTCATATTTCTCCCGCAAACCAAGATATTAAAGGTAGAGGGTTTATGCAAACCCCACCCCTAAATTGGGAATTCCTGGATGGCCCAGGGGTGTTCCCAGGCAGATGAAGGTATTTACCATTTCCGGGATTGCGGCTAAAAACCTCCAGAATTGGAAGGGTAAGGGTTGTCAAGTAGGTCATAGAGAAACAATGTAGAGCATGATCTTCGATATTTGGGAGCTATGGACAGTGTCAAACTAATGTGTCTGAAGCCCACCAGTGGAGTTGATTTTTGGGGCCCACCAGTGAAGCTGATTATTGGGGCCCATCAGGGCAGTTGATTCGTAGGGCCCACCAGTGGTGTTGATTCATGGGGTCCACAAATGGAGTTGAGTCTTGGGGACCACCAGTGGAGTTGATTCTTGGGGACCACCAGTGGATTGATTCTTGAGTCCACTCGGAGTGATCTTGGCCACCGTGGAGTTGATCCCTGACACCATGGAGTGATCGAGCCCACCAGTGGAGTTGATTCTGAGCCACATGAGTTGATTCTGGAGCCACCAGGTTGATTTTTGGCCCAGTGAGTTGAATTCTTGGGTAAATGTAGTATTTTGAGGACTACATTTGCTGTACAGGCAGTCTCTGATATGAGCAAGATAGGTACTGTAGGTTTGATCTTATGTAAGTTGGAACAGATACATTTTTAAGTGTACCTCCAGCCAAAATATTTCTTTAAGTCTTAGTGAAGGGTTAACATTCCTGAAACGTTAGTTTTGCGGTCTGTGCCCCTGGTCAGAAGATTTTACCTCACTGTCTATTTCTCAAGGAAATAACATTGGTAGCATACCCCTTAGTCATGCGAGTCTGTGAAAGTTTTTTTGCTCCTGTATAAGGCGTCACTAAATCCCCGGCGCACCTCATCTTAAATTCATATAATATCTATTATTTATTTACAGCAAACGTATAGATTATCAGGTATAGTAACTCTTCATGGTTCAACCATCAAGTGAGATGCTGTAAATGCTTAAGTCCAGATATACATGCAACGTCTTGGCCTAGATTGGGCCACATCTGGAGGAAGAGAGTCTGGTAGCACATGTGAAAGCGGTGCAGCATATAGCATGCAACAAAACATTAAAGGAGCCAAGACATCTGGGGTTAAAGAATATGGGACATGACTTATGCTCTGATTTCAAGCTCTGAGTCATGCCCAATAATAGCCTGAAGTAAGAGTCATATGTAAGTTGGAGGTTTGTACCTCAGTGGACTGCCTGCAATCCCTATTTGTGTACACTTTATATACTGTCAAATAGTCTCCAAAAAATGGGAATCTAGCAAGAGATCAAAGAGTGACTTTTAATGACTATATTTACTATTTTGCCATAGGCAAACTTAAACTCTATTCTCAATCTATAAAGCACTAAAACTTAACTTTTATTATGTATAACACTTAACCTCCATACGCACTATTTAAAAAACCAGACCTCTATCCCCTGATGAAGCCAGTTAGCTGGTGACACATGTTGGGGAGGTCAGGCATGACAATTTCATTTGTGATTTCTCACCTCTTTCTACAGTGTTACCCGCTGCAGAGGGTCTCACAAGGAAAACTTATAGGTTTTATGTCCATCGGATTAGGGATGACTGCCCAAGTAGGATGTTTTGGATCCCTTATTGGAGTTAGTAAATCACTGTATATATAAGGTTCCCCTGTTAATAGGTGGTGTTCCACCAGACTTGATAATAGAAAAGGAGTTATTCCTTCACAATTAGAAAGGGATAAATTGAGAGGTTAGAAATCGGGTTTTTAAATAGTGCGTATCGAGGTTAAGCGTTATACATAATAAAAGTTAAGTTTTAGTGCTTTATAGATTGAGAACTGATAGAGTTTAAGTTTGCCTATGGCAAAATAGTAAATATAGTCACTTTATATACTGGACACAAATGTCCAAAAGTGACGGCATTTTTCTTATAGTATCTTATGACTCCACTGTGGTTTACATCGGAATTCCTTTTTCAAGGTATCCAGACAGATACTGGCAATGTGATCCTGAAACATTGGGCCTTGTGTATGAAAACTGCCTAGCAGTAAGACTGTCTTTGTTGCCCATGGCAACCAATCAGAGCCCATAGCAACCAATCAGAGCCCACAGCAACCAATTAGAGCCCATCGCAACCAATCAGAGCTCATAGGAACCAATCAGAGCTCATAGCGACCAATCAGAGCCCTTAGCAACCAATCAGAGCTCATAGCAACCAATCAGAGCCCACAGCAACCAATTAGAGCCCATCGCAACCAATCAGAGCTCATAGGAACCAATCAGAGCTCATAGCGACCAATCAGAGCCCTTAGCAACCAATCAGAGCTCATAGCAACCGATCAGAGCTCAATGCAACCAATCAGAGCTCATAGCAACCATATCAGAGCTCATAGAAACTAATCAGAGCTATAGCAACCATCAATCAGAGCTCCATAGAAACTAATCAGAGCTCCTAGAAACCAAGCAGCATTCATAGCGACCAATCACAGCCCATAGCAACCGATCAGAGCTCACAGCAACCAACCAGAGTCCATAGCAACCAACTAATCAGAGCTTATATCAACCAATCAGAGCTAATAGCAACCAATCAGAGCCCATAGCAACCAACCAATCAGAGCTTATATCAACCAATCAGAGCTCATAGCAATCAATCAGAGCTCATAGCAACCAATTAGAGATCAGCTTTTATTTTTCCAGAGCACTGTATGAAATGAAAGCTGAGCTCTGATTGGTCGCTCTGGGCTCTGATTGGTTGCTATGGGCTCTGATTGGTTCCTTTGAGCTCTGATTGGTTGCTATGGGCTCTGATTGGTTGTTACTACTAAGCTACTGATTGGTTGCTGTTCTGGGCTCGAATCGGTTTGCTAGGGCCTCTGATTGGGTTGCTAATGGCACAAAACAGTTTAATCTACTACACGAAGTTTTCAATACATAATGGCCATTTGGTGATTGAGGCCTTAAGTTATTAACTGTTCGTATGTCACAATCTTTGTTACGGGTTGCCTCCATGGGCGCCCAGCGGCCCAGTCTTTGGTGGCGTAAGTTGGCATGAAGCCCGCTGATATCACAGGGGTTATAGTTCATCTGGAGCACATACGTAAATGACATTCTAATGAACCAATTGCTAGTAAATTCATGGAGATATGTTAACAGTGAAGCAAAGTGAGTTGACATGATGATGCTCAGAGCCCAACGGCAGCATCGAGTACATGTTCTGTTCATTTTTTGGGGTGTGTTGTCCTTGATCATGCTTCTTATTGTGCAGTCATTGGGAGGAAGGTGAACCTGGCGGCCCGTATGATGATGCATTACCCAGGAATAGTATCATGTGATCAGGAGACGTTACAAGACTCCAGGCTTCCAACCTATCTGTTCATTGAACTCCCGCCCAAAGTGATGAAAGGGGTGGCCATCCCTGGAACCATGTACCAGTACCTGGGAAGCAAGGAAGAGACGTGAGTTCAGATGTAGCAAGATTGCATTATACTAATGTAATTATGTTTGGCCTAGACTAGACAACGCCTAGACCCTGCAGTACTAGTAGAATTAAAGGGGTTGTCTCACTACATTGATTCATCTTACCTCAGTCCTGTTTTCTTGGTTTCATTTTGAATTCAGGGGCGTGTTTACTGGCTTCTACTAGGCTGCAGTAGAAGCCAGGTCTGTAGCTATAGCGACCAGTGCTGGCAGCCTATCAGGAGAGATCAAACAGGTCTGTAGCTATAGCGACCAGTGCTGGCAGCCTATCAGGAGAGATCAAACAGGTCTGTAGCTATAGCGACCTGAGGAGCTGATGCAGCCCATACAAGAGGGGATATCTAGGAATAGGTAGGACACTGTTAATGGACACATAATGCAAAGTGACTTGTTTTTGAAAGATCTTTAACATAAAAAGCAGCAATCCTTGTAGTGAGACAACCCCTTTAATGACTATTTGCGGCATAATATAATCATCTTAATTTTTTATTAAATTATGCTTGCATTTATTCTGTTGAAAAATCCAAAAGTGCTATTGACATGTCTCCTTGTGTCACAAGACAGGGTCCTCAAAGGTCCCCACTTCTGTTGTACACATGCATGTTTACTTTCTTTTGTATATTAGGCTGTGATTAGCTATAATCAGACAAAATTGTGTCCTTTAGCTTTATGACTATGCAGGGGCTCTGTGCCAGAAAACAATATAATTGTAACCCCTACAAAGATTTATAATAAAATTATTCAGCACAGAATTTTGGATTTATTCAGATTTAATCTAATTAAATGTGAGGAACTCACCAATGCTGTAGGCTTTACACCGTACGTTATTAGAGGGCAAGAGACATGTACTTACCTCATGCGCTTTCTAACCTGTCTGAATCTTCTTACAATTGGAACAGAACCATAGGAAAAGCTTACATGACCACACAAAGGAATGAAAAGCGCCCCCTGCTGGGTAAGTCTATGTATATAAATTCTAATTATGGTACCTGGTAGTTGCCGGAGAAGACATCTCAATGGGCCCTATGTATGAAAACTGTCTAACAGTAATAATGTCTTTGTTGACCATAGAAACCAATCAGAGCTTATAGTGATCAATCTGAGCTCAAAGCAACCAATCAGGGCTCATAGCGACAAATCAGAGCCCATAGCAACCAATCAGAGCTCATAGCAACCAATCAGAGCTCATAGCGACCAATCAGAGCTCATAGCGACCAATCAGAGCCCGTAGCAACCAATCAGAGCCCATAGCAACCAATCAGCGCTCATAGCAACCAATCAGAGCTCATAGCAACCAGATCCCATAGCAACCAATCAGAGCTCATAGCAACCAATCAGGGCCCATAGTAACCAATCAGCCCATAGCAACCAATCAGCGCTCATAGCAACCAATCAGAGCTCATAGCAACCAGAGCCCATAGCAACCAATCAGAGCTCATAGCAACCAATCAGAGCTCATAGCAACCAATCAGCCCATATCAACCAATCAGAGCCCATAGCAACTAATCAGAGCTCATAGCAACTAATCAGGGCCCATAGTAACCAATCAGAGCTCATAGCACAATCAGCCCATAGCAACCAATCAGACCCTATAGCAACCAATCAGAGTGCAGCTATCATAGTGCTCTGGAGAAATAAAAACTGAGTTCTAAATCGTAGTAAAATAATTTATGTTTAAATACCTTGTCCTAATTATATATCATTGCAAAATGTTCAACACTGTATTGTAAAGGCACAGGGATAGGCTCGAACTGGCCCATAGGGGAGCAGCAGAGGCGTAACTTGAAGCTCCGGGGCCCTAGTGCAAAAAGTGAAATGGGGCCCCCCAGTTACAATGTGCCACTTACAATACTGGTATTTCCTTATGTAATAGGAGGGCTTTTGGGCCCCCTCAAGCTGCAGGGCCCAGTAGTGACCGCTACCTCTGCACCCCCTATAGCTACGCCCCTGGGGAGCAGTGTCGGACTGCGGTGCTCACCAGTAAAGTTGTTTTTTTGGGGCCCACCAGTGAAGTTGATTCCTATGGCCTGTCAGTGGAGTTAATTCTTGGGGCTCATTCTGCATCTATTTTACAAGACTGCACATGACTCTTGCACTTTCTTTCTTTCTTTCTTTCTTTCTTTGCTTTCTTTATTTCTTTCTCCTTTTCTCTTTCTTTCTCCCAGAAAGGTGCCTACCCTGCCCAGGGGACCTCCCGGGGTTTCAGCTCATCCCCTGTGGGCCAGTCAGAGCTTGCGTGTGGCCCCAAGGCATGGTGAGGCCCCCGGGCCTGGTGGGCTCCTGGGGCTGCTGTTGAGTGAGTAAGGCAGGGAAAAAAGAGAGGCAGAAAGCAACTGGTATATGGAGTCATGTATTGTTTTACCCTGGACAGGTGAGAAAGGGTTTAAAGAGTTGGGACCCCTACTGATCGCTAAAAGTGGGGGCCCTGAGTACCCCATCCTTCATCTCTGCACAAGCACAGTGCGGGAGGCTCTGAGCGGTGCAGTGGCCGAACATGCACACTGCTGCGCCACTCAAAGTCTCAAAGCTGTGCTCGACTATCTTTATGGGTTTTATAGACTTTCAATTGAGCAACAGTCACACATGTTCAACCTACGCTCCGTTCAAAACCTCCCCCCATTGCACAGCAAGGAAGGGCCCCTGTTTTTAGCAATCGGTGGGGAACCCAGCAGTGATGAGACATTTATCACCTCTCATGTACTGTAGATAAATGATAAATGTCATTGGCTTTACAACCGTTTGATAGTGTTTTATTAGAATTTAAAAATCTATTTATTTGGGCACAAAATTGCAAAACAACAAACCTTGCAATATACAGTGGGTACGGAAAGTATTCAGACCCCTTTAAAATTTTCACTTTTTGTTTCACTGCAGCCATTTGGCAAGATCAAAAAAGTTAATTTTTTGCTCATTAATGTACACTCTGCCCCCCCACCCATCTTGAAAGAAAAAAACTGAAATGTAAATATTTTTGCAAATGTATTAAACAAGAAAAACTGAAATATCACATGGCCATAAGTATTCAGACTCTTTGCTGTGACACTCATATTTAACTCACATGCTGTCCATTTCCTTCTGATCCTCCTTGAGATGGTTCTACTCCTTCATTGGAGTCCAGCTGTGTTTAATTCAACTGCTTGTACTTGATTAGGAAAGGCACATTCCTGTCTATATAAGACCTCACAACTCACAGTGCATGTCAGAGCATATGAGAATTATGAGATCTAAGGAACTGCCCAAGGAGCTCAGAGACAGAATTGTGGCAAGGCACAGATCTGACCAAGGTTAGAAGAGAATTTCTGCAGCACTCAAGGCTCCTAAGAGCACAGAGGCCTCCATAATCCATAAATGGAAGAAGTTTGGGACGACCACTACTCTTCCTCGACCTGGCCGTCCAGCCAAACTAAGAAATTGTGGGAGAAGAGCCTTGGTGGTGGTAGCATCAGGTTATGGGGTTGTTTTTCAGCTGCAGGGACAGGACGACTGGTTGCAATTGAAGGAAAGATGAATGCGGCCAAGTAGAGAGATATCCTGGATGGAAACCTCTTCCAGACGCTCTGGACCTCAGACTGGGCCGAAGGTTCATCTTCCAACAAGACAATAACCCTAAGCCCACAGCTAAAATAACAAAGCAGCGGCTTCAGAACAGCTCTGTGCCCATTCTTGGCTGGCCCAACCAGAGGCCTAACCTAAACCCAATTGAGCATCTCAGGATAGACATGAAAATGGCGTCCACCAACGTTCACCATCCAACCTGAGGGAACCGGAGAGGATCTGCAAGGAAGAACGGCAGAGGATCCAGGTGTGAAAAACTTGTTGAATCATTCCCAAGAAGACTCATGGCTGTACTAGCTCAAAAGGCGCTTCTACTCAATACTGAGCAAAGGGGCTGAATACTTATGACCATGTGAGATTTCAGTTTTTCTTGTTTAATAAATTTGCAAAAAAATCTACATTTCTGGGGTTTTTTTTCAAGATGGGGGGGCAGAGTGTACATTAATGAGAAAAATGTACTTTTTTGATCTTATCAAATGGCTGCAATGAAACAAAGAGTGAGAAATTAAAAGGGGTCTGAATACTTTCCGTACCCACTATAAGTAGCTGGTGATTCCACTTAAGTTCCCCTCCATTGCTTACCCCACTGAGACAAGAGGAGCAGCAGGAGGCGCATGAGACTGACAGCCTGGACCTCATTGTTAACCACTGCTTTACGGTCATATTACAGGACGTGGAATAGAAACTGACCTTTTTACAAGTGGGGTTAGAAAATTCACCAGCAGCAGTGACTCGAAGAGTAAGGACTGTCAGCATGTGCTGGTCTATGAAGGAGCGCGAGGATATGGTAAAAGCCAGCTTTTGGCAGAAATCAATTATTTGGCGCAGTGTGACGGTTGCAAGTAAGTTATATCTTTAGCAGCTTCATGTGTAGAAAGTTAGATGATGACCCCTGTTAGAGCTGCATTCAGGGCCGGGACAATGGGTCGGCAGGGGAAGGACTGCATTGGGTAGAAGGGGGCGCCCCCTTTCACCTCCTAATCAGCTTCTCCACGAGGCGATCACAGGTGCGGGTCATGGCAGCCGGGAGTCTAATGAAGCCCCCTGACCACCATATTTTTGCCACCATTACACCCTGCCACAGGCTGGTGTAATAGTAAAGCTGTAATTGCAGGTCATGTTTTCAGGATCTCCCACAGAATGCACTGACAATAACTAAATCATTTGTGCAGTGCTAAGGAAAGCCAGAAAACATGACCTGTTGGTGGGCCCTGAGGACTGGAGTTGAGGACCCCTGCCCTAGAGGGCCTAAAATTACAAGTAAGAAAAACAGTCCAAAAAAGATATCAGAAATGTAAAACACCCCCATTTCACATCTGAATCTGTGAAATTCCAATCTATTAATATTTAACCTTATGTATCCTGCATAAAAAATAACCGAGGCTAAGATTGTGGGGTTTTTGGTTGCTTTGCCTCTCCAAAAATTGGAATAAAAAGTGAACAAAATCAGTCCCTCAGGTCCATAGAGAGAAAACTAAAAAAGTTACCGATCTCAGAAAATGGTGCTGCAATGCAAATAAGAAAACAAATCAGAATCGGACTGACCCTCAGAATAAAGATAATATGTTACTTGTAGTGCACCTCAAAGAAAAATTTTAACCCCTTACCGCCGGAGCCAGTTTTGGCCTCTCTGACAGAGGCCCGTTTTTTTAAATCTGGCATGTGTCACTGTACGTGAGAATAACTTTTTGACACTTTTACCTATCCATGTAATTCAGAGAATGTTTTCTCGTGACACATTGTGCTTTAACATAGTAAGACTTTTTGAAGTCCTTGTTTATTTGTGAAAAATATCAAAGAAAAATTTGAATAATTTACCATTTTCAAACTTCAAAAATTTCTGTCCATAGGACAGATAGTTATTCCACTCAAAATAGCTTATAACTAGCATCAACCATATGTCTACTGTAGGTTGGCATCTTTTTTTTAAATGTCTTTTTTTATTTACGTCATTAGGGGGCTTAGAAATTTAGTAGTAATTTTCAAATTTTCAAGAAAATTTGCAATATACATTTTTTTAGGGACCAGTCCAGTTCTAACGTGATTTTGATTGGCCTGTATGTTAGATACCCCCATAAATGACTTCATCTAAGAAACTACACCCCTTAAAGTATTCAAAACAGCATTTAGGAAGTTTATTAACCCATTAGGTGTTTCACAGGAATTAAAGCAAAGTGGAGGTGAAATTTCAAAATTTCACTTTTTTTGCAGATTTTAAATTTTTATCCATTATTCACAAGAACACGGTAGATGTGATCAGGGAAATGCAACTTAATATTGATTCCCCAGATTCTGCCATTTTCAGAGATATCCCATATGTGGCCCTAGTGCGCGATTTGGCTCAACCACAAGCCCCAGAGTAGGAGGAGCACCTACTGGACTCTGGGGTCTCATTTTCATTACGATTTTATTTAGGCGCCATTTCAGGTTTGCAGACGCCCTAAGGTGTTAAAATTTAATAAACACCCCTAAAAAGACCCCATATTGGAAACTACACCCCTTAAGGAATATATCCAGGGGTGCAGTGAGTATATCGACCCCACAGGTGTTTCACAATTTTTTTTTGTGTTAAGCTGTGAAAATTAAAAATGTTATTTTTTTCCAACAAACTGCAATTTTAGCTGAAAATGTTTCATTTTTACAAGGAATCCTGGAAAAAAAGCACCCAAAATTTTGTCACGCAATTTCTTCCAAGTTCGGCAATACCCTACATGTGGGTGTAAACTGCTGTTTGGGCGCATGGCAGGGGGTACAAGGGAGGGAGCGCTATTTTGCTTTTGGAACGAAGATTTTGGTTTGGGTCATGTCGCATTTGCAAAGCCCCCAAAGTACCAGAACAGGTGAAACCTTCCAGAAGTCGCCCCATTTTGGATTCAACACCCCTCAGGGATCTCATCTAGGGGTGTACTGTGCATTTTGGGCGCACAGGTGTTCCATAGTTTTTTTTTCAGTATTGGGCTATGAAAATGGCGGAAAAAACGCAGTTCCGCCATTGTTTTTTGGGCTTCATTCTTACAATGTTTGCCGTACAGGATAAAACACAGGATAACTTTACTATGTGGTCGGTACAATTGCAATGATATAAATTTTATATAGTTTTTTTTATGTTTTATTACTTTTACACAATAGAAATAGGTCTATACAAAATTGTGTTTTTATGTTGTCCTATTCTGACAGCCAAAACTTTATTATTTTTCTGTATACGGAGCTGATTATGGGCTTATTTTTTGTGGGATGACTTGAAATTTTTATTAGAAGCATTATGGGGGGCATATAATGCTTTGATCACTTTTTATTAAGGTTTTTGTGAGGCATTTTGAACAAAATACAACTTTCCTGGTAGTGTTTTTTTTTATTTTTACAGCGGCCACCGTGCGGTATAAATGACATTCTAACTTTACTCAGCAGGTCGATACGATTACAGTGATACCAAATTTGTATATTTTTTTCATGTTTTACTGCTTTTACACAATAAAAACACTTTTATTCAAAAAGGAAAACACGTTTTTGCATCATCGCAGTCTGAGAGCCATAACTTTTTTTATCTTTCTGTGTACGGAGCTGTGTAGGGGCTTGTTTTTTTCAGGATGAGTTGACGTTTTTATTGGTATTTTTTTTTGGGGACAAGAATTTTTGATCAGTTTTAAATCTATTTTTTGGAAGGCAGGGTGACGAAAATACTGCAATCCTAGGAGTGTTTTTTATTTTTATTTTTAACAGCGCTCACTGTGCAGTATCCATGACAAGTTAGCTTTACTCTGTGGGTCGATACGATTACGGCGATACCCAATTTATATAGTTTTTTTTATGTTGAAGCACTTTAAAAAAAAAAGTGTTTTTATTGTGTAAAACAATTTTTATGCATCGCTGTCTTCTGAGAGCCATAACTTTTTTATTTTTCTGTATACAGAGAGGTGTAAGGACTTTTTTTTTGCGGGATGAATTGACGTTTTAATTGGTACAAATTTGGTGTTTATATGAGTTTTTGATCGCTTTTTATTCCATTTTATGTGCAGCGGGATGAACAAAAATTGCAATTCTTTGATTGTTTTTTTAATTTTTTTTTAACAGTGTTCACCGTACGGCTTAATTAATATGACACATTTATAGGACAGGTCGTTACGCACGCGGCGATACCAAATATGGGTACTTTATTTATTTTTGATCTTTTTTGGGGCGTTTGGCGTCTGTAAAGGGGAAAAGGGCGGTGTACGTGTTTTTATTTTATTTTTTGTGTTTGTGTTTTACTTTTTTCACTTTTTTTTTTACTTTTTTTTATTTTTTTACACTTCTTTTTACTTTCCCCATAGGGGATTTATAACAGCAATCTTCAGATCTTCTGAAGGTTGCTGTTATAAGGCAAGCCAGTGCATAGCACTGTTGCTATGCACTGGTCGCCATGACAACTGTCAGTCACGATGCCCACAATGCATTGTGGGCATCGTGACGTCACAGACGACCCCGGGAAGTGATCTTCAGATCTTCAGTCTGGTAGGAGATCGTTGCTGCACTCTCGTGCAGCAGCGCGCCGAGGAGCAGGCAGAAGGGGCTCCCTCCTCCTCCCTGCGACTTAGCTCCGACGATCTTAATTGATCGTCGGAGTTAAGGGGTTAAACACCCGCGGCCGGAGCTCACTCCGGCCGGGGGTGATGTGGCATGAAGCCAGCGGTAATTTACCGCTGGTCCCATGTCGCGATCGTGCGCGGCTGGGCCGCAAGCCCGCGCGATCGCCAGGATGTATGCATACGTCCAATGTCGGGAAGGGGTTAATAAGTGCAATTGTGGGGTTATTTCCTATCTCACCTGAGGAGGGCAAAGTGGAAGCGCCGTGCATGAGGTCCGGGCCAGGGATTTTAATGTTTATGGCAGGAAGGGAGCTGACGCCATTTGACCTATTTATCTAGGGCACCTAAGTGTCTGTCTCGGCCCTGGCCACTTTAACAGTCATATTAGTAGTCAGCTTTTTCAGAACCAGGCATAACTGACTTGGCTCTTTCCTGGATCTCCTCGTACCTCACTGATCGAACATTCAGCGTTTCTCACTCTCGCTCCACCTCCTCCCCCCGGCCTCTCTCTGTTGGTGTCCCCCAGGGGTCAGTCCTGGGCCCACTACTCTTCTCTATCTACACCCTTGGCCTCGGTCAGCTCATAGCTTCACACGGCTTTCATTACCACCTGTATGCTGACGATACCCAACTCTACATCTCTGGCCCAGATGTCACTTCTCTACTCTCCCGGATCCCTGACTGTCTGTCCTCCATTTCCTCCTTCTTCTCATCACGTCTCCTAAAACTAAACGTGGAGAAAACTGAATTCATTATCTTCCCACCGTCCCACTCCATCCCTCCACCTGATCTCTCTATCACTGTTAATGGCTACACTCTCTCACCAGCACCACAGGTCCGCTGCCTTGGGATAATCTTTGACTCCAATCTGTCCTTCAAACCGCACATCCAAACCCTCACCTCTGCCTGTCACCTCCACCTAAAAAGTATTTCCCGAATCCGCTCATTTCTTAACTCTGAAAGCACAAAAATGCTTGTCCATGCCCTCGTCATCTCACGCCTCGACTACTGCAACATCCTCCTCTGTGGCCTCCCAGCTAGCACCCTCGCTCCCCTCCAAACCATCCTTAAATCTGCTGCCCGTCTGATTCACCTCTCTCCTCGCTACTCCCCTGCCTCTCCCCTCTGCCGATCCCTTCACTGGCTTCCCATTGCCCAGCGAATCCAGTTCAAGCTAGCAACTTTGACCTACAAGGCTCTACATAACCTCTCCCCTTCATATATCTCTGCCTTAATCTCTAAATACCTCCCCTCACGCAACCTCCGCTCCTCACAGGACCTTCTCCTCTGCTCTCCTCTTATCACCTCCTCACATAACCGTCTCCAAGACTTCTCTCGTGCTTCCCCCACACTTTGGAACTCACTGCCCCAACACCTCAGACTCTCCCCCTCTCTCACCGGCTTCAAACGTAACCTGAAAACCTACCTCTTCAGGATTGCCTATAACCAACATTAACCGTGTTGCACTCCTCCGCCCCACAAACATGTCTGCCCCTCACCTTCTGTCTCTTCACCCCTTCCCTGTAGATTGTAAGCCCTCACGGGCAGGGACCTCTCTCCCTCTGTACCAGTTGTTAGTCACTTATTGTCACTTTGGAATTGTCTGACCAATGTTATTTATGTACCCACCTGAAATGTACAGCGCCCTGGAATCAAGGGCGCTCCAAAATAAACGATAATAATAATAATAATAATAATAATAATAATAATAACTGAGAAACGCTTAAAGGGGTTTTGCCACGAAGTGAGTTCCTTACCTCTTATCTGCTCAGGAGAGAATATAAATAAAGCATGCTGTGTCATGAACGGCTTCTGGAGTGAGAGGGGGGGGTGATCAGAGAGGAGGAAGCAGGGAGCGTCTCTAAAGTTTACTCAAATAATAACATTACAACCAATGGATTCTGTATACAGCAGACAGACTCATACACTGCACTTTCTCCCCAGCCCCTTGCAAGCTCATTCATGTTCCCTGTCATCAGATAAGAAGCACAAACACGCATGTCCTGTTCGTGTCTAATGTTGACTTTCAGGGGGACTGAGCAATGCTGTAGCTCTCACAGGCTTCACTTTTTGTAATCACATATATCTAGAAAAGTGATTAAATACCCATTTTGGAGGATCCCACGGCAACATTACATCATGGCAAAACCCTTTCAAGATCTGTTTTCCCTTCGTCCTTTCAGCAGCACAGTATGGGGATTTCTCATCCCTAATGACTGATAGGACAGATTAAATTTTTAATGAGGTAGCATCCTTTAAGAAGATTCCCAGACTCCACAACCTTATGTAATTTTTTATTTTGTTTAGACAGTGAAATAATAGGGAGATAGCATTGTACTGCTGAGAGGACTAAGGGAAAGCAGATTTACATTCTATATCTCCAGCTTCCTTTGCATCCTTATCAGCAGCACAATATGAGAGTGTGGCAAGTAGAACCTATGGATGGACTTCTCGCACATAATTGACCTCCCATAGGAGGTATCACTGGTGCAATATTGGTGCAATATTCTAAAGTAACCACTTGGATGCACAACAACACTAGTAAGGGCTGTAGCAGTCAATACAGCAGAACCAGTACTAAGATCCAGAGGGAAGAAGCTCAACAAGGAGCTGCGTTATATATGTAAAAACCCTCCCAGGGGGAGCTGGGTTTAAGAAACTTTTCAGAGACAAGACAAGACAAGACAATTTTCACTAATATATTAGTATAGGTTACAGCAATTACCTTGTAAAAAGGGGGTCAGACTGACCTTTTAACTTTTCTACACTTTATAAAATCACAAAAGAACGAATGCCCAAAACCAAGATGATACCCACAATACTTTGCCACACATTGAGCATGCCTGGGAACTCTGTGCATGCGCAGTAAAACTGTAGGATGCTGCTGATCCATGGCTCCAAAGTGTAAAGTGCAGTAGAGGAAGATAATGACCTGTAACAGAAAAAAATCTGGGTACTAATATCTATATACAGTGAGTGAAATAAGGCTTGAACACTTCACCAATTTTCTAAGTAAATTATGTTCTTTCCACTACCAAATTATGGACCCAGCAGTGCTTACCAGAACCTTTAATAGTTTAGAAATTCTTCTGCTACCAATGCCATCAGTATGTTTTACAACAATAAGGTTGCAAAGGTGTTGAGACAGCTCACTGGTTTTACCCATCATGAGATGTTTCTTGTGTAGCACCTTGGTAATGAGACACTTTTTTATATGCTACCAGTTGAACCAGATGATATTATTTGTCTCTAAGAGGCAGGATTGCTTTCTAATTACTGATTTATTTATCTGGTGTCATGACTTTTTGTGGCTTTTTGCTTCAATGTTTTCTCCCTGTGTCGTTTCTCATTATAACACATAATTTATGGACATCTATGGTTTGATTCCTTTGCCTATATGGATTGGATGAGTTGTTACTGACATCCCGACATCTGGTGAGAATTTCATTTCAATCGCATCTTTATACAATATATAAATATAATATATTATTATATTATATATATGTATTATTTTGAAAAAAATATGGAGTGGTTAACTGCACCACAGATCAATATACTTTGCTTTTGAAAACAGAACAGTCTGAACAATCCACCTGTCCAACGCCCGGTAGAACAGAGAGTACCTAAAGATGCGGAGACAGAGGATCTTCTTATAGAAAACTATCTCATTAAAAATTCCATCTGTCCTATCAGTCCGTAGTGCCCAGAAATCCCCATATTGTGCTGTTGATAAGGACGCAAGGCTTATCTGAATTGCATTGCCGAATCTTGGGACTGTAGAGATGTATGGAGGAATGCTTATACCTCTAGTTGCTATGTTATTCACATTGTATTTCACCCTCCTTATTCGTAGTGTCATTGCTCTGGAGCTGAGCAAGATGAACAGGAGGCAGTCAATGTACACAATGCAGAACATCATGGCCATCTTTTTACGTCTTGACACCTGTAAGGGATATGCAGAGAGGGAAAAGGTTTTATTGAGCAAAATCTCAGACAGTGAAGATGTGAAGGATCTCTGCCTGTTCAACAGTATATTCCTGGTCAAGGTAAGGTCCATGTAGTGGACAACTCACAATCACAAAATTTAGAGAATTTCTTTGGACTATGACTGTGATAACACAAAAGTCTATGTATAATCTCATCCTCAAGAGATAACCTATCACTAGTAATACTCATGCTTGTACCCATTAAAAAACAGTGCATATTACTAATATCACGTCTCCCATTTTAGTGTTTCCAAAGCAGATAGGGATCATATAACATATTTTCTTGAAGACAGGACTCCTTAAAAGCTGTATGGAGTCCACGGACAAAGTTTTCCATCAAATCAAAATTACGTCAGGTTTCCTTAAACTAGTGCGTCTATCTTCATAAAGAATTAGGGAGCAACTCTATAAATAGTTTTTATTTTGGGTCCCCAGCTTACACCAACAACCATGTGTCTCCATGGTAACACACTACAAACAAAGCCTGTGTAGTCTGGTTCAGTAGCCATACTGTGCTCTTAGGACAACATGTATGAACGTTGGCGCTGACAGGCCAGTTCTAAATCTCTTTAAGGCAGTGTAGAATGCGCTAGAATGTATGAAGCTGTTCTTCTGCAGGTCATACATACAGGGCAGTGTAGAGCCAATACCACAAGTCTGGCTCAGGCACCACCTTTACCCTGGTCTGTTCTTCTACAGGTCATACATACAGGGCAGTGTAGAGACAATACCACAAGTCTGGCTCAGGCACCACCTTTACCCTGGTCTGTTCTTCTGCAGGTCTGAGATACAGGGCAGTGTAGAGCTAATACCACAAGTCTGGCTCAGGCACCACCTTTACCCTGGTCTGGCTGTTCTTCTGCAGGTCATACATACAGGGCAGTGTAGAGCCAATACCACAAGTCTGGCTCAGGCACCACCTTTACCCTGGTCTGGCTGTTCTTCTGCAGGTCATACATACAGGGCAGTGTAGAGCCAATACCACAAGTCTGGCTCAGGCACCACCTTTACCCTGGTCTGGCTGTTCGTCTGCAGGTCATACATACAGGGGCAGTGTAGAGCCAATACCACAAGTCTGGGGCAGGCACCACCTTTACCCTGGTCTGGCTGTTCTTCTGCAGGTCATACATACAGGGAAGTGTAGAGCCAATACCACAAGTCTGGCTCAGGCACCACCTTTACCCTGGTCTGGCTGTTCTTCTGCAGGTCATACATACAGGGCAGTGTAGAGCCAATACCACAAGTCTGGCTCAGGCACCACCTTTACCCTGGTCTGTTCTTCTGCAGTTCATACATACAGGGCAGTGTAGAGTCAATACCACAAGTCTGGCTCAGGCACCACCTTTACCCTGGTCTGTTCTTCTGCAGGTTATACATACAGGGCAGTGTAGAGCCAATACCACAAGTCTGGCTCAGGCACCATCTTTACCCTGGTCTGGCTGTTCTTCTGCAGGTCATACATACAGGGCAGTGTAGAGCCAATACCACAAGTCTCGCTCAGGCACCACCTTTACCTTGGTCTGGCTGTTCTTCTGCAGGTCATACATACAGGACAGTGTAGAGCCAATACCACAAGTCTGGCTCAGGCACCACCTTTACCCTGGTCTGTTCTTCTGCAGGTCATACATACAGGGCAGTGTAGAGCCAATACCACAAGTCTGGCTCAGGCACCACCTTTACCCTGGTCTGGCTGTTCTTCTGCAGGTCATACATACAGGGCAGTGTAGAGCCAATACCACAAGTCTGGCTCAGGCACCACCTTTACCCTGGTCTGTTCTTCTACAGGTCATACATACAGAGCAGTGTAGAGCCAATACCACAAGTCTGGCTCAGGCACCACCTTCACCCTGGTCTGTCTGTTCTTCTGTAGTTCATACATTTGGTGACAACTTTGGCCTCAATACCACTTTTAACTTGGTCTGTCTGTTCTGACAGTTATGCGCCTACTTTTGGCGTTCCACATTCATAACTGTGTCTAATTCTACAAATGTGGTGTCACACGCTACCAGAACGCCCCAAATCTTTGGCGCATTTCAAAGTGTTGGGGCAGGTGGCGACTGTGCCAAAGTTTGGGGTGCAACTGTTCATATATCTATAGAGCAGGGCTATAACAGCTATTTGGCGCAAAGGGTGCCAGAATACTGTCACAGCCCCGTTCATACATGTCGCGATTAGTGTTATGTTAGTAAAACCTAGGGAACAGATAGAAACAGAGAATGGCTAGAATTTACAGGGCCCCTTAGGCGCATTTTACGCCAGAAAAGGGTGAAAAACCCAGTCATACGTGTCCCCCTAGGACTTCAGGATCAGACTACAAAGTTTGTTTGTAGTCTGTTTCCATGGAGACACACAAGCCTGTATGCTGGCTGTATACACAAAATATAAGGAGGAATTTCATCCAACACGGTATCTCCTCGGCTTCTGCGGAGTCCTGGTAATTCCTTGTAATTTGCTCAACGGTTCATCAGAAATCAACAGCAGCTAGAAATGTTACTTCTGCAGTGGAGGGGGAACGGGGTTTCTCTATTGTACAAAGCTGGAGAGTCTGATCTGATAATATTAATCTTGTGCTCTTCAGTTTCCAATCACGGAGGAGGTTTCTCTGATGGACCAAGATGTAAAATTTAAGGAGATGGAGAAGCTAATGATCCGACTGCTGCAGCAGGTAAAGGAGTAGTTGATAAGGATAGAAGGTTTCGTTTTCAACCATAGCCACAAATATGATGAGTGCACGGACCGGTAACTTATGCATAAAAGGTTGTTTATATCTGAAATTTATAGAAAATACTATACTTATGTACAATTTACAAAATTGATATTTAAAGGGAACTTGTTAAAAGCAGCATGTTATAGAGCAGGAAGCGCTGAACAGATTCACACATACTATTCACCCTAAAAAGATATGTGCCAGACCCAATAAGTAAAGAAATATGTAAGTCAGTATCATAGAAGAAATTTTATTGATAAATAATTAAAAAGGGAACATGATGTAACAAATAATGTGTAATAGTGGTGAAACAATTCATAAATAACCATAAAAATACAGTACATATTCAGTGCATATGAAACATAGTATAAATATATACAGTACATTCATATATATGAAAAGTGCAAGTGCATATATATAGCAAGTAAATATATACAGTACATTCATATATATCACAGTGCAAGTGCATATATATAACAAATATATACAGTATATCACAAAAGTAAGTACACCCGTCACATTTGTGTAAATATTATATTATGTCTTTTCATAGAACAACACTGAAGATTTGACACTTTGATACAATGTAAAGTAGTCAGTGCACAGCTTGTATAACAATGTATATGTGATGTGCCCTTAAAATAACTCAGCACACAGCCATATGTCACAAGTCTAAACCACTGGCAACAAAAGTGAGTACATCCCTAAGTGAAAATGGGCAAATTGTGTCCAATTTGCCATTTTCCCTCCATGGTGTCATGTGACTTCTTAGTCTTACAAGGTCTCAGGTGTGAATGGGGAACAGGTTGGGTTTAAAAAGGTTTTTCGCTCTCACACCCTTCTCTTTCCGATAGTTGGTGTTTCCCAGAGAGAATGTGATTTATGAGTTTACGCATCTCACTGCCGTTTGACCAGATAGTGGATGTTCCGAATAGTTGCATTATTACGTGTACCAGATCTCCTGCCCGTTTTTCCTGACCATATAGTCTGCCATCTGCCTTGACCTTTCTGCCTGTCCCTGAGTATGTTCTTGCCTGATGACTCTCTACCTTGCTTACCCACAAGCAAATCGCTTCAGAGGTAGCGGCATGGGAGTCTCCCTCTGCACAAGGCCAACCGACCTTGGGGCGTGCTCTGTTGAAATCCGGGAGGCTCCCTGAAATGTCTTATACCACCACTCGCATTGGTCCAAAGGATCCACTCCACAATGGTGACAATTGCTTGTAATATTTTATAGTAATTTGGTGCAAGTGCATGTCCCTGTTACCAATGCAGATGTAATCCAAAGAATCCAATATCTTCACTGCAGGCTGCAGAGATGGAGACGATAGTGTGCATCATCGATGACGCTCAATACATTGATTCCAAGTCGTGGGAATTCCTTCTGAAGATCACAGACTCTGTGCCCCTGTTCCTGGTGATGGCTTTGTGCCCCTTCTACAATGAGAAACAGATAAATGCAGCGGCAGCACAGGTGCTCAGGAGCCCAAGCACCATCTATGTTCATTTGAAACAACTGGAACCATCCGTTATTCCAGATATTGCTTGTCACAGCCTGGGGGTCATCAGCATTCCCAGGGAACTTGAAATGTAAGTGGGCAGCAGGCGTTCATGGAGTGATGAATGTGTTTGTAAGGAGGTGGTTGGGCGGAACTGCACCCTCTTATGAAGTTTGTATTTGAATTGAACTGTATTATAGTGCCAAGGACTTAACTGTGCAGCCTTGTTATATTGAAGAGGTTGCTCAGTGGGAAAAAAAATAATGTTCTATGTCAGGGGTCCCCAACTCCAGTCCTCAAGGCCCACCAACAGGTCATGTTTTCTGGCTTTCCTTTGGGTGCTTTCACACGGTGTGTTTTCTGATGCGGTTTTTGGATGCGTTTTTTTGTGCAGAAATGCACAGTAATTAATATTGTATTGTATTGCATTAATATTGTAATATTGTATTGCACAGGTGATTTAATTATGCTGCACAGGTGATTTAATCAATGTCAGTGCATTTTGTGGGAGATCCTGAAAACATGACCTGCTGGAGTTGGAGGACCCTGTTCTAAGTAACACCTCTTCTAAACTAAGGCACTTTTGTAATGTGCTTCCACATCAGTTGTTTGAATGACAGGAAGCCCAATGCACAGAAAACTATTCTGCATTGAGTCCAGGAGATCTGGTGACCAAAGGGTTTTGACCTTTTTCAGAGCAGCCTTTAAAACCACAAGTTTTTGGTCCTGCTTCCCAAGGCATTAAACAAGAGGGAGTAAACCAGGATTGCGCACTGAAACTAACATTGGGAGGGAGGAAGATAGACAAAGTACAGCAAGGGATCCTGTGATAGGTTAAAGGGGTTGTCTCACTACATTGATTCCTCTTACCTCAGTCCTGTTTTCTTGGTTTCTCTTTGAATTCAGGGTTGCGTGTTTACTGGCTTCCACTAGGCTGCAGTAAAAGCCAGGTCTGTAGCTATAGCAACCAGTGCTGGCAGCCTATCAGGAGAGATCGAACAGGTCTATAGCTATAGCAACCAGTGCTGGCAGCCTATCAGGAGAGATCGAACAGGTCTGTAGCTATAGCGACCAGTGCTGGCAGCCTATCCAGAGAGATTGAACAGGTCTGTAGCTATAGCGCCCTGAGGAGCTGATGCAGCCCATACAAGAGGGGATATCTAGGAATAGTTAGGACACTGTTAATGGACACATATTGCAAAGTGACTTGTCTTTGCAAGATCTTTAACATAAAAAGCAGCAATCCCTGTAGTGAGACAACCCCTTTAACAAGAGGGAGTAAACTAGGATTGTGCACTGAAACTAACTTTGGGAGGGAGAAAGAACAAAGTACAGCAAGGGATCCTGTGATGGGTTAAGGCCTCAGTCACATCATGATTTTGCCTTCCATTTGTGGAATCCATCAGGATACTGTAAAAATTCATCCCGACGAATAGCGCTATGGATCCCATAAAGGAGTTCTACAACGATAGAAAATGATAGTATCTTGGGAACCGCACCTATCTTGGGGACGAGCCCTCTAAACTCACAGACTAGATAGTCATGCTTGCACACAGCTCTCTATTCTGTTCTATGGGATTTCCAAGCAGAAACAAATTAGGCCTTATGTATGAAAATGTTCTAGCAGTAAGACTGTATTTGTTGCCCATAGCAACCAACCAGAGCCCATTGCCACCAATCAGAGCTCAGCTTTTATTGTTTCTAGAGCTTATTGAAATGAAAGCCTAAGTCTATGGGTTTGGTCGCTATGGGCTCAGATTGGTTGCTATGGGCTATTATTGGTGGCTATGGGCAACAAAGACAGTCTTACTGCTAGACAGGTTTCATACATTGCCCGTTTTCTTCTCTGCAGGCTCATCATAGAGCGGAGCCATGGGGTTCCTTATTACCTGAATGAGCTGCTGAAAATCCTGTGTTCTAACAAAATCATGGTCCTGGAGCCGGTGGAAAAATATGAAGGCGACGAGGTTGATCATCTTCTAAAAGAAGCCAAGAGTCACACTGAGGTCCAAAAGCAGAAGGAAAGGCCCTTATGTGAGTAATGCATTGACCTGGGGCCATAGCTATAGAGATACAGAGGTGACAATCAGACCGGGCACCGGTGCCTGAGGGAATGAAAGGGCTCCTTTGCTACAGTTGAAACCAGAAGTTTGCATACACTATATATAAAGCCCCATCTGCAGGTTTTTCTCTCTCTCTGACATGAAATCAGAATAAACTTTCCCCGTTTTAGGTCAATTAGGAACCAAATTATTTCATTTGGGCCAATGCAGATAATGATAGAGAGGATTTTTTAAGGCATTTTATACTTTCTGAAAAATCAGATGTTCCTCCATTTCATTAGTATTTGGTGCTTTGGGCCCCTTAAAACTGTAGGACTTGGGTCAAACGTTTTGGATCCTTCCAAAAGCTTCTCACAATAGTTGGTAGGAATTTTGGCCCCTTCCTCCTGACAGAACTGGTGTCACTGAGCCATTTCTGTAGGTCACTTTGCTCGCACCAGCCTTTTCAGATTTGCCATAAATTTCCAATAGGACTGAGATCAGGGCTTTCTGATGGCCACTCCAAAACATTGACTTGGTTCTCCTTAAGTCACTTTGTAACCAGTTTGGCAGTAGCTTCGGGTCATTGACCATTTGGAAGGCCCATTTTCACCCAAGCTTTAACTTCCTGGCTGATGTCTTGAGATGTTGCTTCATTATTGCCACATAATCTTCTTTCCTCATGATGCCATCTATTTTGTGAAGAACACCAGTCCCTCCTGCAGCAAAACAACCCCATAACATGATGCTGCCACCCCTGTGTTTCACAGTTGGGATGGTGTCTTAGGCTTCCAAGATTCTCCCTTTTTCCTAATGGTCATTATGGTCAAACAGTTCAGTTTTAGTTTCGTCAGACCACAGAATCAGAATAAACCACAGGACATGTCTCCAAAAATGTAGGTCTTTGTGCCTTGCAAACATTAATCTGACTTTTATATGTTTCTTTTGAAGTAATGGCTTCTTCCTGGCAGAGTGGCCTTTCAGCCCATGTTGACACAGTACTCATTTTACTGTGAATAATGACACAATCTTTCCAGATTTCACCAGCATCTTCAAAGTCTTTTGCTTTTGTTCTTGGATTGATATGCACATGTGGGACCAAAGCACATTCATCTCTGAGACACAGAACCCATCTCTTTGCTGAGCAGTATGATGGCTGGATATTCCCTTCTTTTGGTACTTGCATATAATTGTTTGTGCAGATGAATGAGGCCCCTTCAGGTATCTGGAAATTGCACCCAAGGATGATCCAGACTTGTGCAAGTCCACAATTCTCTTCCTGATACCTTGGCTGATTACTTTAGTCTTTCCCGTGATGTTAAACACACAGAAGCAGTGTGTCTCTAATTAACTCAGATGTTGCCAAAGACGTGACCTCATCATATGGGCTGTCCCAAATTGTTTAAAGGCGCAGTAATCCCAGTGTATGGAAACTTTTGAATTTGAAGAAAATAACAAAAATGCCTTTAAAAATTCTCTCTCTCATTATTCTTGCATTTTGAAAATATTAATAATTTTGGTTCATAATTGACATAAAACGGGTTAGGTTTATTCTGATTTAATGACAGATAGTTAGAAAAACCTGCAGATGGTGCTTTATATATAGTGGATGGAAACTTCTGGTTTCAACTGTACATAAGAGGACACCAGCATTATAAGTGGCACATGGTAGATAGGGGCACTGTGACAAATTTTGCATTGAAGCTTCAAATAACACTTTAACCCCTTAGCACATTAGGACATACTGTCCTCGGTAAGGGAGTATGGAGTGGGCTGCATTGCTATGTGAAAAATTGTGTAAAAAAGATCGAAGTGTAAAAGATCGATCTAACACAAGATTGTTATTCATCCCACGAGTTGAATGCCGTAAATAAATTTTATATATATATATATATATATATATATATATATATATATATAATATATATATATATATATAATATATATATATATATATATATATCCAAGAACAGCATTGAGGTTTTTTTAAGGTGATTCTACCCCCTGGAAAAAAAAAGCTGCATACATTCTCAAAAATGGTGTCCATAAAATCTAAACCTCGCCCAATGAAAAATCACATAGTTCTACCGAAGTAAAAAAAATTTTAAAAGTTATTCGTCTCAGAAAATGGGGACGCAAAGAATGTTTTTTTAAAGTAGTAAAAAGTAACAAAAACTATATAAATTTGGTGTTGCCAGAATAATACTGATAACTTGTCATTTATTTTGTCCGATCACCCCAAAAAATCATGGCGCAATTATTTTTAGATTTTGTAACTACAAATAATTTTGTTGTTTGGCTCCCCAATACATTATGTGGTGCATTGAATTGTACCATTAAAAAATACAAATTGTCCCGCAAAAAACAAGCCCTAATATGGAAACGAAAAAATGAAAATGGTTTTGACAATAAGGAGTTACTATACTATACTGCTATAGAGCGTTCGTCTAAGGATACTTCACTTGCAGACTCCTTATGTCTCTTCTGGCTCTTATTGCCCCACTCATAGCTCTCAGCAGGTGGATGAACGCCCGTAAGGTGATGTCTATGGTCGAGGATAAAACAGAAGAGGAAATATTTTCTTGTAAATTGAATGAAGCTGTAAATCTCAAGAACATCCCGCTTCCGTATTCACTGAAAGGTACGTCACTCTTATAGCTCTTGTACTCATCCATCCATGTATTAGATGCACGTGCAGGAGCAAGCAGCCATGTGTTTGGGGGGTTTTCATCAGTTGGGTCATACAGTAATTCTCACGTGCCCCTTGGTACACAGGTATAGCCCTTTCTCAGCTGGATAACATGACGGCAGCTCAGCAGACCGTGGTGAAGTGTGCAGCTCTCATTGGACAGAAGTTCAGCACGGTTCTACTTAACCATATCTTGCCAGATGGGGCACGGGGGAAGCTGAAAGATACTCTTCACTCCTTGGTCAAGGCACACATCTTGGAGTGTGCAATGAAGAACAGTGTGCGAGACAGAAGTAGTCTGGCTCTCACCCAGACATATGTGTGTAGCTGTCAAAATGACACCCCCCAGGAGGGGCAGAAAGGAAAGTAGTTATAATAATGCCAAGCCTGGACCATACAGGGCTTTTAATGTAATAGAACATTAATGATTTACATAGAATAAATTTATATACAACCAACAACATAAAGCCAACAGTTATCCAACAAGAAGCCACGAGCCACTAATATAAAAGACTAATCATGAAGACCTGCCACCACCAGCATACAGTCAGCAATAACCTAGACTGGTAACTACCAGAAAACAGCCAACAATCACCAAGACCTCCCACCACAATATACAGCCAACAATCACCATGACCTGCCACCATCAACACACAGTCAACAATCACCATGACCTGCCACCATCAACAATCCACAAGACCTCCTACCACAATATACAGCCAGCAATCAAATAGATTAGCCACAATCTTAACAGAACCAACAATCACCAAGACCTGCATCCAAAGCACACAGCTAATTACCACCAAAAACAACCACCACCAGAACACAACCAACAATTACCAAGACCTGTCACCAGCACCACATAGCCAACTATCGCCAAGACCGACCATCACCAGCACATAGCAATCACTAAGACCAGACACTAACAGAACACAGCCAACAATCACCAACACCGAAGAGCCACCAGTACACAGCCAACTATCACCAAGACCTAACAACACAAGCACATTGCAGTCATTAAGACCAGACACTACAAGAACACAGCCAACAATCCCCAACACTGGAGCCACCAGCACACAGCCAACTATCACCAAGACTACCATCACCAGCACATAGCAATCACTATGACCAGACACCACCAAAACACAGCCAACAATCACCAACACCGAAGAGCCACCAGCACACAGCCAACTATCACCAAGACCTACCATCACCAGCACATAGCAATCCCTACAACCAGACACCACCAGAACACAGCCAACAATCACAAACACCGAAGAGCCACCAGCACACAGCCAACTATCACCAAGACCTACCATCACCAGCACATTGCAATCCATAGAGACCAGTCACCACCAGAACACAGCCAACAATCACCAACACAGAAGAGCCACTATCACACAGACAACTATCACCAAGACCTACCATCACCAGCACATTGCAATCATTAAGACCAGACACCACCAGAACACAGCTAACAATCACCAACACCTAAGAGCCACCAGCACACAGCCAACTATCACCAAGACCTACCATCACCAGCACATTGCAGTCATTAAGACCAGACACCACCATAATACAGCCAACAATCACCAACACCGAAGAGCCACTAGCACACAGCCAACAATCACCAACACCGAAGAGCCACGAGCACACAGCCAACTATCACCAAGACCTACCATCACCAGCACATTGCAATCATTAAGATCAGACACCACTAGAACACAGCCAACAATCATCAACACCAAAGAGCCACCAGCACACAGCCAACTATCACCAAGACCTACCATCACGAGCACACAGCCAACGATCACCAAGACCTACCATCACCAGCACACAGCCAACATTAATCAAGACCAGCATACAGCTGACAGACACCAAGACCAGGCTCCACCAAAGCACAGTCAACAATCACCAACACAAGAGAATCACCAACACACAGTCAACATTCACTAATAGTATTACACAGCCAACAATCACCGAAACCTACCAGCACGCAGCCAACAATTACCATGACCTGTCACCAGCAGCACATAGCCAACTATCCCCAAGGCCTGCTATCACTAAGACCTGCCACCACCAAAACACATCTAACAATCTCACTTAGACCTACCAGCACATAGCCAACAATCACCAAGAACAGCCATTATTGGAACACAACCAAAAATCACCATGACTTGCCACCACCCGCACATAGTCAACAGTCACCAAGACCAGGCTCCACCAGCACATGGCCAACACTCATCAGGAACAGCCATCACTGGAACACAACCAACAATCACCATGACCTGCCACCACCAGCACATGGCCAACAATCATCAGGAACACCCATCATGGAACACAACCGACAATCACCATGACCTCCACCACAGCCCCCATGGCCAACAATCATCAGGAACACCCATCACTGGAACACAACCGACAATCACCATGACCTGCCACCACCAGCACATGGCCAACAATCATCAGGAACAGCCATCACTGGAACACAACCGACAATCACCATGACCTGCCACCACCAGCACATGGCCAACAATCATCAGGAACAGCCATCACTGGAACACAACCGACAATCACCATGACTTACCACCAGTAGAACACAGCAAAAAAAAAATCACTGATCTCAATCACGCTCTATAAAATATGCCCATGACCCTTTTTGCCACTTAAAGCACAGGACTTTATGGCAGCCTTCTCCTCTTTGCAGGCTGGTCACCATGGTGGGCCTTTGGTAACCCATTAGAACAGTGGTCTTGCCGGGTGATGCACTTCTGTACTCCTTTGCTGCAGGAAACAGCTTATGAGTTATGGCTTGGCGAACAGAGCAGAAAACTCCATCACAAGTGTGCACTATTTCTCCAGCCACATGTCCATAGATGCCATCAATGCGGAGGCGGCAGCTTCATCTACTCCCACAGCTTGGTGCAAAACCTGCAGATCAGTGAGAGTCTTCTGGGTGAAGAGTCAGGTACAGAAAGATGATGACACAGAACAAGCAGGATTGTGTCGCACTCTACTACTTATATGATGGCATTAAAGGGGTTGTCTCACTACATTGATTCATCTTACCTCAGTCCTGTATTCTTGGTTTCACTTTGAATTCAGGGGCGTGTTTACTGGCTTCTACTAGGCTGCAGTGGAAGCCAGGACTGTAGCTATAAAAACCAGTGCTGGCAGCCTATCAGGAGAGATTGAACAGGTCTATAGCTATTGCGACCAGTGCTGGCAGCCTTTCAGGAGAGATTGAACAGTCTATAGCTATAGCGACCATTGCTGGCAGCCTATCAGGAAGATTGAACAGGTCTGTAGCTATAGGACCTGAGAGTTGATGCAGCCCATACAAGAGGGATATCTGGGAATAGGTAGGACACTGTTAATGGACACATATTGAAAAGTGACTTATTTTTGCAAGATCTTTAACATAAAAAGCAGCAATCCTTGTAGTGAGACAACCCCTTTAAGTGTTATTTTAGATTCCATTAGAAACTAGGTTCGATGGCTCTGACAGTGTTTAACCTTTGGCACCTCCTATAACTCAAGATAGCCGTCAATACCTGTAGACCATCATAGTATAGTTGAGGTGAACCCCAGGGTTACATCAGTCTCAATATTACTGATTGAATATTTTTGTGTGTTCTTCAGAAGAAGATATGACCGGCAATGACTACAAGTCTGTGGAACACCATGATGAAGCATTACCATCTACATCCGCAGTGGAGCCTCCTATAAGTCATGTAGAATCAAAACCAGAATCTTCCAAGAAACATGGTATGTACAGAACAAACACATTATGCAACCTCCCATGATATATTATGACCTCACATGGGGAACACTCATTTTGGTGCCTTAAAAGTTGGAACCATTTTGGAGCATGTTTAGGGCGGCGAGACTGAAAATGACACCTGTTCTCCTCTATCAGCTCTAGTTTTGGAGATCCGGCATTGCCATCTTACCAAGTATTTTCTGCTGATAGTAGTGGTCACTCAGTATTGTACTAAATAAATGTTGGAAATGTATGTGAAACATAAAATACATAAATTTTAGAACATTTAAAGAACACATGAAAACAAAAACATGAATGTGCAAGAGCGAATCCAGTTCTATTCCTCTGAACTACAGATTTTTAAACCAAATTATAATGTAGAATCATGTCATCCACATCTCAGAAACTAGAGCGGCTAGAACATTACAGAGAAATATATTAACCCCAATAAAAACATTACATTTTTTTAAAATAAACTACAAATTAAATAACCCCCTAGTGATTGTCACCAAATGCTGAAAAATAGGGTATATCGTGAAATGTATCAGCAGGAAAAAATGACAGCAGACAAATGCATGTAATCAAGAAGTATATTACTCATGGCACTGCTTCGTTTCCCAAAGCAGATTGACTGATATAGGAAAAAACACATATAAAGACATCTTCCATCTGCCCCTACACAAACCCTGCTACCAATAACTCTATGGAAGAAATGCGGGGTCATCACCCCGACAAGGGCGGCCCCATTTGGATGACTCTCCCTTAAATATCCCTAGTGTCACCATGAACCAAGTCTAGTTTAGTGTACCAGGTAAAGCCCATATGCAGCATTTAAAAGATCCTAATGCCTTGCCTGGATATCATTGGCACACATTGGGTGACGTGTCAGAAAAGAGGCACCGCCATGCTAGTTTTAAGGCACATTAAGGGCGACATGTATGAACGGGGCTGCGCCAGATTTCTGCCGTCTTTTCAGCCTGATATCAGGCGCAGCCCTGTTCATACATTTTTATATCTCCCGCATGCAGGTGCACTAGAACCGTAGCGAAGCTACATATGCAATTTCTGGGCGCATTACAGCTGGAACAGGTAGAGCACTTTCAAAGTGGTTTACCTGAGCCAGAAATGTCGCCCGAGCGCCGGAATGCATCTGATTTATGACCTGCTGTATAGCGGGCTCATAAATCAAGCGCATTATATGCCTTTTTGATGCGCATGAAATTTGACGTGTAAACGCCAAATTTCATGCATGTCACCCTAAATGAGTGTATAATGCACCTGAATGAATGAACCTTTGTTAAAACATCTGGGGTCTGGTCTACCTTGCATAGTATAATTGATACGCCTAATCTAGTTAAATGTAGTTAAATGTAGGCCCATAGCATATCATTACCAGCATATTTGATGCACCTACTTTAGGCGCATTCAAATGTGTCGCGTATAATGTGCCTAGTTTTGGTGTACTACAGTTCATTTATATAGAGAATAGAGTGTCACTATTTTGGCGCAAAAAAATGACGCAGCCCTAATGGGACATGTTGCCCATTATTTTTACCGGCTCTTTACCATCATTGCTGGCCTTGGCATAATCCCCTGATGAACCCTGTCATGTAGGGGAATATACCCTTATAATAAATTCATTACTGATGATGATTAGGTTTCAGCTATTTAAACTGGAGATCCTTGTTTTGTTCCTAAATTTGATTGCACAAACAGTAGAGATAAATTTCACGTTAACTCTAGAGAAGGACTTTTATTGAACAATATGCAGATGGATGCAGACGTGCATCAAGTCCAAAAATAAACGTGAAATGCAGGGGAGTGGATCCTTGGGAACATGGTGGAAAAAAGATCTGGGAGTCCAGAAAGCCAAGGAGCAAAACTGAAGTCCGGATGGCCAGAGTGCAAATAGGGAACTAAAGCAAAGCACCAGGCAGGAATCAGCATGTCCAGGAAAATCCTCACAAGGCATTATAGGAAAGGAGCTGAGAAGCTCAAGCGCCCTCTATTGGATGTAACAAATTCTCATGTTGCTTTTGACTCACTGAGTCTTTAGAAAGCAAAAGGGATATTAGCCACGCCAGTATCACTCATCAGTATACAGCTGTTACAGAGTGATACTGGCTGGCTGGGTGGGAGGCAATGAGGCAGGAAATGAGGCAGGAGAATCTCAGGCATCAGAAGGAGGAAACCAGAGGGTATAAATACCCCGCCCCAGCAGGGATTGGCCCAGGAAATTAACCTTGAAAGCTCCAAACAAACCCGAGCTGAGGCTGGAAGGAAACAGAAACCCTAAAAGGGCCATACACCTATTGGTGACAGTATACGGACAGCCCAGCAGGGTCAATGGAATAAAGGGAGTCCAATGCCAGGGGGATCGTGACAATAAAGTTATAGAAAAAAGTATAGAAAATTCTTCACATTGTCATTTTGTGTTGTAGAAACAAGAGGCTTCAGACCAAAGGCTCACAGGTCTAGGAGAGTGTCGGTGACAGATGAACCCAGGTACAAACATTTAATACGTGTAAAGACTGTGACCAATTCTACATTCACTAATTTTCATTACAGCTATGGGCTGCTCTTCTGAAGAAGTTTCGGTGTTTTTTATATATCATACAGATCCCACTGACTCAAATATAAATCACTATACAGGAATCTCCCCCTATTGGTCACTTTTCTCCATTTAAAGGGGTATTGTTAGCTTAAAAATATATGGGTTTTCCACAGGATATGGTTCCAACTCCAGACCGGAAGTTCCAGGATTCTTGTCCTGTCTAGTAAAGTGGCTGCAAAGAAGGGAGATCTCCAGGACTCCTGGGAGAGCTGGCAAGTCTCCTGCAACTTGCTGCCAGATGCTCTTTATATAGTAGTGGCGCCAGGGTAAAGCCTAATAGGACTCCGCCTATTGTCACTTGATGCAGAGGGGCTGCGCCACAGTTAGACTATGTAGTCCAGATGCAGAAGTGCACACGGTCTGTGGACACTCGCAATCAACTCTCCATTCATTCCCTGCCTGGATGTGGTATCGGGCAGGATGAAGTTCAGGGGAATCCTGTTCTGGGGGTAGGATATGACATTCCGAGCCTTATGTATAAAAAATGTCTAGCAGTTAGACTGTCTTTGTTGCCCATAGCAGCCAATCAGAGCCCATAGCAACGAATCAGAGCCTATAGCAACCAGAGCCCATAACAACCAATCAGAACCCATAGCAACCAGAGCCCATAGCAACCAATCAGAGCTCATAGCAACCAATCAAATCTCAATTAATTTTTTATAATTTGATGGAAAAATAAAAGCTGTACTCTGACTGGTGCTATGAGCTCTGATTGGTTGCTATGGCCTCTGACTAGTCACTATTGGCTCTGATTGGTTGCTATGGGCTCTTACTGATAGCTATGGGCTCTGATTGGTCGCTATGAGCTCTGATTGGTTGCTATGGGCACTGACTGATAGCTATGGGCTCTGATTGGTTGCTATGAGCTCTGATTGGTTGCTATGGCCTCTGATTAGTCGCTATGGGCTCTGATTGGTTGCTATGGGCTCTAACTGATTGCTATGGACTCTGGTTGGTTGCTGTGGGCTCTGAATGGTTACTATGAGCTCTTATTGGTTGCTGTGGGCAACAAAGACAGATTTACTCTTAGACAGTATTGATAAATAAGGTCAATGTATCTGGATTTGCCATACATGTCTAAAATGGGAATACAATTTACAGGAACATGTATTCAGGGCAGTATCCAACATGATATCGACCCCAAACACCTCCAAGACCAACTCTCTGACTGGTTACTATGAGCCGACTGGTTTGCTAGGGAACTCGATTGGTTGCTATAGCTCGATTGGTTGCTAGGGCAAAAAAAGACATTTTTACTGTTAATAGTTTTGATAAATAATTCAAGTAGGATTTCCCATAATGCAAAAGATGGAATTAGAATTTTAGGGGAACATGATTAACCCTTCTTAAATGAAGCTTAACTTTAAACCAAGCATCCAAGGATGTGTCGTCTTTTCTTTCCCTGGCTTATGTTTTTAAAATCTTTTGGCGCATCTTGTCTGACCTTTTATACCAATTATTAGTTTGCTTTGAACCAATATTCCACACCAGAGTATTTGCAAGTTGTGTCATTTTAAGCCACACCTCTTCTCATGAGTCCACACCCCTTATTTGTGAATCCACACCCCTTTGTCAGATGAGCCACATTGGAGTCTAAAACAGATCATAAATGTGGCAAAAACTAGATGCACCAAACTGCGCTGTATTTTGAGATACATTTTGGGAAAAATTTATGAACACCGGTGTAAGGTCCGCCTGTCTTTATAGCGGGTGCACAGGAGTAAGATGCGGCACATGTGTTGAGGCTTAATACATTGGTCACATCTTTTGGTGCCCGTGAGACCGACCTGCAGTTGACTTCTGGCTTAATTTACACCACTTTGCATCGTAAATTTCAGTAACAGTATTGGACTGTGCTAGACAATGTCCCTTTTGCTAAGTTCCACTTACTTTTCGAAAACCCAGGGACCAGCTCAGCGTAAAACAGCTCAGAACTCACAAGTGTTACTTATACAAAAATGTTCAACTTGTGTAAAAAATTTCTACAAAATGTTTTCATACTTTTCCTCCTTTTAGGGGGAAACCTGTTCAGAGACAAGTACCTGATCAGCGGACAGCATGTCCTGGAGCAAGAGGAGCTGAGCAGATTGATATATACACTATCTCACAAAAAAAGTACACCCCCAAATTATTGTAAATATTTTTCTTATATCTTTCCATGGAAACAGGGGGACGACAATTGATAAAATTTAAAATTAGTCATGCACGGCTTGTATAACAGTGTAAATTTGGTGCCCTCAAAATAACACAGACACCAATGTCTAAGCCCAGGCTCGGACTGACCCACAGGGGAATAGGGGAAACCTATATGGAGTTGTTTTTAACTGCATATGCATCTTCAAAGGAGGCAAAAAAGCATAGAAAGAGAGTAAAAAAAAACAAGAGGCAGAGTATAGGAGGCCTGTACAATCTTTTTACAGTGCGCAGGGTGGGCCCCCAAAAAAAAACCCCACTGGGGGCAAAAACAGCTCAGCTGGTGGGCCTTGAAATCAACTTCACCTGTGGGCCCTCGGCACCCCAGTCCAACACTGTATAAACCGCTGGCAACAAAAGTGAGTACACCCCCAAGTGACAGCAAAAGTGAGGACACCCCCAAGTGACGCAAAAGTGGGACACCCCTAAGTTTAAAATGGACAAAAATGTCCAAAGTGTCCGATTTTGTGTGCCGCCATTACTTCCAGCGTACTCTCTTTGGGGATGGGGGGGTCACTAGAGCTTACAGGTTTTTCACCACTGGAATCCTCTTCCTCCTCCCTGAACACACGGAGCTGGTGGGGGTTAGAGAGCTGCCTCCCCCCACTCCGTTTGAGGAGGGCCCACAGATCTAATAGGGTTTTTGGTTTTTGGGACCTTGGTCAGTCCAGCCCTTTAGTCATTTTCTATAGCAAGGCAGAGCGTAGTGTGAAATTTTGGTTTAAAGCAAACTAATAATTGGTATAAAAGGTTAGACAAGATGCGCCAAATGATCAAACAACATAAGCCAGATAAAAATGATAAGCTTTTTTGGATGCTCACTTCTCATTAAGACTGGTTAATTTAAAAGTTCCCTTTTCAGATGGGCCCTTTAAATCCCAAAAACCCTCTTAAACCTTTGCCGGGGACAAGTCCCTTTAAAATGTACACTGACTACTTTACATTGTATCACAGGTCAATCTTCATGTTGTCCCCATGGAAAGTTTTAAAAACAATATTTACAAAAAAGTGGGGTGTACTTACTTTTGTGAGATACTGTATATATCATTTGCCCTCTTGCTCCCCGGAAAGCTGTCTGCTGTCGGGATTTTTCTAGTAACATGCTGGTATACACAAGTTGCACATTTTTGTGCCAGGAACACTTGTGACGTCTGAGCTGTTTTACGCTGAGCTGGTCCCTGGGTTTTCGAAAAGTAAGTGGAACTTAGCAAAAGGGACAGTGATGCCATTACTGAAGTTTATGATACAAAGTGGTGTAAATTAAACCAGAAGTCAACTGCAGGTCGGGCTCACGGGCACCAAAAGATGTGACCAATGTATTAAGCCTCAACACATTCCCATCTTACCCCTTGCACCGCTATAAAGACAGGGGGACCTTCAGGGGGTTTTCATAATTTTTCCCAAAATGTATCTCAAAATACAGCGCAGTTTGGTGCATCTAGTTTTTGCCACATTTATGATCTGTTTTAGACTCCAATGTGGCTCATCTGACAAAGGGTGTGGTTTCCCAAAATAAGGGGTGGGGACTCTGAGAAGGGGTGTGCTTAAAATGACACAACTTGCAAATACTCTGGTGTGGAATATTGGTTCAAAGCAAACTAATAATTGGTATAAAAGGTCAGACAAGATGCGCCAAATGATCAAACAACATAAGCCAGAGGAAAGAATGACGACACATTCTTGGACTGCTTGGTTTAAAGTTACACTGCCTCATTTAAGACAGGGTGAATACATGTTCCTCTAAATTCTAATTCCATCTTAGACATGTATGGCAAATCCAGATACATTGACATTATTTATCAATACTATCTAACAGTAAAACTGTCTTTGTTGCCCATAGCAACCAATCAGAGCTCATAGTAACCAATAAGAGTCCATAGCAACCAGTCAGAGCTCATAGTAACCAGTCAGAGAGTTGGTCTTGGAGGTGTTTGGGGTCGATATCATGTTGGATACTGCCCTGCAGCCCAGAAGGGAGGGGATCATACTCTGCTTCAGTTGGCATTCATGGCTCCCTCAATGAACTGTAGCTCCCCACAGCCAGCAGCACTCATACAGCACCAAACCATGACACTCCCACCACCATGTCTGACTATAGGCCAAACACACTTGTCTTTGTACTCCTCACCTGGCTGCACCACACACACTTGACACCACCTGAACCAAATAAGTTTATCTTGGTCTCAAAAGACCACAGGACATAGTTCTAGTAATCCATGCCCTTAGTCTGCTTGTCTTCAGCAAACTGGTTTCGGGCTTTCTTGTGCATTATCTTTAGAAGAGGCTTCCTTCTGGGACGACATACATGCAGACCAATCTGATGTAGTGTGTGGCATATGGTCTGAACACTGACAGACTGACGCCCCAACACCAAATTTAATACTCCTGCTTCCCATTCGCACCTGAAGAATTTGTAACACTAACGAGCCACATGACACCATGGAGGGAAAATGGCAAATTGGGTACAATTTCTCTATTTTCACTTACGGGTGTACTCACTTTTGTTGCCAGCAGTTTAGACATTGATGGCTGTGTGTTGAGTTATTCTGATGGCACACCAAATTTACACTGATATACAAGCCGTGCACTGACTACTTTACAATGTATAAAAGTGTTAGATCTTCAGTGTTGTCCCATCAAAAAGTATAATACAATATTTACAAAAATGTGAGGGTGCACTTACTTTTGTGAGATACTGTAGTTCTGTGGGAAAAGACTAAGTAGAACTTGTGTTTTATTAATTCATATCCTTGCTTATTCTGATGTAAGGAGTCCAGTGGGCGGTCTTATCAGTGATTGACAGCCTTTCTTGTATGAGTGTGCCTATAGAGATAGCTGTCAATCACTGATAAGACCGCCCACTGGACTCCTTACACTAGAGTAAGTAGAGATTTAAATGAATTAAGTGCAGGTTCTACTAAATCTTTCTCCACAGAGCTAGATATCAATCTGCTTAGCTTCTCCTACTCTATAACATTGGGCCCACAGATCAGGTTCCCTTTAAGCACAAACACTGTAGTAAATCTGCCCCGATATTTTTCTCTTCAGCTGGGAAGAGGGGTGTTTATGATTACAAGGAATCCCCTGTAATCTTCTATTGCTAAGAGGTCTTGAACTATCTTGGCGGCTACTCAGAGGAGAGGAAGGGGATGCATAATAGCATTTCTTAAAGGGATTCCCATGACTTCAGAAACATGGCTGCTTTCTTCCAAAAACAGCTCCACTCCTGTCCACAGGTTACGTGTGGCATTGCAGTTTTTCACCAATCAGTTCAATAGACCAGGTGTGGTACTGGGGAAAGGAGCCATTTTTGCTAATCTAGACAACCCCTTTAAGCATAGCTGCTGGAACATTCATCAGTAACCAGACAATCCTTTTCTATGTTCAGAATGGAGCTCATGTTCCTCCAGCGAATGGACGGTTTTCTTCAGAAGTTAGAGACTAAGGAGCCTTCTTCATTGGTGGGATGCAGCTGTGAGGAGATCTTGGAGGCGGTGGTCTCACCTTTGACGCATCACTGGATGGAGGTGGGAAACCAAGCCAAGACCATCTACTACCTCCTCGAGTCGGCAGCTGCAGCGATCCATATATTCAATAACTACCTGGTGAGTGGCACAGGAGCAGCAATAAACTGAGCCTGAGGCCCATTTAGGATCTATGTACAATTGGGGGGTCACTGTCCTCTATAGTGAATTGGAGATTTTGACTGTAGGTGATGCCTTAGGCCTGGTTCCTATCTGCGCTGTTATTTCAGTTTTGTCATAGGAACTGAAAACCAAGAGTAACTCGATCTATTTCATGACAGGCACCAACAGCACCTGGTGGACCCCATTGACTGTAATTGGGTCTGTTAGGTTTCCGTAATGGTGTCCAATTTCTGTGCTGTTTTTAATTCAATGCAGAAATAAAGCAGGAAAGCTGGAGGTATGTCTCTCCAACTTATCCATAGGCCCCTGTTCACCTGATGGAGACTTAAAGGGCATCATTTTGGCTGATATACATTGGTAAATCTGTATGGAATGGTGCACCTGCTGCAGAGGTGCCTGCAAAACATATACTGTGCAGTATACATCTTTTTAACATGGCAGCCTAAGGGGCCGTTTACACGGCAATGGACAAATACCGGTCGGTTTATGTGACGTCCCCATGGCCGCGGGGAGGACGGTTTTTATCCGCAATGAGCGGAGAAAAGCCCGCCCCCTTCCCATTCACATGCTCATATTCTGTCCAAAAACCGGATGGAAGAATGTGCATGCACAATGGTTTTCTGGGGCGTCTGAAAAACCGTCCGCAAACCCGTGCTGTGGGGACATGCCCTAAGGCTATGTTCACACGGCTTAACTGCGGGGCGTAATTCCGCCCCACAATTACGCCGTGGGGCGGGGGGCGGGGGGGGTGCGGGGGAGCGCGCGGGGGGCCGGCACGTCGCCGGCCCATAGACAGTCATTGCTAGCGGCGCGTATACGCCGCTAGAAAGTGACCTGTCAATTATCTCCCCGCCCGGGGGATTCGGCGAGCAGGAAAAGGAGACGTAATGCATAGTTCTCTATGAGAAATGTGCATTACTGTAGTTACTGGGACGGATTCAGCCCGTAATTGGCGCACTTCGGCGCGTAATTACGGACTGAATTACGTCACAGAATAAGCCGTGTGAACATGGCCTAAGGGTGATATAGGCCACTGTATAGCTCTCAGGGTCTTGTCGGCGGAGGGATGTGACCACCTATGGCACCACTTCATCCCAGGCAGGAAGGAAGTGCAATGAGGTATGGAGTGGACTGAATTTTTCCATGGAGGCGCTATGTGTCTAATTTGCACCAGAATATCTCACCCCAGTCCTGATGGCTATACGGAATACTTGCCAAGCTTTTCTCTCGATGTTTCGGGGAGATATTAGAGGAGATTTAAGCCCCACCTCTCGAATGCCTCTGATATGCCCGAGAATGTCCTGTTTCACCCAATTTGGGCAAGTTTTGCATAAACCCCACCCTTTTGTGTCCAAGTTTCCGGGAGTCTCCCGGAAGAAACAGAAGGGTTGGAAAGTATACTGTACTGTGGCCTGTATCTGAAGCATCTGACAATCCTATATTCCTCCAACTTACGATGTAAATTAAGTTTCAGTAAATGCTTAAAGGACAGTGGCATAGTTAGAGTTTTTGCCACTCGGGGGCGATGGGTAAGCGAAGGTAAGCGATCGCCTAGGGCGCTATTTCATCCCAGGCAGAAAAGGGGGCGCAAGAAGGCATGGAGTAGGCTGAATTCTCCATTTGGGGACTCTTTGTGCCTTATTTGCCTAAGGCAGCAGAATACCTTGTCCCAGCCCTGCGGGGCAGTCCCTGAGTTGGCCAACCCTTTTGCCTGATCACACCCCAACTTTTCAGGTCACACCTTTTTTTTTTTACAGGTTCCTCCCCAAACCATAAAACAGAATTGCCAAAAATCATATTTTTATGTTGTTAATTGTAAGATCCAGAACTTTGTTCTGTTTTGGTCTGTGGAGCTGTATATAGACTTTTTATTACCTTGATGTTTTCTTTGGTGCCGGTTTGGGCCATCTATGATTATCACTTTAGATTTTTTTTTCTTTGTAAGGTGGATAGGAAAAAAGGCAATTCTGTTGTGGTTTTTATTTTATTTTTTGTGGCGTTAACCGTTTAGATTAAATAACTCAATAATTTTATAGATTGGAGCGTTACGGATCTGGTGATACCTTTTATGTGAAACTTCTTTTTTGGTGTTTTTTTTTGTTCGAACATTTTTTATTTAAGCACTTACTTCTTTTTTTATAGTCCTAATATTTGACTATTCCATGTGATCACCTAATCACTTTTATAATACATAGCAATACAATTACTGTTTTGCTATGTATAATGTTGAACCTGTGACCAGCAGCCTATTAGACTCTAATAGGCTTCAGTAAATAGTGGACCCAAAGGCCATTATTTGGTCTTTGGCTACAATGGCAATCATGGGCATCCTGAAATCACCTGACAGTGGTGCCTATGGGTGACAGAGGGAGCCACCTCTCTCTTTGAACCACCTAGATGCCATGGACACTACTAACTGTGGCATCTAGAGGGTTAAGTGGCTGAGATTGGAGCTAGCTCTGTTCCCGGCCACTGCAGCGGGTGCATGGCTGTATATTACAACCAACTCCTATTGCCGATGATGCTATATATGCGCAGCGGCAGGGAGACTAGCGAAATCTTCTCGGGGTGGAGGAGAGTTGGCAAGTGTGCCACCTGAGGCGGACACACTCGACCCTCTTGTTACACTAGTGTTATAGGGTCAATAGTTTACCCAGCATGGAGACAGACCACACAGGTGCTAATAAGTCCATGGTGAGATGCAGGCGGCATTGCACCACTTTTACTACTGTCTATCGATAGAGAGGGCCCAAAGCCTCCTCTGCCGGACGACACCAGTATTATGAGTGGTACATGGCATGCGGGGGCCTGTTACAGATTTCGTATTAGGACCCAGAAGCCTTATATAGAGACGTCACTTCCACTCATGTTGTCATTTTTTAGGCATTGACCTTTCTAAATAAAGCTGAAGATCTGTTGAAGGATAAGAAAACGCAGAAAAAATCTGAAGAATGGGACCAGGACCGAAAACAGAAAATCTCCAGCTTTGAGATGGCCTGTGTGTACGGCATGAAGGGAGAGGTAAGAACAGGGAAATCCATCCAGTCAACCACGCTGGACCACAGGTGCTGACACTTCAATGATATAGGTTTAGTTCAGTATAGTCTCTGGGAGTCTGAGATGCATCCTTACTGTGTGAGTGGGGAAAATAAGTATTTGATACACGCGCGATTTTGCAGGTTTTCCCACCTACAAAGAATGGAGAGGTCTGTAATTTCTATCGTAGGTTCACTTCAACAGTGAGAGACAGAATCTAAATAAAAAATAAATCCAGAAAATCACATTGTATGACTTTTATTGCATTGGGTTCAGGTCTGGAGAGTTGTCCTGGCTGTGTGTTTTGGGTCATTGTCCTGCAGGAAGACCAAGCCACCAACTATCTTCAATGTTCTTACTGAGGGAAGGAGGTTGTTGGCCAAAATCTTGGATACATGGCCCCATCCATCCTACCTTCAATAAGGTTTAGTCGTTCTGTCCCCATTGAAGAAAAGCCCCTCCAAAGTATGATGCTTCCACCCTCATGCTTCACAGTTGGGGTGTTGTTCTTGGGGTTGGACTCATCCTTCTTCCTCCAAACACGGCGAGTGGAGTTGATACCAAAAAGTTCTATTTTGGTCTCATTTGACCACATGACCTTCTCCCGTCTCCTCTGAGTCATCCAGATGGGCATTGGAGAACATCAAACGGGCCTAATTAATTATTTAAAAATTATAGAATGTAATTTTTTTTTTTTTTTTTTTTAGATTCGGTGTCTCACAGTCTCCATTCTTTGTAGGTGTGAAAACTTGCAGAATCGCCAGTATGTCAATACTTTTTTTCCCCACTGTAGATATAAGCACAGACTGTGCAATCAGCCCTTCTCTTAAACGGGAATGTTACCAAAAAAATAAATGGACAACAGCAATTAAAAAATTTGCCAATAACCAAAAATGTCAAAGAAGGAATTGAAAAATAAGCAAAAGAAGCCCAAAAACAGCAATAAAAAAAATCCATATAGTGTAAAAGAAAAAACATGTAAAAAAATGTATGTTAAGCAATTAATAAAAACAACATGAATAATAGGCAGTGGTACAAGATGTAACATCCCAGGTAACCAAACCGTATGTTACCATTAAAGATATAAGGTGAGGTATAATAAAGTCTCACAGATCAAAAGAAAAATTCCTAAAACAATAATATTTAATAGATATGCATAAAAAAAATTTATCCTTTATATATAAAAAGGGCCTCACACATATACCACTATACAAATATGCAACTGTAAAATGTATAAAGTACCCGGTGTATATCAGTACCTAAATACAAAGAAAGTGACAATGTCTAGCTAATCACAGCAAAAAACATTGTACCAAATACCTATTAGCAGGGAGAAGTGCCCCTATAAAGAGGGAGGAAAATGTGGTCAAAACTCACGGTTTGAAGACCTTGTCACGTAACTCCATTGCCCATTGGACCAGTATATACTTTATAATAAAAAGCACTATCGCTTTCACTATATAGTCAGATTTGGGCCAGTGAGGGCCATCATCTGCCATCACTTGGACCATATTCTCATAAGATGTATAATTATTATCCCCTGATGAACCATATTTTTGGGGAAACGCGTCGGGATATGTCTGTGTTTTTTTTAATGTATGTTGCTGTATAATTTTAGTTTTGGGGTGAGTCGCGAGAGGTGGGTCGCCCTTTTCGGGGCGTGCTCTATCTGGATAGGACTAGTAAAGTGATAGCGATAGTGCTTTTTTTTTATATGGGATATACTGGTCCAATGGGGCAATGGAAATCTACTGTGACAAGGTCTTCAAAACCGTGAGTTTTTTTACCACATTTCCTCCCTCTTATAGGGGCACTTCTCCCTGCTAATAGGTATTTGGTAAAAATGTCTTTTTTGCTGTGATTAGCTAGACATTGTCCACTTGCTTTTGTATTTAGGTACTGATATACACCGGGAATTTTATACATATACAGTTGCATATTTGTATAGTGGCTATATGTGTGAGGCCATTTTTATATATAAAGGATAATTATTTTAATGCATATCTATTAAAGATTATTGTTTTAGGAATTTTTCTTTTGATCTGTGAGACGGTTTTCTATATTCCTATTATTATCTCTTTTTTCTGCGAGTTGAGGTATAATAAAGGTACAAATACCTCTAAGAGAATAGCAAAATATACACAAATAACCCCAAGCAAAAATGATTATAATAATATAGCAAATCTGGAAGGAAAAATATGGGTGGAAGCCTCCTGACGAAGGCAGGGAAACACGTGCAGGGGTGTTCTCTATGCATCCACTGGGTCTGTATCCTTCCATATTTGTTATGTTGTTATAATAATATTTGCTGCATATTTTGTTATTCCCTTAGAGGTATTTGTACCTTTATTATACCTCCCCTCAAATAGATAATCACGAAGGGGTATAGACCTTAGACAAAGTAGTAAGACCTAAAAAATAACTTTTATTCGTATCCACTAAGAAATTTCTAAAAAGAACCTATTAATTCCCTGAACAATTACTAACTACCTATCCATCAAATTCGGTGTAACCGCTACAATAAGGGCGATCCCAACAGGAACCTAAACTGAAAGGACCCTAATGTATCCCTTCACTAGCAAACATAGAGACAAACCAAATACCCACATTACAATACACAAAAAATGACCCAAAAGTGACCCAAAGTGAACAAACATAGACTCAAACAAATAAGGGTTACCACATATTAATAGAGATAACAAAGATAGTTAATATTGATATTAACGGTTTGGTTACCTACCTGGGATGTTACATATTGTACCACTGCCTTTTTACTCATATTGTTTGTATTAATTACTTATAATAAAATCTATTTTACAGTATTGGTATTTTCGTGTATATGGAGGGTTTTGGTTGATGTTTTTGGGTTGGTTTTCTAAATATAAATGAACCCATTAATAAATATCATTGACCCATGACCTAAACCAAGCTGCTTTAGAACCTCTCACATCTGTAAGGTTTCTTCTTATGTGATTGACTCCGCTCTGCTTATGATTTCTGCATAATTTATATTGCCAACAGTAAACCGGTCAGGACCCGTTTCCCTATAGTCAGAGGCGTAACTTCAAGCTCTTGGGCCCTAGTGCAAAAAGTGGAATGGGGGCCCCCAGCTATCATGTGCCATTTACAATAATGGTTTCATCTTATGTGGCAGAAGGGCTTTTGGGCCCCCTCAGGCTGCAGGGCCCAATAGCAACTGCTACTGCTGCACCCCCTCTAGCTATGCCCCTGCCTATAGTCAACCTTATTATGATACCAGTCACCTGTAACAGTGTGTAGAGGAGCTGCCAAAGGTAAAGATAGTGCCACCCAACCATTGCTTGTATCACCTTTCTTTTCCTCTTTTAGGTTTTGTTCAACCTGGGCCACGTGAGGACCGCAGAAACCCTTCTCAGGAAAGCTCTACGCCATCTCCACAGGTGGTTCCCCAGGACCATCACCGGTGCCGCTGTGAAACTTCTAGTAGAGAATGCCAGGATTGGTCTTAGTCAACGACGCCACCAACAAACCCAGGAGATGCACCCTATGGAGTAAGGACTGAGGTCATAAGCTGCTCATAGACTTTAGAGAACAGTTGGTTGAACACCCTCCTCCCCATGCACATGCACATTTGTTCGGATAGACCCTTTTGGTGGTGACTAAGTTCCCCTTAGAATAGAATGTTGAAATCCAACTACTCGATCCTTTTTTCCCCGGACATAGACAAAAGGGGGAAAAGTCAGGACACCCCTCTACTCATGAGATGCTGAGCCAATCCTACAAATCGGTGGCTTTGGTTCGCATTAAAGTGGTGTCCCCAACATAGGCTTTGATGGCAGATCACTGGGAGATGCCATAGAAAGGGAAGATCTCTCCTGAGGGAGACCGCCGTATTGGCGTGTGGAGATTAGAAATTGCCTTTTGCACTCCACGAAGGATCTGCATATCACATGTCATTATGGGAAAGGAGCTGAGAAGCTCAAGCGTCCTCTATTGGATGTAACAAATCTACAATTTGCTTTTGCCCCACTGGGTCTTTGGAAAGCAAAAGGGATATTTAGCCAAGCCAACATCACCCATCTGTAGACAGCCGTTTCGGGGTGTTTGCCCCTCGTCATCACAGAGCAGAGTGATGCTGGCTTGGCTGAGTGGGAGGCAATGAGTGGCTCAGAAAGGGAAGATCTCTCCTTAGGGAGAGTGCCATATTGGCCTTTTGCACTCCACGAAGCATCTACATATCACAAGTCATTATGGGAAAGGAGCTGAGAGCTCAAGCACCCTCTGTTGGATGTAACAAATCCTCAATTTGCTTTTGTCCCACTGGGTCTTTGGAAAGCAAAAGGGATATTTAGCCAAGCCGGCATCACCCTTCTGTAGACAGCCATGAAAGTCTAATAAATTTGGGTCTAATCTCTGGGACCCGCACCTGTCTCGGCTCAGATAGTTTGGTTTTCTTTACTTTACACGTTTTTGTTTAATTTTCATCACATTTTTTATATTTCTTTTCTCTTCTGATGCTTGAGATCATAATGGTAATTTAGACTGGTTTAATTTACCTCAGAACTAAATAATCCATCTCTCCCCTTTAGATGCACTCGTCCAACTATTCGACATTTCAGGACTTTTTGCACAACTTGCTGATCTCTAACAAGGACTTTTAAAAGGGGGGGTTTTTCCCTATCTCATTTTTATACCTCCTGCATCCAACTCTTCAGCTCTGTGTTGGGTCAGAAGGGGGCGTGGGGATTTTTTTGAATTACAGATCATGGACCCACAGTGATGACTTTACCAGGCCTTTTTCCCGTCTCTAATTTAAAGAAAGGGCTGATTATTATTAAAACTGTGAGGGGCTACCAAAGTAGCTCAAGGTAAAGTTTCTGCCTCAAAACACAAGGGGCCCCGGGGTTTAAAAACCCCGCAGGAAAACCAACCCTTTTGGGTTTTTTTTTCCCCTTTTATCAAGCACAGACCTGATTTAGGTATCTTTTTTTTTTTTTTTTATTATTTTACTGGGTTTTAAAGAAATTTCTAAAGGGTTCCCGAGAAAAAGGAGGGAAGTGCCGCACCTGAGGTTTAACACTCGCCCCGCGGAAATGGGGTTTTGTTACTAAGGAAATTTAAAAGGAAGGGAAAAATGACAGGGAACCTGGGGTTTTAAAAACTCGCTCAGCAGTGAATCTTAATGATTACTGAGGGGCAAAGAGGCCCGGGGGTAGAATACAGAAAAAGGGGGTTAAACCTCGCTCAGGAAAAGGGAGTGTGGGTGTTTTTTAAGGGGGTAAAAGGGAAAGGAGTAAATGACAGCACCTGGGGGGTTTTAATCACCGCCAGCAGGAGTGTGTGTGATTTAAAAGGAGTACAGAGGGCGGGGGGGAGAATGACAGCAACCCGGGGTTTTGGGAAAATTCGCTCGCAGGGAAATGTTTGTGATTAATAAGGGGTACGGGGGCGGGGTAGAATGCAGCACCGGGGTTTTAACACTCGCTCAGCAGTGAGTTTTGTGTGATTATTAAGGGCACAGGGCAGGGGTAAATACAGCACCTGGGGGGGAAAAACTGGGGCCCCAGCGAGGGGGTTTTGTGGTTATAAGGTGTACAGAGGGCAGGGTTTGAATTCCGCACCCGGGGTTTTTTCACTTTCCCCAGCAGTGACTGTGTTGATTATTAAGGACACAGAGGGCGGGTGTTTGAATACAGCACCCCGGGGGTTCAACTTTGGGCACACCCGTGATGTATTTTGATTGCTAAAGGAGTTCAGAGGAAGGGGGTTAGAAAGACAGAAACCGGGGTTTAACCCCTTCTCAGCAGTGAGGGGTGTGGGATTAAATAAGGGTACCCAAAGGGCAAAGTAAATGAGGCACCCCGGGGGCTGAACAAATCAGTAAATGCCTGAGAGGGGAAGTTTCTTAAATGGTGGCTAGGAAATGGCTCCAGGGCACGCTCCCTTTTCCCCCGGAAATGAAATTTTTACACTATGGTTTACTAAGGAAAACAGCTAAAAAACAAAAAACAGTGCAGAATTTTTAAAAAATGAGAATGGTGAAAATGTTTATTATTTTAAATTTTCAAGGTTTTTCCAAAGTCCCTTTTTTCTTTTTGGCAAAACCAATTTAATCTCCCCCAAAAGGTGTTTTTTCCCTGAAAAAGCCCAAAAAAATTTTAGGGGATCAATTTTTAATTGGGGGTTTAAAAAAGTCCCCCTCAAACCCGCTTTTTCATTTTTGACCCTCAGAGACCAAAAAACAAAATTTTCAATTGATCAGCCGGGCCCCGCCATTTTTAAAGGGTTCAAAGCAGGGTTCCCCCTTTTAAAATGGAAGGGGCCAGGGGCTTAGAATTTTCATCAGCCGGTTTTTATCAAGATACGGTAAAATTTGGGAAAAGCCCCAGAAAGGCAAAGAAGTGGGCGTTCCTTTTGGGTCCAAACAAAAACAATGATGACCGCCCTTTATTGTTAAACAATTCCCCAATCGAGCCCGGGAAAGTACTTTGATCTTTTAAATTGTACAAAAGTATGAAAATTAAACAGTTGGGGAAAAAAGTGCATTTTTAAAGGGGGGGGGAAACGGCTCATTTTGTTTATTAAAAAAAATTAAAAGAAATTTTATGTTCATCCCCGAAATTTCAACCAAAAACCAATATCCCTAACTTTTTGCGACTTTTGGGGGTTTTTTTATTTTCTATCTTCTATCTACTATCTATCATTTTCATATCTATCTCAAAATTTATCTATCTACTATCATCATCTAAATTTATATCTATCTTTATAACTATCTTTTTATCTATCTAAACTATCATCCCCATATCTACTATCTCATATCATCTCTTTCTATTATCTCAAATCAACTTTTTATCTATCTATTCACATCTATCTTTCTTCTCATTCTATCCATATCTATCTATCTATCTATCTCATATCCATTTTCTATCTATCTATCTTTTAAAAAACTACCACTCATACTACCTTAATCTACTATCCCCAAATTTTTCATCTATTACTATTATTTATCTATTCATATCTTTTCTATTCATATCTATCTATCTATAAATTCTATCTATGTAAACTTAAACTCGTAAACTATTTCTTATATTATCCCTTTTCATTAAAATTTTCTATTACCATTCTTTCTAAGTATCCCCATACTAAACTATCTATCTTTCTCATATCTATTTTAATCTTTCTAAAATTTTCTATTCTAACTTTCTACTATCTTCGCTTTAATTTTCCTTCTCCCCCTCCTCCAGACTTCGAGTTTCCCAAATTTTCAATGAGCAATCCAAATTCCCCTTTTTTCTTTCTATGGCAAATCTATAGCACGTGGGGGGCATCGGGGGACACGTCCGAGGCCCCCCTTGGGAGCAAAGGGTGGAGGTCATCTGTGGGAGAATCAACCCAAAAATCAGTCTAAGGTGTGAATGTTCATGGACCAGGACAGAAAAGATGTTTTTTTGCAGTTAGGGGGGTTAAACTCACGGGGGGTTTTAAGGGTGGGAAAAACAAAAAATTTTAACAAGCTTTTAGTTGTGAGGAAAATATTTTTTTTTTTTGGGTTTTTTCCCCCTAGGGGGTCCCCTGTTCAACCCGGCAGCAAGCAGAGACCTTTCAGGGTAGAGCAAAACCATCATATTCCCCCATTGTTATTTCTGAGTCGTATACAGTGCATCAGCAAGTTTTAAATTTTTCCTTTAAAAAAACTTATTATAGGTCTCTCTTTTTCAATGGGCTGAGCTGCCTTAAACCAAAACAAAAACCACCCCTAGACAAAAGGGGGGCCTGTTTCTTTAAAAGAAAAAAAAATGTAACCAGTAAAGCAGTATACAGCGCCCCCTCACCACACAATATTAATTGGTTCTGAGACAACTGTTATATGCAGAAAACATTGGGTTTTTTTTAGACCATAACCGAAAAACTTAAAATTAATTGGTTCCTGGGGCCCCCCCAAAAAATCATAAAAAATACTAAAGGGTGGGTTTCCCACCCTAGGGCTGATGGTATAACAATTTTTGGGTGGAAATCCATCACATTTTGATAAAGGGGGCGGTTTCACTTCTCCCTTGGAAAGGGGTTTGCCTCAGAGTGGGATCCCCCAAGTCTGGACAAGACTCCTTTTATTCGGGTTTTATGGGGGTTCCCCCTACGGGGAGCGGGTGGGGTTCTCTCCAAAATTTTGTTTTTATAGGGTTCCCAATAAGGGGGGCCCTGTGTTTTCCTTTTGTTCTATGGGGGTTCCCAGTACAAAGGACGCCCGTTTCTCCCTTTTTTCCCTCTATGGGGGTTTTCCCTACGAGGAGCCTGTGTTCCCCCATTCTGTCTTTGGGGGGTTCCCATACATAGGGGCCTGTGTTCTCCATTTGTTTATGGGGGGTTCCCAGTTCAGAGGAGCGCTGTGTTCTTTCCCTTTTTTCTATTTGGAGTTCCCATTTCAGGGGGCCCTGTGTTTTCCCCTTCTGTTTTTGGGGGTTCCAGTAAAAGGGGAGGGGGTGTTCTCCATTTTTATTCTATGGGTTCCCCGTTAAAAGGGGAGCGCTGGGGTTCCCATTCTGTTTATGGGGAGTTCCCGTACAAAGGGGGGCGCCTTTTTTCCCTTTATTCTTTTGGGGTTCCCGTACACGGGACGCTGGTTCTCCATTCGTTTTTTATGGGGGTTCTGAGTACAGGGGGGCACTGTGTTTCCATTTTTTTCTATAGAAGTTCCCCAAAACCGTGGAGCGCTGTGGGTTTTCCCCTTTTTTGTTTATGGGGTTTCCCGGGCAGGGGAGCGCTGTGGGTTTTCCATTCTTTTTTTATGGAAGTTCCCAAAAACAGGGGAAGGGGCCCTTTTTCTCCAAATTTTTTTCTATTTGGGAAATTCCCAATACAGGGGAGCGCTTTTGGGGTTTTTCCATTCTTTTTATGGAAGTTCCCCGTACAAGGGGGGCGCTGTTCTCCATTCTATTCTATGGAAAATTCCCCGTGCGGGAACGGGGGTGTTCTCCATTTGTTTTAATGGGAGTTCCCCGGGACAGGGGAGGGTGTGTTTCCAAATTTTGTTTTATGGGGGGTCCCCCGTACAGGGAGGGGGCCCGTGTTTTCCATTTGTTCTATGGGGGTTCCCCGTACAAGGGGACGCTGTTTTCCATTCCGCTCTAGGGGTTTCCCCTACAGAGGACCTGTGTTCCCCATTTGTTTTAAAAGGAGTTCCCGTACGGGGGGCCCCCGTGTTCTCCATTTGTTTTTATGGGGGTTCCCAGTAAAAAGGAGCGCTTTGTTCTCCATTCCGATCTAGGGGGGTTTCCCGACCGAGGAGTGCTGTTTCTCCATTCTGTTTTTAGGGGGGTTCCTTGGGACCCGGGGGGCGTTTTTTTTCTCTTCCCTTTGGCTATGGGGTTCCCCGGGAACGGGGGCGCTGTGTTTTTCTCCATTGGGCTAAAGGGGGTTCCCAGTACAGGGGAGCGCTGCGTTCTCTCCATTCTGGGTTTAAGGGGGTTCCCCGTAAGGAGAGCCCTGGTTCTCCATTTGTTTATGGTAGTTCCCCGTAAAGGGGGGTGCCTGTGTTCCCATTTGTTTTTTTGGGAGTTCCCAGTACAGGGGGGCGCGTGTTTTTCCCTTCTATTTATGGGAGGGTTTCCCCCTCAGGGGGGCGGTGTTTTCTCCTTTTTTGTTCTATGGGAGTTTTTCCCAGTACAGGGGGGCCTGTGTTCTCCCCTTCTGTTCTTTGGTTCCCATACCGGGGGGGCGGGTGTTTTCTCCTTCTGTTTTTATGGGAGTTTTAAAAGCGGGGGAGCGCTGTGTTTTCCCTTCCTTTTTTTATAGAAATTTTCCCCAAAACAGTGGAGCGCTGTGTTCTCCTTCTGGTTCTATTTAAATTTCCCCGTACAAGGGGGGGCGCTGTGTTCTCCTTTTTTTTCTAGGAAGGTTTCCCCGGACAGGGGGGGGGGGCGGGGGGGGGTTTTCCCCTTTTTTTTTTTTTGGAAATTTTTATACAGGGGCGAGCGCTTGTCTCCATTCTATTCTATGGGGAAATTCCCATTTCCCGAGGAAACGGTGTGTTCTCCATTCTGTTTAAGGGGGTTCCCGGTATGGGGGGGCTGGGGGTTTTTCCTTTTTGTTTATGGGAGGGTCCCGTACAGGGGGGCCCCTGTGTTTTTCCATTCTGTTTACAGGAGTTCCCGGGAAAGGGGGCGTGTGTTCTCCCTTTGTTTTTATGGGGGTTCCCGTACAGGGGGGCGCTGTGTTCCCATTCGGTTTTTTGGGGGGTTCCCCGTAAAAGGGGAGGCTGTGTTCTTCCCTTTTTTTTTTTGTTCTAAAAGGATTCCCAGTAAAAGGGGAGCGCTGTGTTCTCTCCCTTTAAATTTTATTGGGGGGGTCCCGTACAAAGGAGCCCGGCCCGTGTTTCCATTCTTTTAAGGAGTTCCCGTCCCTTGGGGGGGCGGGGGGGGGGGGGGGGGGGGGCGGGGGGGGGGGGGGAGGGGGGGGGGGGGGGGGGGGGGGGGGGGGGGGGTTTTTCTCCATTCTATTCCCAGGAAGTTCCCAGTACAAAGGGGGGGCCTGTGGTCTCCATTCTATTTTATGGGAGGGCCCAGTTACAAAGGAGCGCTGTGTTCTCCATTTCTGTTCTATAGGAGTTCCCCAGTACAGGGGGCGCTGTGTTCTCCATTCTATTCTATGAAGTTCCCAGTACAGGGGAGCGCTGTTTCTCCATTCTTTTTCTATAGGAGTTCCCAGTACAGGGAGCGCTGTGTTTCTCCATTCTTTCTATGGGAGTTCCATAAAAAGGAGCGCTGTGTTCTCCCATTCTGTTCTATGGAGTTCCCAGTACAGGGAGCGCTGTGTTTCTCCATTCTTTCTATGGGATTTTCCCCAGTACAGGGGAGCGCTGTGTTCCCCATTCTGTTTATGGAGTTCCCAGTACAGGGGAGCGCTGTGTTCTCCATTCTGTTCTATAGGAGTTCCCAGTACAGGGGAGCGCTGTGTTCTCCATTCTATTCTATGGAAGTTCCCAGTGCAGGGGAGCGGAATGTTCAGCCGTACTCAGAATAGAACAGAATAGAGAGTCGTGCACAAGTGTGACCAGTTCTTCATTCTGAGCCAACACTTTCGGGGACCTGTTCTAGACAAAGGTGCGAGTCCCAGAGGCGAGACCTGCACGTATCAGGCTTCTATGGCATATCCTATCGATACACTGTCAAGCTCTTTGGTGGGAACACCCCTTTAAAGAAAATAAAGTGGACACTAATCCAGATAAAGCATATCCTACCATATAACAGAGAGAGCTGCTGGAAATCACTTTCTATGATGACAGAAGCTTCTTTGGGTCCTGGACCTTATACAAAATGGACCAGAAAAAGGATAATGAGGCCTCACCCGGTGCCCAAAAAAACCCCATCCAAAAATGTAAGAGCAGTAGAGGAAAAAGTAGAACCCCCACTGTACTGTAGAAGGACTATAGACCAATCACTGCGGGACCTCAAAATAAAAAGTTAAAAGAAGTACAGGGCATGTGTTTCCCCACTGTACTGTAGAGAGGAGCTATAGACCAATCATGAAAAAACCTCACTAAAACATGTAAGACATAAAAGGACATGTATACCGCACTGAAAATGTGAGAGGCGCTATAGACCGCCAAAACATTTCAGGCACTCAAATACAAGTAAGAGCAGTACAGGACATTAGACCGCATGTACTGTAGAGGGGGCTATAGCAACCCAAACACTGCATGCACCCACTAATAATGGGAAGGCTACAGAACATGTAGTACCCCCACTGTTTCTGTAGAGAGGCGCTATAGACCCCCAATCCTGTAAAGCACCCCACTTAAAACATTTTAAGAAACAGTACGGGGGAAAGTAGTACCGCCCTTTTACGTAGAAGGGAAAAAGACCCCCCAATCAAATGATGCCCCCCACTAATACTGAAAAAAGGGAGTACAGGACCCTGTGGTACCCCACTGTAATTTTAGAGAGGCCTATAGAAACCAATTTAAATGCATCACCTCACTAATAAAATGTAAAAAGCAGTACAGGACCCTGTAGTAAACCCCACTGTACTGTAGAGAAAGGCCCCTATAACAACCAATCCCTGAAAAGAAACCCACTAATACCTTTTAAAGCAGTACAGGACTTTAGTACCCCACTGTACTATAAAAGAGGGGCTATAGACCACCAATTTACTGCATGCACCTTAAATAAAAACCAAGATCACTAGTGGCTGTGACGCTGTATGTTGAGTCTGGTTTCAGGTTCCCAAAGTCCCCGGGAAACCCTTTATGTTGAATATATTGTGTCCTGAGGCCGCTGTGACTTGAGGGAGCGCTGTGTATAATTTTATGTTGTTTGAATCATCTGAGTTTGTTAGCTTCTGACATTTTTCCATCCTGTTTCCAATGATGGGCAGTTTTTCCAGGGCCCTTCGATACTCCCCGTGCTTCCCGAAAAACGAAAAAAGGGGGTGCGAGCACTTTTCTTTCACTGCGTTCCCCTACTCCCGTCTTGACCCTCTTTTAAAAAACGCGATCCCCATTCTACACCTCTCACTCGCCCTCAGTCCAAATTTTAAACCCGCTTTGGCACCTGGCGACGCCATAGAATTTGGTAAGTAGATAGCACCATTCCTACCCTAAAGATTTTCAAAACCTTTCAGCCCCTTGAGGCTTTTATCTGGCTCCCGCAAGGCATTGGGGCTCCCGAGACATCCAAATCCAAATAAGGAGCGCTGGTCCCGGCCATTAATGGGGTCTTCCCATCACAGCAAGTGCTGCTGGAAGAGCCAAATACTGTAAAATAAGCAATTTTCAAAATGCATGTTATTAAAAAATATGTATGCTTTACCTAATACAGGCCTTTTCTGTACCTTTAACTTGGTCTCGTGTCTCCATGGTTACCGACCGCCACTGTGTTCTCTCAGTTGTGGCCAGTAATGCAGTGTTATCAAAGACAGTCTGAGAATAAGTTCCTGTGGGTTGGGATAGCCATGTGTACTTCTCCTCCCTCTCTCCCTACGGGCCTGCCAGACCACAGGAGCTTATTCTAAGAGAGTCTTTGATAACACTGTATTACTGGCCACAACTGAAAGCACACAATGGTGGTCTGTAAGCATGGAGGCAGGAGAGCAAGTTGAAGGTGCAAAAAAAGGCCTGTATTAGGTAAAGCATAAATATTTTTTCATAACATGTATTTTAAAAATAGCTTATTTTACAGAAATTGACCCTTCCAGCAGCACTTGTGGTGATGATAATATCCCTTTAAATCCCTTAGATCTTGCGGGTAATACTGACCATGCAGCATGCAAGGGATTTGACAGAGGGAGGTGGCTTATTGGGACCTCCATCCATTCTCCACTTTGCAATAATGGGGGGCTGCTGGTTGTATAAGTTGCAAAACTGTACCTACCCTTTAAGAACTTGAAAAAACGTTGAGCTTCTCGGTTCACATAATTTGATCAAAAGATGTTTAAGCTGCCCACGACTTTCAACGTGATCTCAAATAGGGCAGTCCTATGCTATCTTTACCTCTCAATAGAGCCACATCCAGGCCTCTCACTGGGTCAACCGACCTCCTTTATCCAGAGAGAAAAAAAATAAATAAAAAAACCCAACCTGCAAGCTGCACCTCTTATGACAGCTTGTAAGAGTGGGCAGGTGCAGAAAAATCAAAATGGAGGCACCCTTTCCTCCCCATATAGGTTAAAATCAATAATACACCAAATATAACGTATGGTTCTGCACAAAAAACACTTCTGAAAAAACATATGCGAACCTGGGTGCCACTGGCAGGGCTGCGGCACACATATATATATATACATGTACACACGCACATCACTGCCAGCGGCCCACTACTGCACAAAAAAGGCAATACATTACATGGAAATCCCTAAAGAAGCATTTATGCTATCTATCATGCATGAAAAAAACTTTGAGATTCGGTTTCACATAATTTGATCAAAAGATGTTTAAGCTGCCCACGACTTTCAACGTGATCTCAAATAGGGCAGTCCTCAAATTGGTTTTTTTATTTATTTTTTTTCTCTCTGGATAAAGGAGGTCAGTTGACCCAGTGAGAGGCCTGGATGTGGCTCTATTGAGAGGTAAAAGAATAGCGTAGGACTGCCCTATTTGAGATCACGTTGAAAGTCGTGGGCAGCTTAAACATCTTTTGATCAAATTATGTGAACCGAGAATCTCAAAGTTTTTTCAAGTATGATAGTAGCATAAATGCTTCTTTAGGGATTTCCACGTAATGTATTACCCTTTAAGAACGCACATTTTTTGTTATATTTTCCTAGTAGTTGATGGCACAGCCGGCTCAGGTGAATATACAATTCTGCTCTGGGCAGGAAAGTGTCCGTTTTATAGCAGGACAGATGCAGACCCTTTGTGTTTTGGGTTTTCAGGTCGCCGCACTCAAACACTCGCTTTTCTGCTGGATAAGACTATCATGGAATATCGAATCCTTCCCATTCTCGTCAAAATCCTATTCTTCAGTAACAGGTAGGATAACACTGATCAAAGTGAACGTGTCCAAAGAGCCGACTGGTTTACAAACCCCATTGTTAAGAAATCGGCCTAACAAGTAGAGTCCAAAGTAATCTTAAAGGAATTATATACTGGCAAAGGCACACTGTTCAAGTGTCCAGCACCCCCCCCCCCCCCTTAAAGGGGTTGTCTCACTACAAACATTAGCTTTCAATATGCAATGACAGGTAAATGAAGACATTGCTCTTTTGATTTTTCTTTGTTCAGCAGATTTTATGTACTCTGAGTGCACACAGGTTTCTCTGGTTACCGAACTACTCTCCTCTTCTCTCTCTGCTCTTTGTCTTATCTGAGAGCGGTGAGTGTGACATTACCACAGGTCGGCACACAGGACACCAGCAGCTTGAGAGCAGAATGTGTTATCTGTAACAAACAAAGAAGATTTATTACTTTTGATTGTTTACTTAGCTCTGAAGCCTTTTGCTCTGTAGATTACATCTCCAGCTCTCATGTCAGTGCAGTTGGAAGAGCTGTAAATATGGAGCGGATATGATGGTCACTGCTATAGAACCACCCACAGCTTAACTGGGGAGAGTGAGGAGCTGTGAATCTGAAGCTGCCTGTGGCTCTGTAAAACAGCATGGTGAGACAACCCCTTTAAGATTGAACTCCAGATTCAACTTAAATTTACAATTGACTATTTTCCAACAGGGGATGTAAAATTAAAGGGGTTGTCTCACTACATTAATTCATTTTACCTCAGTCCTGTTTTCTTGGTTTCACTTTGAATTCAGGGGCGTGTTTACTGGCTTCCACTAAGCTGCAGTAGAAGCCAGGTCTGTAGCTATAGCAACCAGTGCTGGCAATCTATCATGAGAGATCAAACAGGTCTGTAGTTATAGCAATCAGTGCTGGCAGCCTATCAGTAGAGATTGAACAGGTCTGTAGCTATAGCAACCACTGCTGGCAGCCTATCAGGAGAGATTGAACAGGTCTGTAGCTATAGCAATCAGTGCTGGCAGCCTATCAGGAGAGATCACACAGGTCTGTAGCTATAGCAATCAGTGCTGGCAGCCTATCGGGAGAGATCACACCAGTGCTGAGCTATTAGCAATCAAGCTGTCTGACAGCTAGCCTATCGAAGAGATTGAACAGATCTGTAGATAAGTAGAAACCAGTGCTGGCACCTATCAGGAGAGATCAAACAGGTCTGTAGCTATAGCGACCTGAGTAGCTGATGTAGCCCATACAAGAGGGGATATCTAGGAATAGGTAGGACACTGTTAATGGACACATATTGCAAAGTGACTTATTTTTGCAAGATCTTTAACATAAAAAGCAGCAATCCCTGTAGTGAGACGACCCCTTTAAGCCCCAATTTACAATTGTAAGGGTTATCTGGGTACCAAAGAAAAAATAAAAGGCTCACGGTGGAGGGAGATAATTAAAGAAGTCATACTCAGCATTGCCCCTTGCCCCGCTGATGTTCCACCCGGTGTATCTCAACCTGGACATGTGACCTGCAACAATGACCCACGACAGGAAGCGATCGGCTGCAGTGGTCACAAGTCTGTGTTGAGAGGGAATAAGGAAGGTCAGAAATGGAAATGATGGGTAATCCCTTAAGTAGGACGTGTTTTGTTGTTGCACCACCCTGATCACTTAACTTCTGAATTTTGATTATGTGAGGAACCCCTTTAACAACTCTAGGCCACCAGGGATTACAAGAAGATCTGTCTAACACTGGTCGGGCTTGTTTCTCCTTGATGCCTGGTTCACATTAGCGTTGGAGGTTCCTTTTGTAAATGATAGAAAAGTAGTGCAGCAGGTTGTGTTATTTTTTTTTTTTGTCAAAATGATGGACACCGTGGTAGAAATCGTCAAATCCATTGCAATCTATGAGGTCCGTCGGGCACCGTTGGTGTCCAGTTGCACCTTTGCCACAAAGGTTCTGAACCGAACCTCCGACACAGATATAAACCAACAATAACTTGACTTACAGCAGCCACTGAAACCTAAAATTTCTCAATTTAAAAAAAAAAAAAAAAAAAATTGAACGGGAAAGTGTTGTGGACATGGTCTGTGATCTGTGCAGAAGTCAGTGTGCAAAGATGGGGAAGACGTGATCTGTGACCATCACCTAGAGAATTGCATGGGTGAGTACTGTGGACATAATCTGTGCAATAGGGCACTGTGCAGGAAGGGAGAGGAGGTGATCTGTGATCAGCACCTATAGATTTCTCTGGGAGAGTGAGTGGGCATGCTCTGTGACCTGTGCAGAGGTCATTGTGAAGGCAAGGAGAGGAGGTGACCTGCAGCTATCACCTAGACCTAGAGAATTGCATGGGGGAGTGCTGTGGACATAATCTGTGCATAGGTCACTGTGCAGGAAGGGAGAGGAGGTGATCTGTGATCAGCACCTATAGATTTCTCTGGGAGAGTGAGTGGGCATGCTCTGTGACCTGTGCAGAGGTCATTGTGAAGGCAAGGAGAGGAGGTGACCTGCAGCTATCACCTAGACCTAGAGAATTGCATGGGGGAGTGCTGTGACATAATCGTGCATGGGTCACTGTGAGTGAAGGAGAGGAGGTGATCTGTGATCAGCACCTTTAGATTTTAATAGGACAGTGTGTGGGCGTGCTCTGTGACCTGTGCAGAGGTCATTGTGAAGGCAAGGAGAGGAGGTGACCTGCAGCCATCACCTAGAAAATTCCATTGGGGAGTGCTGTGAACATAGCATGACATGTATGAACAGGGCTGCGCCAGATATCTGCCTGTCTTTCAGCCCGTATACAGGCCAGCCCCGTTTCACTACCAATTTTATTAAATGTCCCGTACGCCAATATCAGGCGCATTACAGAGCGCCCGCAGCACTTTGTAATGCGCCTGAGATCGGGGGGTGTGCGGGAGGCGGGGAGCACTACAACCGCACAAAGCTATAGATTTATAGCTTCTGTACAGCAAATCAAGGCGCATCACTGCTGGAACAGGTAGAGCACTTTACGAGGGGTTCACCTGAGCCAGAAATGTCGTACAAGCGCTAGAAGGTGCTAAATCTATGACCCGCAGTAGAGCAGGTTCATAAATCAGGCGCATTCTATATTAATATTATGCGCATAAAATCTAGCGTTTAAACGCCAAATTTTATACATAATCTCTGCATAGGTCACTTTACAAGGAGGAAGAGGAGGTGATCTGTGATCTAATAGATTTCTATAGGAGAGTGTGTGGGCGTGCTCTGTGACCTGTGCAGAGGTCATTGTGAAGGGAAGGAGAGGAGGTGACCTGTGGATATCACTAAGTGCTGTGGAAATGATCTGTGCATAGATCATTGTGCAGGTGAAGGGAAGGAGGTGAGCTGCGACCATCACCTCCAGATTTTTATGAGATATTCTTGCGGGAATGATCTGTAACCTGTGCAGGGAAGGAAGGAAGGTGAGCTGTGACGATCACCTATGGATTTTTATGATGTAGTGTTATGGGCATACTCTATGACCTGTGCTAAATTCAATGTGCAGGGAGGGGAGCTGAGCTGTGACCATTACCTATAGATTTCTATGAGATATTTTTTTTTATGTGGGAGTGTCCTGTGTCTTGTGCTGAGGTCAGTATACAGGGAGGAGGAGGAGGTGATCTGTGACTATCACCTATAGATTTTTATTGGATATTGTTGTGTGCGTGCTCTGTATGGAGGTCAGTGAGTGGGGAGAGGGAAGAGGTGAGCTGTGACCATCACCTATAGATTTCTATGAGATTGTTGTGGGCATTCTCTATGACCTGTGCAGGGAGAGGGAGGAGATCAGCTATGATCATCACCTATATACATCATCAATGTATTTGCAGAATATTTACAACCTTTCTTATTGCAGGTACAAAGAACTTGTGTCTATTGTCAAACGCATGAAAAGCCTGATAGACGCCCACCAGACGGTGAAATTCCAGGCCTGGTTCTACATTATCTGTCTTGATATCCTGTTGGAAGGGGGTAAGCAGGGGCATAACTATAGGGGGTTCAGTCACACCCTGGCCCTGGTGCCTGAGGGGGGCCCAGAGGCCCGCTGCCATATGAAAGGATACTAGTATTACAGATAGTACAAGGAAAGTAGGCGCCCTGTTCTAGATTTTGCATTGGGGCCCACAAGGTTCAAGCTGAGCCTTTTTGGGTAAATGCCAAAACTTCACAGGCCCCATTTGCTTGGTTGCTGTATTGCATTGTAATTTTTGTCTTAGGACTAAGGGGCAGAGCATGACAAAAGAACACCCAAGAGGAAACCCATGTTTCAGACTCTGCCCCTTCATGGTGGGACTGACCTATAGAGGAGCTTTGTAAACCCCCCGTGGCTCCCTGGCCATGGGGCTGGTTTTCAGGAAAAGATGAAAGGGAGGCAAGAGTCACATGTACAGACATGTAGTGTAGTTGTAGAATGGGCCCCAAGAATTAGCTCTATTCGTGAGCCCCAAAAATCAACTCTACTGGTGGGTCCCAAGAATAAACTCCACTGGTGGGTTCCAAAAGTCAACTCCACTGGTGGCCCCAAGAGTCAACTCTACTAGTGAGCCCAAAGAATCAACTCTACCGGTGACCCCAAGAATCAACTTCAGTGGTGGGCCCCAATAATCAACTACTGGTGGACCCCAAGAATCAACTGTACTAGTGAGCTCCGTTACTGGTGGGCCCCAAGAATCAACTTCAGTGGTGGGCCCCAATAATCAACTCTACTGGTGGGCCCCAAGAATAAACTTCAGTGGTGGGTCCACAAGAACCAACTCCACTGGTGGGCCCCAATAATCACCTCCACTGGTGGGTCCCAAGAATCACCTCTACTGGTGGCCCAAAGATTCACCTCCACTGGTGGCCCCAAGAATCATCTCCACTGGTTGGCCCCAAGAATAAACTTCAGTGGTGGGTCCCCAAGAACCAACTCCACTGGTGGGCCCAAATAATCACCTCCACTGGTGGGCCCCAATAATCACCTCCACTGGTGGGTCCCAAGAATCAACTCCACTGGTGCCCCAAGAATCAACTCCACTGGTGGGCCTCAAAAATCAACTCTACGGGTGGGCCTCAAAAATCATTACTACTGGTGAGTCCCAAGCATCAACTCCCCGGGTGGCCCAAGAATCAACTCCACTGGTGGGCATCAGGAATCAACTTTACTGGTGAACCCCAAGAATCAACTCCACTGGTGGGCCCCAAGAATAAATGTTACTGGTGGGCCCAGTTGGACACTACACCCCATCATTTCTTGTACTAGCCATAACACAGTGTATCAGTCTTGCCTGGATTGCCCCTTTAATGACCTCTATTTCTAGGCTTTGCCATCCGAGGAATGGACGACTGTCTGGAATTTGTGGATAATTTTTTACACCGACTCCGTCATCTGCATGGAAAACCAGATCAAGCTGAACCTGTTCTCCTCCTTGGCGCTCTGGTAAGATCTAGTGCTGGTCATTCCTATTTCCTATGGACACTCACTGAGCATTGACTGGAGTCCCGGCTGCAGGTTCTGCAGGTTGCAGGAGTGGGATCTGTTTCAGAGCTTTTTCCAGACGGCGAAGACGCTTCTTCCACAAACCAGCTCTTCGTTCTTCACCCTGAGCGGCTTCTCCAAGTTGCTGGAGTGTCAGGTGCTGTTACTGCGCAGGACCTTGGACGAGCGATCTGAAGACTGGGACATCGTGGGCGACAACACCGACCAGGTCTCTGCTGCCTCGTGTTTGGTTCATTCTTCATAAAGGGCTGTAGACTCACTCGTGGGTTCATCACCAACCACTGTCACCATTTGCTAACTGAGCACTTAATCATCGATGAGTCCATCTAGTTTTTTAGCTGATGCCCCTTTAGTCTGACTGTTGCATGGGACTGCTGGTTGAATGCCCTTTCTAGTTCTGTGTGTAGTTGGGAGTCCACGAGCGTCGTTACATTTGCAGAGTTTCACCCCGTTTCAAGGGACACGTCCATCAGAAAGGAGTATTTTTGTTAAAATCAATATTTCTGGGAAATTTTTGGGGTGGATTTTTTTTTCAGTTTTTATTTTTGCTATTTCAGCAGTCCTAAATTACATATAAAACCTTGTCCTTTTCTAGCTGTGATATTAAAGAGATAAAACACCTGAATGGCCGGGCAGACTAACATCACTTTACTGAAGCTGCAGCTTTTCTCTGTGTAGTCTCATTACAAGTTGTAGGTAATACCATAATGATCGCTCCACTATTTTCTGGACAGGGATAGATAAGATTAGACTAGAAAGACACTTTACTGTAGCTGAGGCTTATCTCTGTGTAGTCTCATTACAAGTAGTAGGTACTGCCATAATGATCGCTCCACTATTCTCTGGACAGGGATAAATAAGATTAGACTAGAAAGACACTTTACTGTAGCTGAGGCTTATCTCTGTGTAGTCTCATTACAAGTTGTAGGTAATGCCATAATGATCGCTCTACTGTTCTCTGGACAAAGATAGAGAAGATTAGACTAGAAAGACAGGTCAATGACAAGAGCAATCCATAGGAGGATAATGGGTTAATCTTTTTAAGCATTTGGGTGTTTCCAGCTTTATTCACAGTTTTTTAGATCCTGCTGATAACACTTAGGCCATGTTCACACGGCTTATTTCGGGGCGTATTTACGAACGTAATTACGTCCGCAAATACGTCCCGAAATACGTTTTCAAATAATGAACAATTAGATTAGCATTGATTCCAATGTAAAATACGCCTCGTCGTTCACACGAGGCATATTTTCGCGACGCATTTGCGGGCGTAAATACGTCCGTAAATACGATCATAAAATTAAGTCCCCTGTCACTTATTGAGGCGTATTTAGCAACGTAAATCCTCATAGTAAAGAATGGGAATTGTATTTACGCCGCGAAATACGCGCCATACTTTATGACACGTATTTGAAACGTATTTCGGGACGTAAATACGTCCGTAAATACGCCCCGAAATAAGCCGTGTGAACATAGCCTAAGGCTGCGTTCACAAGGCAGTATACAAATACTGGCCAGATTCTGATTAAAGAATCCGGACATGATTTTAACATCTTGTAAGTGGTTTTGGCGGATGGTTCTGTCAGCAGTTTGTGGATTCCCCATCCCCCTCAACCACTGACATGTACATCTTCTGCCCAAAAACCAGGGGGAAGAATGAACATGTTCTAAGTTTTTCGGCCCGCCGGCGGTGTCAGAAACCGTCCAGCAGGAAATCCGAGCAGTGGGGACTGCTGCATGGATTTTCTACAGGATTAAAGCCTATCAAGATGACTGACAGTCGGTTTACAGACGGCTTTCAAATCCGAAAACAGTCTGTAAAACCGACTGAAAACCTTTGACTAGGGGACAAGCCCTCAGGCTACGTCTACATAGCAATATTAAAATGCTGTCCAAAATCTGACGACATTTTAACATTCCTGGACAGCGGTCGGTTTTCGGATTTGCCGTTAGCCCCGTACATACGGAATGTATGGGAATCCGACAGCAATCCTGAGGAAGATACAGCAGGTTTTGTGCTGTGTAGACTATAGCTCGGGTTACAGTTGGATTTTCGGCGGATTCAAAATACCAAAAATCCGACGAGAATCCCCTACTGTGTAGACATAGCCTTACACCTCTCAGGCCTTATTCGGCCTGGAAGAGAAGCTAGGGTGCGTCCACGCGGCAGTGACAAAATACCAGTCGGCTTCTGTTTTAGAATTCGGCCGGTATTTTATCTTTTGGATGGGTTTGGGGGACGGTTCTGTCTGCGGTTTTGCGGATTCTCCCGTCCCCCATAACCACTGAATTGCGCTCCTTCCGCTCGAAAGCCGGTTGGAAGATTGTGCACGTTCAAAGTTTTCAGTGTAGACTACTGACCCGGATTTTCTACTAAAGTCTATGGGGACGGTTTCTGGTCAAATCCGAAAACCATCTGAAAAATCTGACCAAACACCTTGATGTGTGGACGGACCCTTAGGGCTTGTCCCCTCGTCAAGGGTTTTCAGTCGGATTTGAAAGCCGTCTGTAAACTGTCAATCATCCTGATAGACTTTAATAGAAAATCCATGCAGCAGTCCCCACTGAAAGGATTTTCCGATGGACGTTTTTTTTATACCGCTGGTGATCCGAAAAACTTAGGACATGTTCGTTCTTCCGCCGGTTTTCGGGCAGAACACGAACATGTCAAAGGGGACAGCTTGAATCCACAAACAAAAGCTGTCCCCCTGCGCGACAAAAAAAGACAAAATACTTGTCGGAAAATCCGACCGTTATTTTGTCTTTGTCTTGTGGACGGATCCTTACATTGTGTCTACAATCAGAGGAGAGCGGGCAGATACTTTAGCTTATGACGTCGCCTTCTCTCTTTGCTTCAGCTCATGAGGACATTCAAATCTCGCTGTGAGACCGCTCCGGTGTTCTTGTCCCGGCTCTATCACCTCAAGGCTTTTGTGATGCTGCTGTACGGATACAAGGAGCGGGTCCAGATTTACCTGGACAGAGCCATCGACTGCGCCCTAGACCACGACAACAAGCTGGAAGAAAGCTGGATCAAACTCAACACTGTAAGAAGTCGCAGCGGACACGTAGTGATGTTTAGCTTTATTCCGTCCCTTGGATACGACGCGGCGCTGCTCTGCTGTCTACATGGGACATATCTGTGCTGAATCCTGTGCTGCCTCAGCAATCACTTCTCCTTCAGTAACACTGGTCATAAAGGAGGACGAAGGATCCTTGTAGATGTTAAAACAGTTTCTGAAGGACACTAGTGACATGGGGGGCATTTTATATGTAGAGCACATCCTAAATACAGGCCACAGGACATAGGCCAGGTGCCCCTCCGTAGAAAGCGTCAGTAGATATTTTATAATAAACAGCACCAGCAGTGTGTCCCTGTCAGCAATACTGTCAGCAGTGCCCCCACCCCCAATAAACAGCATCTGCAGAGTGGCCCTAATACAATCCTGTCAGCAGAGGCCCCAATAAACAGCGTCAGCAGAGTGCCCCTAATACTATCCTGTCAGCAGAGGCCCCAATAAACAGCGTCAGCAGAGTGCCCCTAATACAATCCTGTCAGCAGTGCCCCCAATGAACAGCGTCAGCAGAGTGGCCCTAATACAATCCTGTCAGCAGAGGCCCCAATAAACAGCGTCAGCAGAGTGCCCCTAATACAATCCTGTCAGCAGAGGCCCCAATAAACAGCGTCAGCAGAGTGCCCCTAATACAATCCTGTCAGCAGAGGCCCCAATAAACAGCGTCAGCAGAGTGCCCCTAATACAATCCTGTCAGCAGAGGCCCCAATAAACAGCGTCAGCAGAGTGCCCCTCATACAATACTGTCAGCAGTGCCCCCAATCAACAGCGTCAGCAGAGTGCCCCTAATACAATCCTGTCAGCAGAGTGCCCCTAATACAATCCTGTCAGCAGAGGCCCCAACAAACAGCGTCAGCAGAGTGCCCCTCATACAATACTGTCAGCAGTGCCCCCCAATGAACAGCGTCAGCAGAGTGCCTCTAATACAATCCTGTCAGCAGAGCCCCCAATAAACAGCACAAGCAGGGTGCCCCTAAAACAATACTGTCAGCAGTGCCCCAATGAAGAGCATTAGCAGAGGGCCCCTTAAACAATACTGTCAGCAGTTTCCTCTAAATGAACAGTGTCAGCAGAGTGCCCCTAATATAATATTGTCAAGAGTGCCCCCAATGAACAGCGTCAGCAGAGTGCCCCTAATAAGTACTATCAGCAGTGCCCCCAATGAACTGCGTCAGCAGAGCACCCCTAATAAGTACTGTCAGCAGTGCCCCCAATGAACTGCATCAGCAGTGCCCCAATGAACAGCGTCAGCAGAGCGCCCCTAATACTGTCAACCGTGCCCCCAATGAACAGCGTCAGCAGTGCTCCTAAAACAATATAAGAAAAGTAAAACTAGTAAAAAGCTGCACCAGCAGTTCCTCCCTTTTCTCAATCTGGGATGCAGCAGACCTCCATACTGGGTCAGTCTTTTTTTAGCAAAAACCAGGTGTCAGCATTTCAAAAAAAGGTACTTCTTTTATTCTTAATCCACCAGCAAAGCCGCCCCCCCCCCCAGCAAACGGTGTCCCCAAAAACAATTCTATCAGCACTGCCCCAGTAAACAGTGCCAGTGAAGTGCCCCAAAAAACAGAAGTCAGCAGCCCCTTTATTAAACTGCATCAGCAAAGTGCCCTCCATGAGCCGGGCCACCAGGGTGCCTCTGAGAGCAGTGCTGTCAGTGGTGCCCCCCCAGCTCTAGAGGAAGTGCCCTAGACAAAGTTGTGACGCTCACAGTAACGCGGGAAGCCATATAAACACATGTGCAGCCAGCTCCCCTGTGCCTCCAGAGCAGCGCTCCGTGCACTGTTTATCAGCTGGAGGGTTTGACGCCTCACTTCTGTTTCGTATCTGCAGGATTGCTGGTTTGAAGACCTGAGCGAAGACCCCTGGTTGGACGCGGCGGCTAACATGCCCCTGTGGGAAGACGTCTCTGGGATAGACACCGATATCCTGCTCCGCAGGAAGTTCCTGCTGTAGCGTCTTCCTGCTCCTGTGTCGGAGGCTCCGGGGATGCAGCAGGGGCTGGACTTCATGGATACAGGTGCAACGGAATAGGTGGGCGTCCTGCACAACCAGACTCATAGCATTCACCTAGTTTGGATATTTAAAGGAACAGTGACAAAAAATATAAAATACTCGAGTCTTCAGGTTTGTGTTCAGGGTGTTTTTTTTCGGCTGACGGCGCCTCCACATCGCCTCCCTGCGCCCCACACTGCTGGGATTGCTAGAGGCTATTAAACCGGGATCAAGTGAAAATCAACAATATACCAGCAGCACTTCTTCCCTGGAGATCCCGGACGTTCTTAGTCCTGTTCTGCAGGGAAAATCCTTTTGTCCAGCATCCAGTGATCCAGAATGTCCGATAATCCAGCAGTTAAAAGAAGCCTGATTATCTAATAATCTGGCACTATGAGTGTCCAATGAACCAGAATGTCTGATAATCTGGCACTGAGTGTCCAATGAACCAGAATATTTGATAATACAGCATCTTCAATCCAGTAAATGGAATATTTTATAATCTGGCACTATGACTAATAAACCAGATTATTTGATAACCTGGCACCCAGGTTGTCTAAAAAAAAACTTTCCAATGAACCAGAATGTCTGATAATCTGGCACCATGACTATTTAATAAACCAGACTATCTGATAATCTTGTACCACAGGTGTCCAATGAACCAAAATATCTGATAATCTGAGACTATTAATGTCCAGTAAACTAGATTATCTAATACACCATCATCATGACAGCCCAATAAACTAATCTGATAATTTGGTAACATTACCAGCTAATAAACCAGAATATTATGTCTGTCTCATATATGACAATATCTGATAACCTGGTACCATTAATGTCCAATTATTCAAAACCTTCAACTCTCTTCTCTGTCCACCAGCACCTCATCCCCCATCCCTCCTTTCAGCAGACAACTTTGCCATTCACTTCCTTCAGAAGATCAACCACATCAGAGAAAGCTTCAGCCCGCAGTCCCCACCACCCTCCTCTACCCTTGCAAACTGCTCTTCCCCCTTAACTTGCTTCACCACGGTCACTCATGACAAGCTCTCCTCTTTACTGTCCAAATCCAAGCTCACTACCTGTAGTCTTGATCCACTGCCATCCCACCTCATCCCAGACCTCAGTGCTTCTATCATCCCAGCCCTCACCCATCTCTTTAACCTATCACTAACCTCTGGCATCTTCCCTTCCGCCTTTAAACATGCTACTATCACTCCAATCCTCAAAAAAACAACCCTTGACCCCTCCTCTCTGTCCAACTATCGCCCCATCTCACTGCTCCCTTTTGCTTCCAAACTCCTCGAGCAGCACGTCTATCTTCAGCTGTCCTCCCACCTCTCCTCCAACTCTCTTCTTGACCCACTACAATCTGGTTTCCGACCCCACCACTCTACCGAAACCGCCCTAACCAAAGTCACTAATGATCTAGTAACTGCTAAAGCCTCACGCCACTACTCTGTGCTCCTCCTCTTAGACCTGTCCTCTGCCTTTGACACTGTCGACCATTCCCTCCTGCTACAAATCCTCTCCTCCCTCGGCATCACGGACTTGGCTCTTTCCTGGATCTCCTCGTACCTCACTGATTGGACTTTCAGCGTCTCTCATTCTCGCTCCACCTCCTCCCCCCGGCCTCTCTCTGTTGGTGTCCCTCAGGGGTCAGTCCTGGGTCCTTTACTCTTCTCTATCTACACCCTTGGCCTCGGTCAGCTCATAGCCTCACATGGCTTTCATTACCACCTGTAGCTGATGATACCCAACTCTACATCTCTGGCCCAGATGTCACTTCTCTACTCTCCCGGATCCCTGACTGTCTGTCCTCCATTTCCTCCTTCTTCTCATCACGTCTCCTAAAACTAAATGTGGAGAAAACAGAACTCATCATCTTTCCACCATCCAACTCTACCCCTGCCCCTGATCTCTCTATTACAGTCAACGGCTCTACACTTTCACCGGTCCCACAAGTCCGCTGCCTTGGGGTAATCCTAGACTCTGCTTTATCTTTCAAACCGCACATCCAAACCCTCACCTCTGCCTGCCGCCTCCACCTGAAAAACATCTCTCGCATCCGCTCATTCCTCAACTATGACACTACAAAAATGCTGGTCCATGCCCTTGTCATCTCCCGCCTAGACTACTGCAACATCCTTCTCTGTGGCCTCCCAGCTAGCACCCTCGCTCCCCTCCAATCCATCCTTAACTCTGCTGCCCGTCTTATCCACCTCTCTCCTTGCTACTCCTCTGCCTCTCCCCTCTGCCGATCCCTTCACTGGCTTCCCATTGCCCAGCGAATTCATTTCAAGCTACTAACTATGACCTACAAGGCTCTCCATGACCTCTCCCCTCCATACATCTCTGCCCTAATTTCCAAATATCTCCCCTCACGCAATCTCCGCTCCTCTCAGGACCTTCACCTCTGCTCTCCCCTTATCAGCTCCTCACGCAACCGTCTCCAAGACTTCTCCCGTGCTTCCCCCACACTCTGGAACTCACTGCCCCAACACATCAGACTCTCCTACACCTTCACCAGCTTCAAAAGCAACCTGAAAACCCATTTATTCAGGCTTGCCTATGACCTACACTAAACTTGTCACTACTTCCTCCATAGACATGTCCGCCCCTCACCTCCTGTCTCTTTCCCCCTCCTTGTAGATTGTAAGCCCTCGCGGGTAGGGTCCTCTCTCCCTCTGTCGTGCCAATTGTCATTAATCACTTATCATTGTACTCGTTTGATTTATGTAATGTATGTAACCCCCTCGAATGTACAGCGCCCTGGAATCAATGGCGCTTTAAAATAAATAATAATAATACTAATAATAATAATAAACCAGAATATTTGATAATCTGGCATCCACCTTGTCTAATAAACCAGATATTCTGATCATCTAATACCATCTAACACAAAATTTCAGATAATCTTGAACCATGGTTGTCTAATAAACCCTAATAAACCAGAATATTTGATAATTCAGCATCACACATGTCCAATAAACCAGAATATCTGATAATCTGGCACTAGGGCTATCTAATAAACCAGAATATTTTATAATACAGCATTATGAGTGTCCGGTAAACAAAATATTTTTATAATCTGGCACCATGACCGTCTAATAAACCAGAATATTTGATAATCTGGCAGCATGACTACCCAATGAACCAGAATATTTGATAATCTGGAAGCATGACTGTCCAATGAACCAGAATATTTGATAATCTGGAAGCATGACTGTCCAATGAACCAGAATATTTGATAATCTGGAAGCATGACTGTCCAATGAACCAGAATATTTGATAATCTGGAAGCATGACTGTCCAATGAACCAGAATATTTGATAATCTGGCAGCATGACTGTCCAATGAACCACAATATCTGATAATCTGGCACCTTTATTTTTTTATAGAGTACAATATTTGATAATCTGGCACTTTGGCTGTCTAATGAACCAAAATATCTGACCATCAAGTACTATTCTAGTCTAATAAACTAAATTATCTAATAAACCAGCATCATGACAGCGCAATAAACTAATCTGATAATTGGGTAACACAACTATAGAATAAACCAGAATTTTCTGTCTCATATTTGACAATATCTGATAACCTGGTACCTTGATTGTGCAGTAATCCAGCACCACGACGATCCACTTATCCACATATGATAATCCGGTATTTCCCTGGTGGCCATAACGGTTTTTCAGTCTGGTGATACCGATACGGTGAAAGTCTAAACCACACATTGATTGCATATATTGGATTTTTATATTGGATTTTTATATTGGATTTTGCCTATTTTTTGTAACTGGGGGGTAGAGCATCGGCTATCTAGTCTCCTCCTACTACTTGAACCAAGAGTAGGCCCCACCCCCTTAACCAAGCCCCACCCCTAACCAACATTGCCCCATGTATGGAGACCATCAGGAGCTGGAGCGGCCCGGCCGCCTTTGCTTCCCACCTGTAAATCTCATTATGAGGTTTCTTCTCTGTAAGAAATGTGACCACACGACAACGTCAGACGTTACAGATAATTCCTTTTAATTATAATTATACAATGGTACAAAAGATGCAATATACATTTCTATACAAAACAATGCAGACATATATAGTAAGGACAATGAACCTATGTGAAGCCATAGATCCTGTCTTATGTATCTCAGCCCATGTATATACCCCTGCGTCCAATGGTTTTATTGCTCTTAGCTTCTAAACCGAAAGACGAAGCAACTTTGTAAATAATCTTGGTTAAGAAAAAAAAATGCTATCGTCTTGTGTATACAGCTCATATGCAGAGCAATGTGTTTCCATAGCTACAAGCTACAAACAACCAGGTGTGTTGTCTGATCCTGCGCTCATCAGATCGGTGAGAAAAGGGGACAAAAAGAGGAACCAATGACCCCAAGATGGGACTATACACAGGGTTGGTTTGTAGGTCGTATCCATGGAGACACATCGCTTTGCAGAGCAGCTGAAGTCTCGTGACGGTACAAAATGTGTGATCAAGACCATTTGCAAAATTGCATCATTTCCTGTTTTAAATGAACTAGAGCAAAAGACAAAGGGCCTTATGTATGAAAAGTGTCCAGTGGTAAGACTGTCTTTGTTGCCCATAGCAACCAATCAGAGCTCATAGCAACCAATCAGACCTCATAGCAGCCAGAGCCCATAGTAACTAACCAGAGCCCATAGCAACCAACCAGAGCCCATAGCATCCAACCAGAGCACATAGTAACTAACCAGAGCCCATAGTAACTAACCAGAGCCCATAGCAACCAGAGCTCGTAGCAACCATTCAGACCGCATAGCGACCAATCAGACCTCATAGCGACCAATCAGAGCCCAAAGCGACCAATCAGAGCCCAGAGCATCCAATCAGAGTTCATAGAACCAATCAGAGCCCATAGCGACCAATCAGAATGCATAGCAACCAATCAGAGCTCATAGCAACCAATCAGAGCCCATAGCGACCAATCAGAGCCCACAGCGACCAATCAGAGCCCAGATTTCATTTTAAATAGAGCCCTGGAAAAATTAAAGCTGCATTCTGATTGGTTGTTATGAGCTCTGATTGGCTGCTATGGGTTCTGATTGGTTGCTATGAGCTCTGATTGGTTGCTATGGGTTCTGATTGGTTGCTACGACCTCTGATTGCTTGCTATGGGCTCTGATTGGTTGCTATGGGCTGGGATTGGTTGTTATAGGCAACAAAGACAGTCTCACACCAGTTTTCATACATAAGGCCCAATACGTTTGCAGAAGTATACATACCCTTTTAAGTCCTATGGAAAAAGGTTTTTCCGATGCAGGATTCCATTATATTCCCTTATCTTTCCAACGCGCCGAAATCTGATCGTCCAGTGCAAATCCAGTTTATTAGGCGAGACCATAATATTCATATGTACATGAGTATTTACAGACACTGAAGGAAACCGAGCCAGGCTGACAGACACGTGGACTATGGACAGATGCCCGCTCCCGAGAAACTCCCAAGGGCGGAGAGATCTACAGGGAGATCATCTCTTGAGGCGATGGAGAAAGATTTTCTACACCTGCAGGGAAAAAAAAAAAGTTAAAATAAACTTCCCCTTTAAATAATAACAATAATATTTAATGGGGTTTTCCCATCTGGATGTTTGCCAGAGGCTGCTCTTCTCCCCTGGCTTCAGACTCCAACTTTCTGTTCAGGCTGAGGGTGGTTCTACAGCAGTGACTGACATTTCAGGTCTGCTACTCCTAGCTAAGCCTGCTAGGGCCTTCTACATGGCAGGATTTTCAGCCGGACGTTCTTGTACACCACTGGCGTTCTGGAAAACTTAGAACATATTCATTTTTCTGCCCGGTTTTTGGGCGGAACATGAACTGTTCAATGTAAAGGGGGCTGAATCCGCATACTGCAGCCAGAAACCACCCCCCTTTCACGTGAAAATAACCCGACAAAATACCGGTCGGATTTGTCAGTGCCGTCTGAATGCACCCTTAGAGGGACATTGGTGACACTGTCCAAGCAGGATGTCTAGTGATAAATGTGAGGTAGCAGAGCTGTATTAGTTCGTAAAAGGAAGCATCTTGTGAGAGAGAAAAACTTAGCGGCTGCCAAAATACGCTCTCATCTGCTGAATAACTTTATTATCTTTATGCAAATACACAGCTATGTGCTCTGCAAAACTGACAGGAGGGAACAAGGCTTCTCTGCTTTTTATTTTGAAATCCTGCTCCAAATCATACAAACATATATATCACAGAACTCAGCTTCTCCCTCTATCATATAACCCTATATATCACAGAGCTCAGCTTCTCCCTCTATCATATAACCCTATATATCACAGAGCTCAGCTCCTCTATCATATAACCCTATATATGACAGAGCTCAGCCTCTCTCCTCTATCATATAACCCTATATATCACAGCTCAGCTTCTCTCCCACAATAATATAACCCTATATATCAACAGAGCTCAGCTTCTTCCCTCCTATCATATAACCCTATATATACAGAAGCTCGCTTCTCTCCTGTATCATTTAACCCTATATATCACAGAGCTCAGCTCCTCTATCATATAACCCTATATATCACAGAGCTCAGCTTCTCTCCTCTATCATATAACCCTATATATCACAGAGCTCAGCTTCTCTCCTCTATCCTATAACCCTATATATCACAGTGCTCCGCTCCTCTCCTCTACCATATAACCATATATATCACAGGGCTCAGCTTCTCTCCCTCTATCATATAACCCTATATATCACAGAGCTCCTCTCCTCTCCTTTATCATATAACCCTATATATCACAGAGCTCAGCTTCTCTCCAACTAATATATAACCCTATATATCACAGAGCTCAGCTCCTCTCCTCTATCATATACACCTATATATCACAGAGCTCAGCTCCTCTATCATATAACCCTATATATCACAGAGCTCAGCTTCTCTCCCTCTATCATATAACCCTATATATCACAGAGCTCAGCTACTCTCCCTCTATCATATAACCCTATATATCACAGAGCTCAGCTCCTCTCCTCTATCATATAACCCTATATATCACAGAGTTCAGCTCCTCTATCATATAACCCTATATATCACAGAGCTCAGCTCCTCTCCTCTATCATATAACCCTATATATCACAGAGCTCAGCTTCTCTCCTCTATCATATAACCCTATATATCACAGAGCTCAGCTTCTCTCCTCTATCATATAACCCTATATATCACAGAGCTCAGCTTCTCTCCTCTATCATATAACCCTATATATCACAGAGCTCAGCTCCTCTCCCTCTATCATATAACCCTATATATCAGAGCTCAGCTCCTCTCCTCTATCATATAACCCTATATATCACAGAGCTCAGCTTCTCTCCTCTATCATATAACCCTATATATCACAGAGCTCAGCTCCTCTCCCTCTATCATATAACCCTATATATCACAGAGCTCAGCTTTTCGTCCTCTATTACTTCCTGTTGTCAGGTAGGACAGAAAAAAAACACCTGAAGAGTTCACTTTAAAGTGCAGTTCCTTTTAAAACAATAACAAGTATAGAGTTACACTTCCCCTCAAATTCAAAAAAATATATTCAAATTGTACGTCCCCTTAAATAATGGAAAACAAAAATGGCTTAAGAGTGCTTCCCCCTTTAAATTTTTGGAAGCGATATTATTTTTTCAGTAAATGAATAAATAGTGCCCGGGAGACGCACAAACCCTTCTGATCGGGGGGCAGCTAAATCCTCAAATCCTTCCTGGGGCACATTTTCCCGGGTGGGGGGTTGTTTTAGTGTTTTCACTCCCCCCCAAAAGGCTGCGGGCTAAATTGGAGGAGGCTTTCTGGACTGATCCAAAGTCTGTGACAAATAAGGCAAAGTCAGCATAACAAGTGGAAAAAATAAGGCTGGTTCACATACTCGCATTCCTTTGGAATGGCGGACACCACAGCGGAAACCCAACGTACCCATCTAATTAGTAGGGTCCGCCGACGAAGACGAAGCTAAAATATAACTTTTACTTCAATATCTACATCTAAAATCAGAATAAATACCACAAATTAGCTTTATAAAGTAGATATGTAATAAAATACTCTACAGACCCGGGTTTATTGTAACAGGTACCTTTTTTGTGAATGGGCAAGAAGAAAACTTTTCCCTACAAAACCCTTATCTACATGTGAGGACCACCCCGAGAAGGCCCCTCACCAAACCCGGGTGGCTGAACCCTATTATTGCCACTGTTGTGAAACAGATCCCTAGGTGTCCGTTTTCACCCTGCCCGGAGGTACTGAATAAATTTCCAACCAGAGTAACCCGGGGGCCTAAAAAGTTCAGTACGAAGCTCAAGGGACCCAGTGCAAAATAGTGAGTGTCCAGTAAACTAAATATTCCCAAATCCTTCTCCCCCCTTTTTTTTTCCCAGTTTTTTTTCCGGTAAGGATTTTTCCTCCCCCATGTGCAAACCTTGCTTTTTATCTGTGTTAACCAACCCCAAAAACGACCACCCACCGTTTTTGACGTCGGCTTTGCAGGTCTTCTCTGCACCATCTTTAACGCGCTGCGACATCGGAGTTTGCGGGCCCGGGCGCCGCAGAAGCACTAAATCGGGGCTGTACTGCACACCCTGATCCCGCGCACTCTGCGAGCACTTGGGAAGCGGGGAAACCTCTGCAACCCGGTGCTTTAACCCTTTGATTGCTGCGGGTCGCACCCAGCGCAATCAAAGGGTTTTCCCCGCTCTGTCGGGTGAAAGGAACACCCCCCGGTGCCTCGACAGAGCCCGGGGAACGGTGCCAGCCAGCCCCGGGACCAGAGAGACCCAGGGCTGCTTGTAACAAGCCATACCAGGACGACTGTGAGCTCCCGATCACTGCCTGTTTCAGACTGACAAAGATTATAATGTATTAGCAATAGAATATGCTAATACATTACAAGTGTAAAAAAAAAAACAGTAACACAGCTACCCCTTCATGGTTTTAAAATAAAAAAAGGGTGAAAAAAAAAAAAAAGGTAAAAAAAGAAAAAAAAAAAAAATATTTAAATAAAGAAATAATTGTTCAACTTTAAACACACAACACAAAAAAAAAACCTCCCACATATAGGTACCACACACCGTAATAACCTTAGAATTAATCAAACCCTTTTATTAAGTGTGAAATGTAATGGTGTAAAAAAAATTTTTTAAAAAAAAAAACAAAAAAAAAATCTCCAATTATTTAAAGTAAACTTAAACTACCCCCCCATAAAGACAACTTGTCCAATAAAACGAGCCTCATCCAACGGGCTCATTGAAAAAAAAAAAAAGTTACAACTTTTGAAACGAAAGGAGGCAAAAACAAAAAAAATTTCTGGTTATTTTTTGGGGGCCCTTTTTAATTTAAATATTTCCCCCCTCTGCCCGGCCTCCAACTTCTCCAGATATTTAATTTTATCATCCTGGGTTTAGTCTATACATGCATATTGCGCACAAACCTATGTGCACGTGGGGGCATCTGTCCCCTGAGCAAGTGGGCGGGGGATGGGCACTGGGAGATTTGGGGATGGCTAGTATGTTGAATTAGTCCTTCTCCCACAATCACCCCCTCTCTCCTCTCCTTCTGTGCCATATGTGTCGTCCTGGTGCCATCCGAGTGTGCTGCTGATGTAACTAGCAGAGAGCGGCCGCGTCAGAATATTACACCATCATTACTGAGGCTGAGGTGCCCTGTCCTACAGACATCCGCCAGACCGCCAACTACTAATCATATATACTGCACAGACAGTACAGTATCAGTATTTAGGGTATGTTCACATGACGCGCCGCAGTACATCGTGTGTTTCGGGACCTCGCGCTAATAGTTCTCTATGAGTACTGTGGATTACCGTAATTTTGGCGTATATCTTAGAGCGCAAATACGCGGCGAAATGCACGCCGAAATCACGCCGTGTGAACATAGCCTTACAGTGTATCCGAATAGAGACGATTAACTAGATGACAACCGCCTGCTGCTTACAAATGTCCGGGCGGTGGTCGTTAACTCTGCACCGCTGTTGTAAAACGTCCATGCCGAATTTGTAGCTTTAGACTAAAGGCAATGTTCACACGGCTTAAAATGGGCCGTATTTCGGTCCGTAATTGCGCGCCGAAGTGCGCCAATTACGGGCCGAAAACAGCCCATTCATTACGGTAATTCACAGTTCTCATAGAAACTATGGATTATGTCCCTCTCCCCGCCCGGCGACATTTCACTTTCTAGCGGCGTATACGCCCCCGCTAGCAGTGATTGTCTATGGCCGCGAATTGCCGGCCCCCCGCTCACGTCCCCGCTCCCACCCCCCCCCCGTCCACACGGCGCAATTGCGGGGCGTAATTACCCCCTGCAAATACACCGTGTGAACCTAGCCTAATTGTGCAGCTGCGAGAGTGGACAGTCAGCTATCAGCGGCAGCCGGGCTCTCCACTGAGAAGGCAAATGAGGCTTCCTGGTCCCAATGGTCACGTGATAACTGCAAAGGCTCTGACTACACAGCAGTGGACAAAAAAACGACCTGAAAACCAAATTTTAAAAATGTTCATAAAACATCTGTCTTTCAAAAGCTGCTGAAAAAACGTCAGATTTTTTTGCGCATTTTGCACTTCTTTGCACATTTTGTTGCATGTTTTTTTGCAGAATTTCTGCAAAGAACGCTCTAAAACATGTCCAGCGCTTTCCATAGACTCCAATAGTAAATTTTCTGCCCTGGTCTAGTGCTTTTTGCAACAAGTTTCAAAAAACGACCAGCTCTATCGAAGGGGGAGGGGTCGCTCTTAAATGAGCTTTCAATCATTGGGAAGGAGATGTCATACCATTTGTTAAGATTGACTTAAGTTAAATATGTGTATGAGATGTGATTATATATTCTTGGATAAGGTGCTCGTATTAACACACACATATAATGTTAGTTATATGTTCGGTTTAAAGGGAAAAGGGAATAAAAGAGGGGGGGGGGATGTCTTCAAATAACAAGTGACTGTTAAAATGTATATTTGAGATATTGCTGCATTAAGAATGTTACAATGTAATGTATGTATGGAATTGGAAGATGTTTAATAAAAACAAGTTTAAAAAAAAAAAAAAAAAAACAACCAGCAAAAAAAATGTTCTGTGGAGACAACAGAACATTTTTACTATACAAGTCTATGGAACCTCTTTTGAGTAGTTTTTTTCACCATTTTTATAAAACGAAAAATGCTGAAAAAACTGATGTTTTTGTATGCAGTGAAGACACAGCCAAAAGCTGCTGAGTCTTATCACCTAAGAGGAGCTCAGACAGTGTTGGGGGTGTAACTCCACTGTTACTGGGGCTAATATATCAGCTACAGTGAAAATCAGAAAGAAATATATATAATCAGCAAAAAAATTCCAAAAATTCCCGCCCTTTAGAGTTCTTTCTCGACCTTACGAGGGGCACAATATATTATCATATATTGTGCCACTCGTAAGGTAAATATATAAATATATATATATATATATATATATATATATATAATATATAGATCACTGCTAGAAAAACGAAGCTAAAATATAACATTTACTTCAATATCTACATCTAAAATCAGAATAAATACCACAAATTAGCAGGTTATATAAGTAGATATGTAGATAATATACTGCTACAGACCCAGGTTATTGTAGCATGGTACCTTATATATATAGTGAATGTGGTCAAGGAAGATAAACTTTCCCTACAAAAGCCCTTATCTAGCATGTGGAGGAGCCACCCCGAGAAGGGCGCCCCCACTCATCTGGTGGCTGAACCCTATTACTGCCACTGTAAGGAATAGGAAGATTAACAATCTTAGATATGGATATATACTATAACCCAGGATAGTGCTCAGAAAAATAAAGGCCACTAGGCCACAAGATAGAAAAACTGGCCTAGAATAGAACTGCCCAATGCACAATATAATATAACTTAAAGTACAATATATAAAATATATATTTTTTTTTTTAAATACAAAAAAAAACAAAAAAAAAAAAAAAGAAAACCCCGTGTCCGATGACCCTACAGATTTCACCTATATATATATGTCAGTGAAGTAAAAAAAATTACACAATTCCAATTTTTAATAATATAATATGAGTGATTTTTTTTTGTGTGTTTTATACATTTATTTATCAATCAATCAATCAATCAGAAAAAATAACCTTAAGGCTATGTTCACACGGCTTATTTTTGGGCGTATTTGCGGACGTAATTACCATGTAAATACAATCGTAAAATTTAGTCCCCTGTCACTTATTGAGGCGTATTTCGTGATGTAAATCCCCATGGTAAAGAATGGGGAATATATTTACGCCGCAAAATACTTGCCACACTTTGTAACACGTATTTGAAGCGAATTTCGGGAAGTATGTGCGGACGTAATTATGTCCGCAAATACGCCCCGAAATAAGCTTTGTGAACATAGCCTTAAGGTTATTTTTGCTGATTGATAAATAAATAAATAAATAAATGTATAAAACAGACTTCGGGCTTGTTCACACGACGTTTTGGATCCGTTTTGGATGCGTTTTACGGTTCCGTTTTTAACCTGCGAAAACTGGATGCAAACTGCATCCAAAAAGCGGATCCAGAAAACGCAACAGCTTTAAACCTTTTTTGATGCGCATTGGATGCGTTTTGCATGCGTTTTACGGATCCGTTTTTTGGATCCGTTTTTCAATGCTTTATTTAAATCAACCCATCAAACTGCAATTTAAATATAATATAACCTATCAATGACCAAGAGAAAACCCTTTTTTTACCTAGTGTCAATCAACTGTACATACACCTATGATTTTAGAACCCGCCCCCCCTTTTTTTTTTTTTCAAATCAACCAATAGTTTCAACCCACCCCATGTAAATGAATTAATAACAATCATTTATAAACTAAATATAACCCAAACATAATATTCAAATTTTATATTTAATTTAAATCCAAAATGCGTTTTACGGATGCGTTTTTGGCATCGAAAGCGCAGTATACATATGGGTGCGTTTTGGATCCGCTTTCAGGATGCCAAAAGCGCACTCCCTTATTTCCTATGGGGATTTCTCTTGCGTAAAACGCAAGAAGAATTGACATGTCAATTCTTAAAACGGATCCGAAAAGCGGATCGCAAAAAGCGCATCGGCGATCACTCGTGTGAACAGCGATGCGCTTTTGCCATTGAAAGCAATGTTAATCACATTGACAATTGTTAGATCCGTTTTACGGATCCGTTTTACGGATCTGTAAAACGGATCACAAAGACGTCGTGTGAAAAAGCAATAAAAAGAAAATTCACTCATATTGTTATATTGTTAAAAATAAAAAAATAAAAAAAAAACTTACATAAAAATCGAGCACTGCACACAACGAAAAAAAACCCTGAAAAACAAATTAGTAAAATGGCCGAGAAAAGTGAGAAAGCTTTACAGCGCTCAAACCCGCGTGTACTGCAGAAAATGTTCCTGGTCAGGAAGGAAGCAGAGGGAAACAACCTGGGCAGGAAAGGGTTAATAATAATAAAAAAAATAAAAAAAAAGGAAAAGAAAGAAATAGTTGCCATAGCAACCAATTATGCTGTTGCTTTTTGAAATTCTAGTAGAATAATTAGAACTGCAATGTGATTGGTCGCTGTGGAGCATGTGACTTAAGAGCATTAGCGGTGCAGTCCTAGCAGTATTGGAGATGTGCAGGATACAGATGATAGAGGCACTTACTTCGTGCATGTACAGCGCGTGCAGGCTCATCTCCATCGAGGCGTATTCGGACAGGGGCCCGCTGGTCATCGGACCCTCCCACAAGCTGCTTCCAAAGCTGCTATTCCGAAATTCAAGGCTACAAGGAAATGAAATATATTGAAGTTCACGAAATCCAGAGAATTATCCTTAAAGGGGTATTCCCTTGTTATAAAGTGTCGGTCACTCTCTAGGATATGCCATCGCCTTATGATCGCTGAGGGTTTAACCTCTGGGACACTCACCAATCCTAAAGACAAAGGGGCCACCGTACTAGGTTACTGTTGTACCTATACGTTTTTCCAGCTCTGCCCCGCTTCCGGTAACGCGGCTGTGCATGAGGCTGCAGATGGCCCTGCTGACTGAACAGCGTGAGGCCGGCTGCCCCCGTGAAAGGGTAAGGCTGTAAAGGGGGCCACCACGCTGAATCTGTGCAATGGCCTCTTCATTCTTAGCACTGGAGGGAGGTTCCCAGAGGGTACTTACTATAAGACGCACATATTTCCCCAAAACTTGTTCGGAAAATGGTGGTGTTTCTTATAGTCCGAATGTAGAGCCGGGGCCTTTTCTCCGGCGGGCAGGCGGGGCGCCACTCCCCCCCAAGAGGAGGGTTGCCCTCCCAGAAAAACAAGCCAGCGGTCAGCATGTCTCTACCCTTTACCGTGTCCTCTCTCCCGAAACCGCGGTCTCTCTCCCCATACCGTGTCCTCTCTCCTACGTACTGTCTTTCTCCCCGTACCGTGTTCCCGCTATCCTATACCGTGTCCTCTCTCCCCAAACTGCGATCTCTCTCCTCTGTACCGTGTTCTCTCTCCCACATACTGTCTCTCTCCCATACAGTGTCTTATCTCCCCAAACCGCGGTCTCTCTCCTCCATACCGTGTCCTGTCTCTTACATACTCTCTCTCTCTCTCCCCTTTACCGTGTCCTCTCTCCCTTGTACCGTGTCCTCTCTCCCTTGTACCGTGTCCTCTCTCCCCTTTACCGTGTCCTCTCTCCCTTGTACCGTGTCCTCTCTCCCTTGTACCGTGTCCTCTCTCCCTTGTACCGTGTCCTCTCTCCCTTGTACCGTGTCCTCTCTCCCCTTTACCGTGTCCTCTCTCCCTTGTACCGTGTCCTCTCTCCCCTTTACCGTGTCCGCTCTCCCCAAACTGTTATCTCTCTCCTCTGTACGATGTCCTCTCTTCATAAATTGTGGTGTCTCTCCTCCATACTGTGTCCTCCCTGCCCCCTACTGTATCGTCTCTCCCCAAACTGCGCTCGTCCCCTGACGTCCCGGGTTGTCTCTGCATATATACACAAAATACTGTATATACAACATATAGTGTATATACACTGTATATTATATAGACACACACACACATAATTTTATCAGGTGTTTTTTGGAGCAGGTTTTGAAGTGTAAATTTACACTTCTATAAAAACATTGTGTGAACAGAACATTAGCAGCTGCTCGCTACCTGTACAGCTGCTGCTCGGGTAGAAGGCAGGGACCTCTAACACTCATACATTCCCAACTGTATATACAGAGCTCACTAAGCGCTGTATATATAAATCAGCATTGCAGGAGGCATGATGCACGTCGGACACCAGCTCCCCAAGCTCTGCGGGGGAATGGGAAGAGGTGAGCATCTTTTTTTTTTTTATTGGAATACACCTGTCTACCTACTGGGGGGCTATACCTACCTATAGGGGGCACATACCTACCTACAGAGAGGCAATACCTTTATGGGGGGCTATACGTACCTACAAGGAGCTATATCTACCTACAGTGGGGCTATATCTACCTACAGGGGGGCTATAGCTACATACAGGAGGGCTATATCTGCTTACAGGGGCTATACCTACCTACAGGTGCCTATATCTACCTACTGGGAAAGCTGTACCATACATATTGCTTTAAATTTATTTTTTCCCATTTTCATCCTCTAAAACCTAGCTGTGTCTTATAGTCCGAAAAATACGGTACTATCCCAGCAATACATCATCACTTTATGAGATGGGAATAACCCTTTAAAGAAATTTAAAAAAATTTCCACTGATGGCCTATTCTTATCACATATTATCAGTGTGAAAAATTCCAAGCAGCGACTAATATTTGACTTTAGGAACAAGGCACATTTACGACATTATACTGATGACTTTAAAGGGGCTTTGCCATCACAAACACTGACAGCTTATTGATAGGATTTGCTATTAATGTCAGGCAGGTCGGGGTCCCACCTATTGCGATCGCCGGGGCTCATCGGACCCATATTAGCAGTTGCCGCCGGGAGCTGTATTTCCTCTGTAACTGGGGCTAATATTTCAGCTACAGGGGAAATCAGCATAAAAAAATAAAAAATGCTTTTTCTGAACTTATGGAGGCCACAATATGTAAAAATAAAATAATTAAAAACACACAAAATATTTTTAAAAAAACCATTAAACAGCCCAAACGGCAACTTAGCAGCGCCTCTGATGACCTAAAAAAATTTTACCCCTCTAATATAAAATCTGTGACGGGGAAAAAAAATCAAATTTCAAAACTTATTTTAGCGCCACTATTTCTGTTAAAAAAAAATTAATAAAAACGTGAAAAAGAGACTTTTTACATTTCTTTTTGATATTTTCACACACAAATTATAATTAAAAAACAACAGTAATCAACCCAAACTGCAACTTTTAGTCCCGACTCCGAAACCCGAAAACTTTATATCCATTTTTATATATAAAAGTTTTGTAAATTTTATTTTTATATATATATATTAAAATATTTAAAAATATATATTAAAAAATTTATTTTATTATTATTTAAAAATATAATATATATATAAAAACTGCAATTACAAAACTTATTTTAGGAAAATTTTTAAAAAAAAACTGTGGAAAAGATTTTTTACATTTTTTTTTTATATTGTTCCCTGATATCATAAAAAAAGAATTCTAAGGTAAGCATCAATGAAAAAAAGGCTGAAAATTAGAATAACCGAGGAAACGTTATAGTGTTCAAACCCGCATGTGCTATGGATAAAGAAAATGTGCCTGGTCAGGAAGGAGGGGTGTAAGCGGCCCGATCAGGAAGTGCTTAAAGGGGTTTTCCCCACTACAAATTCTGCTTTTTTTTGTAAAAATCTTGCAAAAACAAGTCACTTTGCAATATGTGTCCATTAACAGTGTCCCACCCATTCCCCTTTTTTTCCCCCCTTGTATGGGGTGCATCAGCTTCCAGCTCACATACTACGACCTGTTTGATCTCTCCGATAGGGTGCCAGCACTGGTTGTATAGCTACAGACCTTTTCAATACTCATGAAGGCTCCCCCCAAATGTTTTCTATAGCTACAAACCCGTTTTAATCTCTTCCTGATAGGTGCCGCACTGGGTTTCTATAGCTACGACCTGTTCAACTCTAATGATAGGCTGCCAAAAATGGTTTCTATACTACAGACCCGTTTCATCTCCCAGGGTAGGCTGCCGCCCGGTTCTATAGCTACAGCCCTTTTTGGGATCCCTCCTGAAAGGCTCCCAAGGGGCGGGTTTGCTTAGCTAAAAAAAACCTGTTCCATCTCTCTGATGGGGCTTCAGCACTTTTTGCTATAGCTACAGACCGGGGCTTCAAACTGCAAGCCGGGGGGGGGGGAAGCCAGTAAACACGCCCCTAAATTTTCAAAGTAAAACCCCAAAAAAACAGTATTTGAGGTGAGATGAATAAATGTAGTGAGAAAACCCCCTTTAATTAACCATAAAATTAAAAGGGCCTATATTTTTTGTATTATAAAATTTTTTAGTTTTGCATTCCCCAAAGGAAAACGCCCCTTTTGGGAGCCCACTGCCCTTTTTAAAGGGGGTTTTTGTCCTATTTTAAAGGACAATGCAGTATTTTGGGCAGGAGAGGCGGGTTTGGGGGGTCCCATAGTTTTTGGATGGGATTTTTTAAAGTATACCCGGGGCAGTGGGGGCTCTGCTTAATCAAAAAATTCCCATTCTTTTCCCAATTAGAGAGTCCAAACCACAGGGAGTTTTTTGGGGGCTCGTTTAGGAGGGGGGGAAACCCCGGATGTATCAGAAAATGACGGGCTTTATCCTCGGGGCCAAATGTACCATTGTCTAAAGGGGGGAAAACCCCTTTTAATAAAACAAAAAGCTTGAGCAGTCTGAACCCTATTTCCCTTTCACCCCTCGGGTTTTTTGACCCAAAGGGGACGGGGACTGCTGGGGTTTGACAGGGAACGGAGACCGGGCCCCCTTGGATCCAAAAAAAAGGGAAAACGTGCGGGGGAACGAGGAAAATCGGGTGTGGAGGCATCCCCCGCCGGGACACCCCGGGGAAAAGTTTGCCATCAGACTGTGGGGCTAAAACACAAAACAGGAGGTAAGTGGGTGACGAAGGAGGGCAGCAGCATTCACCTGCAGGACTGGACAGAAGTGTATCCACATAGTCCGCATCGGAGCTGTATACACAAGGGGCGGCATGTATGAGACTTGGCGCTTGCTGGAAAAAGTTTTTGGGAAAACAATAGTGGTATATAAAGTGTTTTTGTGCCAAACTTTGTTTTCAGCTATGGTATGGATTGTATGGCGGTTTTTGTTTCCAAAAAACCCCGGGCTTCAAAAAATGTCTGGTGCAGATTGGGACCAAATTTTGGCGTTTTTGACTATTAAAAAAGGACTACGACAGTTTTTTTTTGGGTTTTAAGGGGCGGGCAGAAAAACCCGGGGGAGGCCTGTTCATACATGTCGCCCAAGGTTTTTAAAATCTAAAAATGTCTGGCAAAGTTCAATCAATATATTTTAAAGCAGTGTTTCCCCTCATCTTTTCGGCCCCGGGCCACAAAAAGTGTACAAACCCGTGCGGAAACGAAAAAAAAAATTTTCTTAGCCGCTTTGTGTATATATAGCTGTATACTGCACCGATTGTGTATAATATATGTCTGTTGTGTGTAATATGTAGCCACAACATATAGCTATATACTGCACTGACTGTGCAAAATATATGTCTGTTGCGTATAATATATAGCAATAACATATAGCTATATACTGCACTGATTGTGTATAATATGTCTGTTGTGTATAATATGTAGCAATAACATATAGCTATATACTGCAAATTTGTGTATTAATTCTGTTGTGTTTTAATAAAGAAACAATAACATATAGCAATTTTACTGCAAATGATTTTTTACAATATGTCTGTTGTGTATAATATGTAGCTATAACCTATAGCTATATACTGCACTGTTAGTATAAAAATTTTTCTGTTTTGGTATAAAATGTAGCAAAAAAAAACAAAAAAAAAAAAAAAATTTTAGCTTTTATACGCCCCTGATTGTGTATAATTTTGTCTGTTTTGTATTTAAAATGTAGCAAAAACATATAGGGAAAAACTGACCGATTGTTTTATAAAAATTTTTGTCTGTTGTGTGGGAAAAATGTAGCCCAAAAAACATATAGCTATATACTGCACTGACTGTGTAAAAAAAAATGTCTGTTTGCTTTTAATATAAAAGCAATTTAAAATATAAAACCCAAAAATTTACTTGGGGCCCCCCTGATTGTTTAAAAAATAGGTTGTTGTGTATAAAAATGTTAAGGGGTATAAACCCCATAGATAAAATAAATGCCAACCCGATTTGTGTTTAAAATGTCTGTTTTTTTTATAAAAATTTTTAGAAAAAAAACCAAAACTATAAACTGCACTGGTTTTGGGGGTATAAATGCTGTTGTGTTTAAATTTAAGTGGGGGGTTAAATTTCCCTATTTGGGGTTTTTTACTAAAATGATTGTGTTTAAATTTTTGTCTGGGGTTTTGTAAAAATTTTTTTTAGCAATAACCCTAACTATATTAAAGCCCTTGGGGTTGGGGGTATAATTTGTCCCCGTTGGGGTATAATTTTTTACCCAAAAACATTTTTAACTATATAATTGGGGACTGATTGGTTTTTATTTTAAAATGGGGCCCGTTGTGTTAAAAAATGTAGCCCAAAAACATATACTATATTCTGCACTGGGTTGGGGTATAATTTATGTCGGTTTCCTAAAAATTAAAGGGAGGGAAAAAAATATAACCCAAAATTTCCCGGCACTGACTTTTGTATAATATAATGTTCCCCGTTGCGGAAAAATATCAAACAATAACCCTATTTGCTATATCTGGGGAATTTAAAATTTTTTTTAAAAATGTCTGTTGTGTATAATAAATTAAAAAAAAACATAATTTGGGGGAAAAATTAAATGCAATGATTGTGTATAATATGTCCCGTTGCGTATAATATGTAGCAACAACATATAGCTATATACTGCACTGATTGTGTATAATATATGTCTGTTGCGTATAATATGCAGCAATAACATATAGCTATATTTCTTCCCCTGACTGACGGATGTTTTTACGATGATGTTATACAGTTGCACACCATTGTCATTTCGGTCAATCAATGCAGTATATAGCCACACACAGCTTACATCCCACCTAGTAGCAGCAGCAGGGAACTGGGACTGTACAACACAGCATTGATCCTAATGAAGTATTGGTTGTGGCCCTTTAAATAAAAACTGGGTTGCGGATGTGACAAACCAGTAGGAATGATGGGAAAAACAGGTTTTGTAACCCCCGAAACCCCGAAATCAGACTTTCAGCGATAGCCCTGAGCAAATGAGGGGGTGCCCAGTCCGGGGGGTTTTTTTTGGGGCGTTCCTCCGCTGTCCTTTCCCGGACCGCCCCTCGGGAGATGCCCTCAGGAAAGCGGAAAATTTTCGGGGGGGGGGGCCAGCGAGGATTAGTGATGGCGAAGTGCATGAGTGACAGCTCCGTCTTGCCGTCCTCTGCCTGCTGGTAAACTGAAGCCTCGGTCTTGCCAGCAGACATCCACTGTAAGAGAAGGAAATGCACACTGTGATTAGATATATATGGTCAGGTAACTTATACTTCATGAAGAAGACCCGGCCTTCAGGTGAGCAGCCACTATAGATGTTATAGGGCTATAACGTGGGTCCAGGTGAGTGTACTATCATGGATACAAGGCTGAGGCACTATGATTTGTGGTCAAATCATAGAAACTTCATGGAAAAGAAAGTTCCAACCCTGCAAAGATCCTTGCATGCCACAGTTCTTTACATACACACAAGTGGTTGTGTATCGGGTTAAATTCACACAATCACATTTTTTACGTGTTTTATGGTGAGCACCAAAATAAGTGTAAAAACACCTCTAAAATCTTCATTGTTTTTTCTATGGGAAAATGCGTCACTCATGGTGCATATTTTTCCATGCCATGTTAAGCTATACACGGTTTATGGGGCATAAAATGCACGTTTTATATGAGGAATTTTACCCGATCATCGGGAATCCAAAAAAAGCCTTGCTGGTCGCGTAAATCCTGTTTTTTCTGACATATAAATGCACCAAAAACGCTTGAAAGAAAAAACACGCATAAGAAAGGCATAAAAAATACGAGCATATTTAAAAGGGAGAAGGCAGGTACAATTTCATGTATTCTTTTTACATATTTTTTAAATTAACTTTTTTTATGCACTTTTTGGCATTTACACATCAATACTCCACAAATTAGGTGTCAAAGAAAATATATGCATAATTGGTGCATTTTTTTTTCCACAATTCCCATTGACCTCCATTAGAAATTTACAGATGTAAAATGTGCATTTTATACAACAAGAAGTGACTTTAGTTTTTATGCGGCAGCTATTGCTTCAAGCAATGACTACAAATCTGCATCACGCGCTGAATGGTCCATTTTTACCTAGAAAACAATGCAAGACTTTAGATGTGTTTTTTGATGCGTATTTCTCACCAATATCAATAGAGGACACAGCACCTCACACCAAGGAGGCTGACACTAGCCGGAAACCAAACGTGTATAGCTCATTCCCAGGTCTTATATCCCTTTACTTCTCTGACCGCCAAGGCTACCTCAGATTATTAGCCTCAGACTTGTCTGCATTTTGTTTTATTGTACTGGTTTATTTAAAATCTTTTCCCTCTCAGGAGGAGTGATTGGGTGTTTTTCTTCCTCACTTGTTTAGACAAGCTGGAGGGAGGTGAGCGGGGAGTATCTCTACACCACATTTGAGAGAGGTTGATCTAACCACAGAAACCAGAGAGTCTCAGCTTAGTCGTGTATATCGTCCTTATGCGCTCGGGTCTCGAGCTCTGTCCGCAACTTTACCACCGTCTCTGTTCTCTAGGATCTGGCAACACGCCACTTGAAGGGTTGCATGGGTCAGCAAAGGGGGTGAAGACGTCAACAGATAACTTCCCATCCTCCCAGCTTTGGAGGTCCGTTAGTAACATGCACTTTTTGTGGCTGCGTCTTTTTGCTTAACGCCATTGCTCTTGCACCATGCCTTTGGGGCTCTCATCCCCTTTTTCCCAAAAGGGCTGCAGAATATTTATTGTTCCCAATGCCGTCCCCCCCGGCAAAGCGCCATTGCGGTGCAGTTAACGCCGTAGTGCGTAAGCATTTTTTTTCACGTTTCACCGGGGCTTTTTTTTGTCAAAAATGTAGTCCCCAGCTTTCTTTTTGAGAGCTGCATGGACACTTTTGCAGCTCCACGTTTAGCAGTCCGCTAGTGGTTAGCCACTTATGCTGCAATGGTGAGCACGTATATTGAACCGTGATTTTTCCAGTGCGTTTTTCTGTGTGAGGGGGCTCTTTCTGTTAACTGCCCCAAGTGTGTGACCCTTTTGCGTCAGACCGACCTAGGCCGTGACCAAAGCCGTGGGCCGGGTATTCAGGCCGCGACTGGCGTTCAAGAATTTAGTCCCTGGATTTCTCAGGTGCCTGAGTCCTTCGACAAATAGGGCTGTTCCCTATTCCTGTGATACTCTGTACCATTACACACTGTGACCGCCCACTTGAGCGCGTCCTTCCCACCCTGCACACTCCCAGGAAGTTGTATAGGGCCCTCACGCAGCACCTCTGAGTTGATGTATTTTCTTATTCGGAAGTTTAGACAACATTTTTTTTCGACCGAGCATGTTGGGTTTCTAAGTGTTTCTTCAAAGCATCTCCTTGGCCATAGTAAAGGAGCGTACGTTTTGGCGTGGTAAGACCGGCTATATGATCCCCTGCCCGTGTCCATGGTGACCATCGTAGTCCCGTTTCTAAAGGACCATGGGTGCTGTCGCCAAAGCCACCGCGCTTCCAAAGCGTGGGGACTTATTTTGCCTGTAACCCGTGCTGGTCCATATGACGTTTGCATGCACAGACAGTCTCGCTTGCACACTTGCAACCGTGCACCCCAACGCCGCCTCCGTACAGGGCCGCTGACCTCCTCCTATCAGGATTCGGTGACGCCTGTGCTTAGGTCCCTCTCACTATCATGAGTTGACCTTATCAGAGCTATCCCAAGGTATATAGATGTCACAGCTGACGGAGATCAACTGTAATCGTACTTCACGTAGCATGGGTCGTGTTGCTAAGTGACTTCACTCTGCTGCCTCTCAGTCTATCTCAAGAGCTGTGAACCTCATATATGTGGTTCCTTGTTTCCACACCAGTCTCAATGAGGACATATTTCTGCGCACTTTCTGCCACCTCTCCCTCACACAGTTACACCCACGCAGAGCGGACGATCTTGCTCTGGACAATTTGTTGACTCTGCCGCCACTGAAATCATTCAGGCGCTCCAATTCTCTTATTCGTCATTCAGAGGGTCCGTGTGAGGGTATCCTGGCCTCTATTGCCTACCGAACTGGCCAGCTGGATCCATTCTGCAATCCTCGGAAGCCGTAGCGATCCAGTGGGGAATGTCTTCCATTTCTGGTCCCACCTGCTCATAAATATCGAGCAGTCAATCATAGGCTCAACTGAACGGTGCATGCATCATGCTTTCCGGCCTCGTCAGCTTCTGTCAAAGCTGTGACCTGGCATCAGTCTCATACTTTTACTGAAGTTTCCACCTTGCCTCGAAGGCTGATGTCAAACCCTCGGAGTTGGCCGTTAACGGTGTAATTGGTTACATCAGGTCCAGAGGCGGTGTGTGGAAACTCGGCCCTGCTGTTTAGAATTATTTCTATCATTTCCCTCACCCTCTGAGACTGCTTTGAGGGCATCCAAGGTGCTGGTGTCCCCAATGAATACTGAAGAGAAATTCGATTTTTGTACTTACTGTAAAAATCCTCGTCCGATTCATTGGGGGACACAGGTACCTCCCTCCATTTTTTCTTGTTTTATTCCGATTCTAATTTTAAATGTTCTCTACTTGGAGTCGGATCTCTATGGAGTCAGCTTTTGAACCACCTGGCGTCAGTAGGCAGGAAACAGTCCCTCCAGGCGAGCCAACACGTTTGGTTTCCGGCTAGTGTCAGCCTTCTAGGGCGAGGGCCTATACCCAAAGTGCTGTGTCCCCCAATGAATCAGACGAGGAAAGGATTTTATGGTAAGTACAAAAAAAATATGAATTTTGGTGCATAATAAGAGGGACACATCAGGCCATGCCTATGACCACAAACAAATGACATCATGTCAGGACACCCTCTAGCCACACCCACTTAGAATTATGCCCCGCCCCCTCCCGCAGACCCCAACAGCGGTGTTTTCTGCGGACAGTAAACCCATACAAATACTACAAGATAATGTTCTGTGGATGAATAACGCTATATAATGGCGGAACAGGGACAGAAGGAGCAGTACAGGGGCAGGGGGGTGAAGTAGAGTGAAGGGGGGGTATCAATACAGTAAAACAGCAGCCCCAGCCTCCTGTGTCTCGGCCCCCGGCCTCCTGTGTCTCGGGCCCCCGGGCCCCCTGTGTCTCGCCCCGCCCCCTGTGTCCCCGCCTCCGGTGTCTCGGCCCCGGCCTCCTGTGTCTCCGCCTCCTGTACCTCGGCCCCGGCCTCCTGTGTCTCGGCCCCCGGACTCCTGTGTCTCGGCCCCCGGACTCCTGTGTCTCGGCCCCCGGACTCCTGTGTCTCGGCCCCCGGACTCCTGTGTCTCGGCCCCCGGCCTCCTGTGTCTCGGCCTCCTGTGTCTCGGCCGCCGGTATCTCGGCCTCCTGTATCTCGGCCCCGGCCTCCTGTGTCTCGGCCCCGGCCTCCTGTGTCTCGGCCCCGGCCTCCTGTGTCTCGGCCCCGGCCTCCTGTGTCTCGGCCTCCTGTGTCTAGGCCCCGGCCTCCTGTATCACGGCCCCGGCCTTCTGTGTCTCGGCCTCCTGTGTCTCGGCCGGCCTCCTGTGTCTCGGGCCCAGCCTCCTGTGCCTCGGGCCCGGCCCCCTGAGCCTCGGCCCCGGCCCCCTGTGTCTCGGGCCCGGCCTCCTGTGTCTCGGGCCCGGCCTCCTGTGTCCCGGCCTCCTGTGTCTCGGGTCCTGTGTTCTCGGGCCCCCTGTATCTCGGCCCTCCTGTATCTCGCCCCGGCCTCCTGTGTCCCCGGCCCAACCTCCTGTGTCTCAGCCCCCGGCCTCCTGTGTCTCGGCCCCGGCCTCCTGTGTCTCAGCCTCCTGTGTCTCGGCCCCGGCCTCCTGTGTCTCCGCCTCCTGTGTCTCGGCCCCGGCCTTCTGTGTCTCGGCCTCCTGTGTCTCGGCCGGCCTCCTGTGTCTCGGGCCCAGCCTCCTGTGCCTCGGGCCCGGCCCCCTGAGCCTCGGCCCCGCCCCTGTTGTCTCGGGCCCGGCCTCCTGTGTCTCGGCCCCGGCCTCCCGTGTCTCACCTCCGGCCTCCCGCGTCGCGGCCCCGGCCTCCCGCGTCTCGGCCCCGGCCTCCCGCGCCTCGGGCCCGGCCTCCTGTGTCTCGGGCCCGGCCTCCTGTGTCTCGGCCCCCTGTGTCTCGGGCCCAGCCTCCTGTGTCTCGGCCTCCTGTGTCTCGGCCTCCTGTGTTTCTGACCCCGGCATCCTGTGTCTCAGCCCCCGGCCTCCTGTGTCTCAGCCTCCTGTGTCTCGGCCTCCTGTGTCTCTGCCCCCGGCCTCCTGTGTCTCGGCCTCCTGTGCCTCGGCCTCCTGTGTCTTGGCCCCAGCCTCCTGTGTCTTGGCCCCGGCCTCCTGTATCTCAGCCCCCGGCCTCCTGTATCTCAGCCCCCGGCCTCCTGTGTCTCAGCCCCCGGCCTCCAGTGTCTTGGCCCCAGCCTCCTGTATCTCAGCCCCCGGCCTCCTGTATCTCAGCCCCCGGCCTCCTGTGTCTCAGCCCCCGGCCTCCTGTGTCTCAGCCCCCGGCCTCCTGTGTCTCAGCCCCGCCTCCTGTGTCCCCAGGCCCCCGGCCTCCTGTGTCTCAGCCTCCAGTGTCTCAGCCTCCTGTGTCTCAGCCTCCTGTGTCTTGGCCCCAGCCTCCTGTGTCTTGGCCCCAGCCTCAGCCTCCTGTGGCGCGGCCCCGGCCTCCTGTGTCTCAGCCCCCGGCCTCCTGTGTCTCAGCCTCCTGTGTCTCGGCCTCCTGTGTCTCAGCCCCCGGCCTCCTGTGTCTCAGCCCCCGGCCTCCTGTGTCTCAGCCTCCTGTATCTCGGCCTCCTGTGTCTCGGCCTCCTGTGCCTCGGCCCCGGCCTCCTGTGTCTTGGCCCCAGCCTCCTGTGTCTTGGCCCCAGCCTCCTGTGTCTTGGCCCCAGCCTCCTGTGCCTCGGCCCCGCCTCCTGTGCCTCGGCCCCGGCCTCCTGTATCTCAGCCCCGCCTCCTGTGTCTCGGGCCCCGCCTCCTGTGTCTCGGGCCCCGCCTCCTGTGTCTCAGCCTCCTGTGCCTCGGCACCGGCCTCCTGTATCTCAGCCCCAGCCTCCTGTGTCTCAGCCTCCTGTGTCTCGGCCCCGGCCTCCTGTATCTCAGCCCCACCTCCTGTGTCTCAGCAGCACCTGGCAGCAGCTTTGGGCACTTACTTTGAGCATGAGCAACATGAGGTGATTCTCTACACAGCAGCCACAGCGCTGGGGCCGACTCTCTCCTCACAGGGTCTGGAGGGGGCGGAGCCAGCAACACACTGGAGCTGTGCACCACTGAGAACCTCTACTGCTCAACCGAACTATGCTGTGAGCAGGAGGATGTGAAGTGTGGTTGTGGCAGTGCGGAGGGGAGGGGGCGTGGCCAAACGGCCCTGCAGTCTGTCAGCTGAGAATCAGGACATTAAGCCCTTCTCCCGGGACCACACCCCCTGATTCGGGAAAGTCCCGCCCAAATCGGGACAGTTGGGAGGTATGTAATACATATGTTCTGTGCAGCACATAGAGCATCATTTCTGGTAACCCCCAGTGGTGACCCTTTGCAGACCTCTGGCCGTACCAAAGCCGTGGGCCGGATTCAGGCCGCGACTGCGTCAAGAATTTAGTCCCGGATTTCCAGGGCCGAGGCCACAAATAGGCTGTTCCCTTTCCTGGGCCTTTACCACTCACTGGGCCGCCCACCCGTCTTCCACCCACTCCCAGGATGTTGTAAGGGCCTTCAGCAACCTGAGTTTTATTTTCTGAGTCGGAGTTTGGACAACATTTTTCCGGCATGTTGTTCCTAGTGTTTCTTCAAAAGCATCTCCTGGCATGGTAAAAGCACCTTTGGCGTGGTAAGCCGGCCTATATGTCCCCTGCCCTGTGTCCTCTGGTGACCATGTCCCTTTTCTAAAGACCATGCGCCAAAGCCACCGGCTTCCAGAGCGGTGGGGACTTATTTTGCCTGTACCCGCTGTCATATGACGTTTGCATGCAGTCAGTCAGTCTCGCTTTGCACACTTTGCACCGCACCCCAGCCGGCCTCCACAGGGCCCGACCCCTCCTATCAGGATTCGGTGACCCTGGGCTAGGTCCCTCTCACTAGCAGTGAGTGACCTTATCAGGCTATCCCAGGTTATAATGTCACAGCTGACGTGTCAACTGTAATGTACTTCAGGCAGCGGTGTGCTAAGTGACTCACGCTGCTGCCTCTCAGTTCTGCAAGGCTGTGACCTCTAAGGTGGTTTCCTTGTTCCACGTCAATGAGGACATAGTTCTGCCCTCTTTCTGCCCCTCGCCCTCACACCCTCGAGAGCGGTTGCCGCATTGTTTGGACCTCGCCGCCACTGAATCTTTCAGGCGCTCCAATTCTCTTTTCGTCATTCCAGAGGGTCCGTGTAGGGTTCTGGCCTCTATTGCCACCACTGCCAGCTGGATCCATTCTGCAATCTCGGAAGCCTAGCGATCCAGGGGTGAATGTCTTCCATTCTGGGTCACCGCTCATTCGAGCAGTCATAGCCTCCTGGACGGTGCAGCATCATGCTTCGGCCTCTCAGCTCTGCAAAGCTGTGACCTGGGCTTCAGTTCATACTTTTACTAAGTTCCACCTTGGCCTCGGCTGATGCAACCCTCGGCCGTAAGGTACTTCAAGCAGCGGTGTGATAACTCGCACTCCTGTTAATTTTTTCTTCATTTTCCCCCACCCTCTGAGACTGCTTTTGGGCATCCCAAGGTGCTGTGTCCCCCAATGATACTGAAGAGAAATTCGAATTTATGTACTTACTGTAAAAATCCTCGTCCGATTCATTGGGGGACACAGGTACCTCCCTCCATTTGTCTTGTTTTATTCCGATTCTAATTTTTGATGTTCTCTCCTTGGAGTCGGACTCTCTATGGAGTCAGCTTTTGAACCACCTGGCGTCAGCAGGCAGGATACAGTCCATCCAGGCGGAGCCAACACGTTTGGTTTCCGGCTAGTGTCAGCCTTCTAGGGCGAGGGCCTATACCCAAAGTGCTGTGTCCCCCAATGAATCAGACGAGGAAAGGATTTTATGGTAAGTACAAAAAAAATATGAATTTTGGTGCATAATAAGAGGGACACATCAGGCCATGCCTATGACCACAAACAAATGACATCATGTCAGGACACGCCTCTAGCCACACCCACTTAGAATTATGCCCCGCCCCCTCCAGCAGACACAACAGCGGTGTTTCTGCGGACAGTAACCCATACAAATAGCTACAAGATAATGTTCTGTGGATGATAACGCTATATAATGGTCGGACAGGGACAGGAGGAGCAGTACAGGGACGGGGGGTGAAGTAGAGTGAAGGAGGGTATCAATACAGTAAAACAGCAGCCCCAGCCTCCTGTGTCTCGGCCTCCTGTGTCTCAGCCTCCTGTGTCTCGGCCCCGGCCTCCTGTGACTCAGCCTCCTGTGTCTCAGCCTCCTGTGTCTCGGCCCCGGCCTCCTGGGTCTCAGCCTCCTGTGTCTCGGCCCCGGGCCCCTGTGTCTCGGCCTCCTGTGTCTCGGCCTCCTGGGTCTCAGCCCCCGGCCTCCTGTGTCTCAGCCTCCTGTGTCTTGGCCACGGCCTCCTGTGTCTTGGCCCCGGCCTCCTGTATCTCAGCCCCCGGCTTCCTGTGTCTCGGCCCCGGCCCCCTGTGTCTCGGCCCCCGCCGCCTGTGTCTCAGCCTCCTGTGTCTCGGCCCCGGCCTCCTGTGTCTCGGCCCCGGCCTCCTGTGTCTCAGCCTCCTGTGTCTCAGCCTCCTGTGTCTCGGCCCCGGCCTCCTGTGTCTCGGCCCCGGCCTCCTGTGTCTCAGCCTCCTGTGTCTCGGCCTCCTGTATCTCGGCCCCGGCCTCCTGTGTCTCGGCCCCGGCCTCCTGTGTCTCAGCCTCCTGTGTCTCGGCCCCGGCCCCCTGTGTCTCGGCCCCCGCCCCCTGTCTCAGCCTCCTGTGTCTCGGCCCCCGGCCTCCTGTGTCTCGGCCCCCGGCCTCCTGTGTCTCGGCCCCGTCCTCCTGTGTCTCCGCCTCCTGTTTCTCGGCCCCGGCCTCCTGTGTCTCGGCCCCGGCCTCCTGTGTCTCAGCCTCCTGTGTCTCGGCCCCGGCCCCCTGTGTCTCGGCCCCCGCCCCCTGTCTCAGCCTCCTGTGTCTCGGGCCCCCGGCCTCCTGTGTCTCGGCCCCGGCCTCCTGTGTCTCAGCCTCCTGTATCTCGGCCCCGGCCTCCTGTGTCTCAGCCTCCTGTATCTCGGCCCCGGCCCCCTGTGTCTCGGCCCCCGCCCCCTGTCTCAGCCTCCTGTGTCTCGGGCCCCCCGGCCTCCTGTGTCTCGGGCCCCCGGCCTCCTGTGTCTCGCCCCCGGCCTCCTGTGTCTCGGCCCCGGCCTCCTGTGTCTCGGCCCCGGCCTCCTGTGCCTCGGCCTCGGCCCCGGCCTCCTGTGTCTCGGCCTCCTGTGTCTCGGCCCCGGCCTCCTGTGTCTCGGCCTCCTGTGTCTCGGCCCCGGCCTCCTGTGTCTCGGCCCCCGGCCTCCTGTGTCTCGGCCTCCTGTATCTCGGCCCCGGCCTTCTGTGTCTCGGCCCCGGCCTCCTGTGTCTCAGCCTCCGCTGACTCGGCCTCGGCCACCTGTCTCTGGGCCTCGGCCCCCTGTTTCTCGGCCCCGGCCTCCTGTGTCTCTGCCTCCTGTATCTCGGCCCCGGCCTCCTGTGTCTCCGGCCCCGGCCTCCTGTGTCTCAGCCTCCTGTGTCTCGGCCCCGGCCCCCTGTGTCTCGGGCCCCCGCCCCCTGTCTCAGCCTCCTTGTCTCGGCCCCCGGCCTCCTGTGTCTTCGGGCCCCCGGCCTCCTGTGTCTCGGCCCCGGCCCCCTGTGTCTCGGCCCCCGCCCCCTGTCTCGGCCTCCTGTGTCTCAGCCCCAGCCTCCTGTGTCTCGGCCCCGGCCTCCTGTGTCTCAGCCTCCTGTGTCTCGGCCCCGGCCCCCTGTGTCTCGGCCCCCGCCCCCTGTCTCAGCCTCCTGTGTCTCGGGCCCCCGGCCTCCTGTGTCTCGGGCCCCCGGCCTCCTGTGTCTCGGCCCCGGCCCCCTGTGTCTCAGCCTCCTGTGTCTCGGCCCCCGCCCCCGGTGTCTCGGCCCCCGCCCCCTGTCTCAGCCTCCTGTGTCTCGGGCCCCCGGCCTCCTGTGTCTCGGGCCCCCGGCCTCCGGTGTCGCCCCCGGCCTCCAGTGTCTCGGCCCCGGCCTCCTGTGCCTCGGCCCCGGCCCCCTGTGTCTCGGCCCCCGCCCCCTGTGTCTCGGCCCCCGCCCCCTGTGTCTCGGCCCCCGCCCCCTGTCTCAGCCCTCCTGTGTCTCGGGCCCCCCGGCCCTCCTGTGTCCGCCCCGGCCTCCTGTGTCTCGGCCCCGGCCCCCTGTCTCAGCCCCCTGTGCCTCGGCCTCGGCCACGGCCCCCTGTGCCTCGGCCCCGGCCCCCTGTGTCTCGGCCCCGGCCCCCTGTGTCTCGGCCCCGGCCTCCTGTGTTTCGGGCCCGGCCCCCTGTGTCTCGGGCCCGGCCCCCTGTGCCTCGGCCCCGGCCTCCTGTGCCTCGGCCCCGGCCTCCTGTGTCTCAGCCCCGGCCTCCTGTGTCTCGGCCTCCTGTGTCTCGGCCCCGGCCTCCTGTGTCTCGGCCCCGGCCTCCTGTGTCTCAGCCTCCTGTGTCTCGGCCCCCGCCTCCTGTGTCTCAGCCTCCTGTGCCTCGGCCCCGGCCTCCTGTATCTCAGCAGCACCTGGCAGCAGCTTTGGGCACTTACTTTGAGCATGAGCAACATGAGGTGATTCTCTACACAGCAGCCACAGCGCTGGGGCCGACTTTTTCCTCACAGGGTCTGGAGGGGGCGGAGCCAGCAACACACTGGAGCTGTGCACAACTGAGAACCTCTACTGCTCAACCGAACTATGCTGTGAGCAGGAGGATGTGAAGTGTGGTTGCGGCAGTGCAGAGGGGAGGGGGCGTGGCCAAACGGCCCTGCAGTCTGTCAGCTGAGAATCAGGACATTAAGGCCCCGTTCACACGGCTTATTCCCGACGGATTTCGGAGCCGTATTGAGCGCACAAATCCGCCGTGAATAAGGGGCGGGACGGGGGTGGGGCCGGAGCGCGGTGGGGGCGCCGCTCCCGGCCCCATAGACAATGCATTGTTTACGCCGCGTCCGCGCCGTAAATAATTGCATTTCACTTTCTCCCCCCGCGGCGGATTTGCCGAGCGGGGAGGAGCGTCGGAATCCACTGTTCTCTATGAGAGCAGTGGATTACCGTAATGACTCCGACGGATTGGCGCCGTCTTGAAGCGCAAATCCGGCGCGGAATCTGGCGCCAATCCGTCGGCAAATAAGCCGTGTGAACGGGGCCTAAGCCCTTCTCCCGGGACCACACCCCCTGATTCGGGAAAGTCCCGCCCAAATCGGGACAGTTGGGAGGTATGTAATACATATGTTCTGTGCAGCACATAGAGCATCAAAAAACACTGCGCAAATGTAGCCTAAGGCTCTGTCTACACAGCACGGGTTTTTTACATCAGATTTTCGGCGCATTCAGTATTTAGAATCCGCCGAAAATCCGGCTGTACCCAGTGCTGTGTAGACCTCACTAGAAAATCCGTGCTGTAGTCTACAGAGAAGAGGATTTCTACTGAAGCTGCTGTCCGTCCGGCAGAAGATGGAACATGTTCGATCTTCCGCCAGATTTCCGTCGGCTTCCCGTAGCCTTTATTGTACGGGGCCGCGGGAAATCCGACTACAGTCTTTTGCGCAAAAAAACGCAGTTCGGCGAAGTTCAAATACCGTCGGATTTACAACAGTATTTTAACTTCGGTGTGTAGACATAGCCTAACGGTGCAGTTACATGTTATCTTTTTCTCCCTGTTATCGGCCATCTCAGGCTAAACCAACCATACAATACAACTGAGGAGAAGCCTGGGTCTCTTGGGCCGTATAGATAGGTTCTGTATGTGCATCTTACAGCGAGCTAAACATTTACCGCAGGATTGCCATGCTGACGGACGTCCATTTGCGCAAAAGAGCAGGTGTCCCCGACTCCCACCACTTCGACTGTGAAGTTTCGGAAAAAATCAATGATTTCCAAGGACTTTGGTCGCAGTCGGAATATCAGCACGAGAGGCGTCAGCAGGGGACTCAGGAGCTCCTCCAAAATAAAGACCTGCGCATAGGAAGTAATGGAATAATGGGGTCATTAGAACAGGAACAGACAGGAGGGTTTACCCTAAATTATAAGATCCTGAACATACACTGCTGTTTATACTTATGTGGTGGAGGAAGAGGTATACAGGAGTTACTATGTGCAATACTGATTAATCAGGTGTTCTCATCAGGCGAGATCCATCAGTGAAGACTTAAAATACCAGCAACTCCCGATAAGCATAAAACAAGTTCCTTTACTGAAAGTGCCAATAATCCAAAACGCGAAGTCATATGCACAAGGCACAGAAAACTGACGCGTTTCGAGTCCTAGAGACTCTTACTCATAGCATAAGGTAAGCTACATGCTTACCTTATGCTATGAGTAAGAGACTCTAAATAGTTTCATAGTTTGTAAGGCCAAAAAAAGACAGACGTCCATCCAGTTCAGCCTGTTGTGCTAACGTGTTGATCCAGAGGAAGGCAAAAAACCCTAATGAGGTAGAAGCCAATTGTCCTCATTTTAGGGAAAAAATTCCTTCCCAACTCCAATCTGGCAATTGGAAAAATCCCTGGATCAGCGACCCTTCTCCAGAATCCTGGTCACTATAACTTGTTATATTTTTAGACTCCAGAAATGCATCCAAACCCTTCTCCAGAATCCTGGTCACTATAACTTGTTCTATTATTACATCTAGAAATGTATCCAGACCCTTCCCCAGAATCCCGTCACTATAACTTGTTATATTATTACATCTAGAAATGTATCCAGACCCTTCTCCAGATCCTAGACACAATAACCTGTTATATTATTACATCTAGAAATGAATCCAGACCCTTCTCCAGAATCCCGGACACTATAACTTGTTATATTATTACATCTATAAATGTATCCAGACCCTTCTCCAGAATCCCGACACTATAACATGTTCTATTATTACATCTAGAAATGTATCCAGACCCTTCCCAGAATCCTTGTCACTATAACTTGTTCTATTATTACATCTAAAATGTATCCAGACCCTTCTCCAGAATCCCGGTCACTATAACTTGTTCTATTATTACAACTAGAAATGTATCCAGACCCTTCTCCAGAATCCCGGTCACTAAACGTGTTATATTATTACATCTAGATATGTATCCAGACCCTTCTCCAGAATCCCGAACACTATAACTTGTTCTATCATGACATCTAGAAATGTATCCAGACCCTTCTCCAGAATCCCGGACACTATAACTTGTTATATTATTACATCTAGAAATGTATCCAGACCCTTCTCCAGAATCCCGGACACTATAACTTGTTATATTATTACATCTAGAAATGTCTCCAGACCCTGCTCCAGAATCCAGGACACTATAACTGTCCTATTATTTCCACAGAAATGTATCCAGACCCTTCTCCAGAATCCCGGTCACTATAACTTGTTCTATTATAACGACTAGAAATGTATCCAAAACCCTTCTCCAGAATCCCAGTCACTATAACTTGTTATATTATTACATCTAGAAATGTATCCAGACCCTTCTCCAGAATCCCAGTCACTATAACTTGTTCTATTATTACATCTAGAAATGTATCCAGACCCTTCTCCAGAATCCTGGTCACTATAACTTGTTCTATTATTACATCTAGAAATGTATCCAGACCCTTCTCCAGAATCCCGGTCACTATAACTTGTTCTATTATTACATCTAGAAATGTATCCAGACCCTTCTCCAGAATCCCGGTCACTATAACTTGTTCTATTAATACATCTAGAAATGTATCCAGACCCTTCTCCAGAATCCTGGTCACTATAACTTGTTCTATTATTACATCTAGAAATGTATCCAGACCCTTCTCCAGAATCCTGGTCACTATAACTTATCCATTATTACATCTAGAAATGTATCCAGACCCTTCTCCATAATCTCAGTCACTATAACTTGTTCTATTATTACATCCAGAAATGCATCGAAACCCTTTTTGATCTCTGTTACTGAATTCACCATGACAAGTTCCTCTGGCAGAGAGTTCCACAGTCTCACTGCTCTTACAGTAAAGAATCCCTTTCTATGTTTATGTAGAACCTTTTGTTCCTCAAGACGCAGAGGACGCACCCTTGTTCAGGATACAGACCTGGGTATAAATAGATCTTGGGAGAGATCTCTATATTGACCTTTGATGTATTTAAACATATTTATTATGTCCCCCCCGAAGCCGTCTTTTCTCTAAACTAAATAACCCTAATCTTGCTAATCTTTCTGGGTACTGTAGTCCACCCAGTCCTTTTATTATTTTTGTTGCCGCCTTTGTACCGGTTCAAGCACAACAATGTCTTTCCTCTGCACTGGAGCCCAAAACTGTACACAAAATTCCATGTGTCATCAGCTTACTGTACATTGCAAATAGGACTTCATGTTTGGGATTATCGCCACTTTCAATAAAGGAACTCGTTTTATGCTTCCCAGGAGTTGTTGGTATTTCAAGTCTTCATGTCCATTTACCTACAGAGTATTACCGTGCAGCCCTAAACGTATGGAACGGAGAGCTGGCTATTGCTCTCATTGTATGCACATAGATCCATTTGTGAGCTAGGCTATGGCTGTTCTCTAAGTAAATGTGCCCGGCTGCACATGGTTCTCCCATAGAGATGAATGCGCATGTGCAGCCACCTGTCTGTTCCCTGCGGCCAGCACAGACCAGGACATGAACTGAAGTACTGACATGGGGGATCACCTGTTAACCCTTGCTAGTATACAAGGAAAGGTATATAATAACACGACACTCAACTACTTCAATTACAAGGCTCCTCCTAGTTCTTCACTATCAGCGCACATCTACCATCCTGTGTTAGACAGCTGTCCAAGTGTTGGTGCAATTCTACCCCCCCCCCAAAAAAAAACACTCACTGCTTTGTACTGGAAAAGTTGTGCAAACTCTCCACGCGTCTCTGCCCGGTGAGCGATGCGCTGCCAGTGGTCGGGCGTGTAGTGGATATGGGCCAGAATGAACCTTAGAAGCTGCTCCGGGCAGAACCCCACATGCTGATCCTGCATGAACGTCCGTAAGAAGCGATTTGACAGATTTTAGATTACTGCATGGACAGCAATGTTTTTATGGGGTTTTCCCATCTCACACACTCATGGGATAGGCCATAATGTCTGAGAGGTCAAGGTCCCACCTCTGGGACCTGCAACTATCTCCTAAACAAGTCCCAAAACCCTCAGTTCTGAACTCAGAAGTGGTCCGGACTCTCCCATAGACATGAACTTCAACATTCAACTACAGCAGAGCATCGTCGCTCAGCTAAATTCCGAACGCCCATTCATGCCTATGGGAGAGTCCCGACCATCGCTCTGTTCTGAGGGGTTTCGGGCTAGTTTAGGAGATAAGTGCGGGTCCCAGATTTAGGACCCGGAACAGACATTGATGACTTATCCTAGAGATATGCTATTCATGTCTGTAATGCAACAGCCCCTGTACCAGAACTGTCAAAGAGACCACAAATAATTTTGGCAAATCAATTTTTATGTTAAATGTAATTATGCAAAAAAAACCAAAAAAGTGCATAAAGTGTATGTGCACTATCCAATACATAATAGTAAGTGAACCTTCAAACAGCTTCGATTAAAAATTTCACCTTTTTTGTATACAAGTCCCCAGCGGAGCCATGTGTCTCCATGGTTACAGGCTAGAAACAAACCCTGTAATTCTCTTCCGTTCTCTCTTTCCTTTTATCTTCCTCTTCTTCTGTCTGTAATTTAACAAGACGAGTAGACAGAAGAAGGACAGAGTACAACTGTAAGGTTTGCACATTGCATGTACCCATGGAGCAACATAAGTCTGCAGAGGAGCTGCATACGCAACATGTCCCATCAGGGCTGTGGAGTCGGAGTCGGTGCCTATTTTGCAGGAGTCGGAGTCGTCATAAAATGGACCGACTCCCAAAATATTTAATAAGTTGGTCCAGTTAGTTCGATGCAAAGAGCAAGAGGAATTGGGTCCGGCCAGTGCTACTGCTCCCATATCTTCAGCCTCATCACATGAGGAGTGTAATTGATGACATGGAGCAGGCAAAGCGCTGCCCCAGGGGGAAAGATTCCGCTCCCAGGGCAAACAGGTTTCAGCAAAATTTTTCACCTGCTTTCAAAGAAGTAGAAGAGTTCAACCATTCATCAAAACCGACTGTGCTTGAGGCAATTCCTTTATACCCTGACATTGTTAGAGATGTTGCCCCTGTGGTCACCGCTTTGCCCCCAACCCAAGTTAGTGTAGAGGGGCCGTTCTCTAGCCTGGAAATAATGAGATCAGATGTGAGGTCATGTATGCAGGATCTGATGGAGGCGATACTATTTCTCAGAACAAATTCAGAGACTCCACAAATGTTCCTGCAGTGTTTTGTATATTTACAAATTTTTGTGTTCTAAAGTCACATCCAATAAATATATTTTACACTGACAAGCAAAAGGGTAACAATGCTTTGAACTTGTGACTTTCAGGCTCCATATCTCACCATCCACTACAGCTTTGCACATGAGGCTACTGTAATTTTATATACAGTCATCTTGCCTATCTTATACATAAATGTGACTTGCAAGTATTTAGCATCTGCTTAGTTCTGCAGATTCTTTCCTGTAACTGCATTGTTACTGTTTTGCTCCTAAAAATCAAAATGTAAATTTTTATTATTTTCTTAGTATTTGGGAAATCCCCCTTTGGTTTTCAATACTGCCTGAATCCTTCTGGGCTCTGAATCAGATTCAAGCATATCTTGACCAAAATCTGATCCCAGGTCTCTTCTACACATTCCCAATGTTGGTGCAGATTGGACTTGGATACAAATACAGCTTTTTCTTCAACTCTACCCACAAGTGTTCATAAGATCAAAACATTGTTACCCTTTTGCTTGTCAGTGTCTTTTCTACCTAAATAGCTTGATTATTGTATCATAAGGTGATAAACAGCCTGATGTTACCATATTACTACAGTAAAGTTATCACTTATACATGCGTCATGTATGGGGGAGTCGGAGGTTTGGGAAATTGAGGAGTCGGAGTCGGGGCTTTGGCTTGCCGACTCCACAGCCCTGTGTCCCATTAGAGCTTCATAGTTTCATAGTTTGTAAGGCTAAAAAAAGACAAGTCGTCCATCTAGTTCAGCCTGTTGTGCTAAGGTGTTGATCCAGAGGAAGGCAAAAACCCCCAATGAGGTAGAGCCAATTGTCCTCATTTTAGGGAAAAATTCCTTCCTGACTCCAATCTGGCAATCAGAAAAATCCCTGGATCAATGACCCCTCTCCTGAATCCTAGTCACTATAACTTGTTATATTATTACGCTCCAGAAATGCATCCAGACCCTTTTTGAACTCGGTTATTGAATTCATCATGACCAGTCCCTCTGGCAGAGAGTTCCATAGTCTCACTGCTCTTACAGTAAAGAATCCCTTTCTATGTTGTATTTTGCAACAAAAAAACAGTTGGCATCCTATTCTCTATATATATGAACTGTAGTGCGCCAAAACTAGGCGCATTTTACGCCAGGCACGACCCATTTGAATGCGCCTAAAGTAGAGGCAAATATGCTAGCAATGATATGCTATGGGCCTCCATTAGGCGCATCAATTATACTATGCAAGGTAGACCAGATGCCAGATTTTTGACAGGTTCCTACATTCAGGCGCACTATACGCTCATTTAATGCACCTTAAAACTGGCCTGACGGCGCCTTTTTTCTGACATGTCGCTCTAGATATTTTATAACGACTAGCAAAGTTGCTTCATTTAAATTTGGATGCACTGAAGCAACACAAAAAATGGCTGCCAAAGTCTTCATACCCTTTAAAACAGGGGTCTGCAACCTAGGCTCTCCAGCTGTTGGGAAACTACAACTCCCATCATGCATTTATATAATCTATACCAGTGGGCATGATGGGAGTTGTAGTTTCCCAACAATTGGAGAGCCAACGTTGGAGACCCCTGCTTTAAAAGTTATGTATGATAGAAGACCCTCATATGAAAGACTGCCCTGAGCTACCAGAGGTCAGTAAATTAGGAACGTTGAATTGATTGCACCCGTAATTTTCACCTATAGTGTCAGTGCTGACCTGCAGACAGTCACCACCACTCCCAGGAGTGTAACAGCGCTCAGCACATGCTCCACCGCCAGCACGTCTTCATCATACACAGTGAGCGCTATCAGCACCGCCAGGAGGGATCCCGCCAGGAAGCCCAAATGTTTAGCAGCCACAGCCAGGAGCGGGGAGAGGAAGCAGTTCATGTATTTGCTGGCCGGCTTGTACGCGCGGCTCAGCCTTGCCTGCAGCTGATGATCCAGCTCATTGAAGTGCCGCAGATAGCAGCGCCCATACAGGGACCAGCATCTGGCTCCGAGGCTCCCAGGTTCTCGGCGGAGAACTTCTGTGTAGCTGAAGAAGGCATAGAGGATCTGCCAGACCAGGACAAGCGGGCAAAGCACCAGGTTGGCGAGCCCTATCCAGAGAATGCGCGAACAGCTTTTCGGGCCCCTCCAGCGCGCCCCCGCCGGGTTTTACCGGCTTTAAAAAACCCTTCATTTTGGAAAAAGGCAACCGGGACCCCAAAAAGAGAGCGGGGGTTGTACTTTAGGGGCCACGGGGTAAAGACGGTAAACCCCCAAAAAGGGGGCGGTCGCAGGGCAAAGGTTCTTTTTACCTGGCCACCATGTAGTTTTTGAAGCGCAGGATTCTATGCGACACGTCCAGTTCTGACAGCTCCTTCTTGTGGGGCGACTGATGCCCTTCTGGGTCGGACGATTCTCCTGGGTTTCTTCCCAGGGGATAGGGGGGATCTGCCTGTGAGGACAAAAAACACAGCAAAGGTTAGGGGGAGTTCACACAGGTGTTGGGGTCCAATTTTTGGGTCCGTTTTAAAAAGGGTTTTTTTTCCCTGATCTCATTTCATACCTCCTGATCCACCTTTCAGCCTATTTTCAAAGGGGGCTGGTGATTTTTTTTAATTGCATATCATGTGACCCAAAGATCATCACCGGCCTTTTCCCCTCTTTGTCAAAAAAAGGGCGTTTTTAAAGCATTGTATCTGAGCGGTAAAGTTTTTTGCCTCCAGACACAAGCTCCTATTCAAATCCCGCGGAACCAAAAATGTTTTTTTTTTTCTCTTTATCAATGCACAAACCTGATTGAGGTTTCTTTTTTATTTTTTTTGCACGTTTTACTGATAACTAAGGGTATAAAGGGACGGGGGTAGAATGACAGCTCCTGGGGTTTTTAAAAACTCAGTAGCTGCCTGAGAGGAGAGGGGATGTCAGAGCATGTGCGACCAGGAACAGAGGAGCTCTCAGCCTTGACGTTACCCCTTGGAGACGAGCTGTAAACAATGTATCACTAAGAGCGAGCAGCTAAAACAAAAACGTTGCAGAATTTTTAATAATAATGAATGGTGAAAATGTTAGTTATTTTATTTGGAAGCTTCTCACGTCAATTTTACTTTGTGGCAAAACCCCTTTAAGATGGGTTTTTGGATCCGTGTTTTGGACCCTAAACGGACCCAAACACGCATCTAACAAGTGCAGTGTGATGTATATTGCTTGCAATGTAAAACACGCACCGGGATTCAGACGAGTGATCGCCGATGCGTGTTTACCTGCGTCTTTCTGATGCATTTTTCGGATCCGTTCATGTCAATTCTGGATTCGAAAGACGCAGTAGACGCCCTATTTAAAACTACAGGGTGTGACCCTGCTGCAGCCAAAACGCTGCCAAACATGCACCTGCTTGTTGGATACGTTTTGTATCCGACTGACGCAGGGATTTCCAAAATCGAATCCAACACGACGCCGTGTGAACATACCTTTAGGTGTAATGTAATTAGGTTCTACAGTAAATGTTTGGTCCTTACTGGGTTTTTTTCATGCAGGAATATACTGGATACAAAAATGAAGATTAGCCAGCTCACCGCGCCATAACTCAGGGCTGTGCGGTCACACTCTGCGCATGCGTGGCAACAATCAAAGACTGGAAAACCAACAGTCTCCAATGAGAATATAAAATACTTCTTTTATTTAGAAAAAATATTAAAATGTTTTATTATATGCATGGCAAAATAACTCTGACGCATTTCGAGCTCAAAGGCTCGAAGTCATAGCAGGACTAAGAACCTTTGAGCTCAAAACGCGTTAGCATTATTTTGCTGTGTGTATCATACCACGTTTTATATGTTTTCTAAATAAAGAAGACTCTTATATTCTCATCAGGGATTGCTGGTTTTCCAAATCTAGGAATATAGTGCTTCTCTTGTCTATTCAGAAGGGAAGGTCCCTGTAGAGAAGGCACCAGCTCTTCGATAAGAGATGTTAAAAAAGAAACATGGAAGGACACTTGAGATTAAAGGGGTTTTACCATCTGGCTGTTATCTCAGACCCTCCCCCAACCCTCCTGGCTGTCACTTCCTGTTCAGGCTATGGGTGGGTCTACAGCAGTGCCCCACATTTCAGCTCTGCCAGCTCCTAATTTCTAGCTGTGCCTCCTACAGGAACATTGGTGATGGAAGGATTTCGAAAACAAGGACACTGTCTCAGCAGGAAGTCTGGCTTCAAATGTGAACTAGCAGAGCTGTATGTGTCATGAGAGGGGACATTAGAGCACATGCAGGATGACTTAAATGCAGAGAATAAGAATCACCATATTTCTATATACTACAGTACAGTTACACGAGATAGAAAAACTTGCACGCTGCCAAGACGAAATGTGTGATTCTTCTACATTCACACTGTTACCTGTGCATTTACATTATCTCACAAAAGTAAGTACACCCCTCACATTTTTGTAAATATTGTATTATATCTTTTCATGGGACAACACTGAAGATATAAGACTTTGATGCAAGATAAAGTAGTCAGTCCACGGCTTGTATCACAGCATACATTTGGTGTCCTCAAAATAACTCAGCATACAGCCATCAATGTCGCTGACAACAAAAGTGAGTACACCCCTAAGTGACAACAAAAGTGAGTACACTCCTAAGTGACAACAAAAAGTTAGTAACACTCCTAAGTGCCAATGGACAAATATTGCCCAAAGTGTCCAATATTTTTGTGTGGCTTTACCATTATCATCATCCAGCCACTGTCCCTAAAATCCCTCTTGGGCATGGAGGTCACTAGAGCGTCACAGTTGCAGCCAGCCGAATCCTCGTCCTCCTCCGATGATGACATCACGTAGCTGTGGGTGTTAGAGACCTGGTGCTCCTCCACCACATCCAACATTGAGGAGTGCCCCACAGATGGTCTCCATAGGGTCGTCTTGGAGGTGTTTGGTGTCGTTTATCATGTTGGATACTGCCCTGCTGCCCAGAAGGAGGGGATCAATCTTCTGCTTCAGTATAATCACAGTAACATGTTGGGCCATCATAGTTTCCCTCACATGAACTTTAGCTCCCCACAGCCGGCAGCACTCATGCACACCCCAACCCAGACACTTCCCACCACCATGGCTTGACTGTGAGGCAGACACACTTGTCTTTGTACTGCTCACCTGTTGTCGCCAACACACCTTTGACACCATCAAAATCAATAAGTTACTCATTTTTTGGTCTCACAGAGCACAGGACGTGGTTTCCAGTAAATCCCATGCGCACACAACACTGCTTGTCTTCAGCAAATTGTTTGTTGGGCTTTCTTGTGTGCATCATCTTTAGAAGAGGCTTCCTTCTGGGATGACAGCCATGCAGACCAATTTGATGCAATGTGCGGTTTATGATCTGAGCAAAGACAGGCTGACCCCCTCACCCTTGTGACCTCTGCAGCAATGCTGTCAGCACATGAGTGGATATTATATATATATACACTCTGGATATGATGCTGAGCCCATACACCCAACCTCTTTGGAACCTGTCTTGTTAAACCTCTCTATGGCCTTGGCCACCATGCTGCAGCTCAGTGTCAGGGTGTTGGCATCTTCTTCTTTTTTTTTAAATTGGAAATTTTTCAAATACAAAGATAAGGCTGCGTGGGCCTGTAAAAAATGTTGGCCATCTTTCCTACAAAGCCTCGGCCCATTCTTTATGTAGAGCAACAATTCTGTTTTTCAGATCCTCAGACAGTTCTTTTTTACATGAGGACCTATGTTGAACTTCCAGTGACCGGTATGGAGAATGTGAACGCGGATATACCCAAATTTAATACACCTGTGAGCAGCCCATTCACACTTGAGATCTTGTAACACTAATGAGTAACATGAAACCATCGAGAAAAAAAATTACTAATTGGCCATAATTTGTCCATTTTCACCTATAGGTGTTCTCACTTTTGTTGCCAGTGATTTAAATATTGATGGCTGTGTTGAGTTATTTTGAGGGTACCCCAAATTTACAGTTACTTTACATTGTATCAAAGTGTCATATCTTCAGTGATGTCCCATTAAAAGATATAATGGAAAATTTACAAAAATGTGAGGGGTGTACCTACTTTTGTCAGATATTGTACATACAAAGATAACAGTTTCACTCTGCAGCCCTGAGAGGACTGCACATGTCTGCTGTGCTCTTCTGTTTATCTTGATGGAACCTCTAACTGCAAATGATAGCATATTTAAGCAGTTATTTCCCATAACATTAAATTTTCATACCAGGGAACTAAAATGGCATTAATATCGTTTTTTAAAATAAATTGCTGTGTTTCTAGCAATAAATAAATTATTTTTTTTCATAATTTTTTTCCACTTCTACATTTCTACCCTTGGTTTTTGCTGAGGGGCAAGGGTCAGAACTGAATCAGTCCTCCCTTCTCCTTCTGGCAGCATGACAATATATTTCCCTTCTCTTGCCCTCGTAAGAAGTCTGCTTAGCTATAGTCTACTAGGTTCCTGTAGATGGCTCTACTCCTTCTCCACCAAGAAGTGCAGAAGATCTATCTGATTGGCTGCCTGAGGCAGGGGAACACTATGCAGACCTGGCTTGGAGTAGAGTGACTGAGCATGGTTCCCACCCACACTCAGTTCATCTGTGGACATGCACACTGTTCTACACTGTGAACAGAGGATCACTATGCAGAGACCTGGCTATGAGGAGAGTGACTGAGCATGTGTGTCCACCAGCACTGAGCTCATGAGATGGACGGGCACATTGCTATACACTGTGAACAGAGGGTCACTCAGCAGACCTGGCTGGAGTAGAGTGATTGAGCATGTGCGCCACCAGCACTTAGCTGATTAGGTGGACATGCACATTGGTTTACACTGTGAAAGTAGGGTGAGTAAGCAGAGACCTGAATGTGGGGAGAGTGTCTGAGCACGTGTGTCCCCCAGCACTCAGCTTGTCAGGTGGACGGGCACATTGCTATATACTGTGAATGGAAGATCAGTAAGCAGAGACCTGGCTATGGTGAGAGTGACTGAGCATGTGTGTCAACCAGCACTGAGCTCATTAGTTGGACACACACTGCTATACATTGTGAAGGGAGGATCAGTAAGCAGAGACCTGGCTATGGTGAGAGTGACTGAGCATATGTGTCCACCAGCACTGAGCTCATGAGATGGACGGGCATATTGCTATACACTGTGAATAGAGTATCACCATGTAGAGACCTGGCTGTGAGGAGAGTGACTGAGCATGTGCGCCACCAGCACTTAGCTGATCAGGTGGACATGCACATTGCTATACACTGTGAAGGTAGGGTGAGTAAGCAGAGACCTGGAAGTGGGGAGAGTGACTGAGCATGTGCGCCACCAGCACTTAGCTGATTAGGTGGACATGCACATTGCTATACACTGTGAAGGTAGGGTGAGTAAGCAGAGACCTGGCTGTGAGGAGAGTGACTGAGCATGTGCGCCACCAGCACTTAGCTGATTAGGTGGACATGCACATTGCTATACACTGTGAAGGTAGGGTGAGTAAGCAGAGGCCTGGATGTGGGGAGAGTGACTGAGCATGTGCGCCACCAGCACTTAGCTGATTAGGTGGACATGCACATTGCTATACACTGTGAAGGTAGGGTGAGTAAGCAGAGGCCTGGCTGTGGGGAGAGTGACTGAGCATGTGCGTCCACCAGCACTCAGTAGGTGGACATCTGCATTGTTATTCACTTTAAACACCCAGTGGTGCCATATGTAAGTATATGAGTGTCATCACCCTTTGTAACAGCATGTATATGATCTATAGAACGTCTGGTACGCACCATAGGGATACGCAGCGCCTGGATGTAAAAGTTGTAGATTTCCCAGTAGCAGCAGACATTGTAAAGAAATTTGATGAGTCTGTGAATCCAGAAGACGCCGGCGATCACCAGAAGGACCATGAGGAACCAGTTCTCCTGAATACTGGGAAACAAAGCAGAGCATGCACATTACAGAGCAGCGGACCTCTCAGCCGAGCCGGGAACCTCACCGCTCCGGACTTTCTGGCTTTAAAGTAACAAAGCTTAATATTAAATAAAATACACTTTGGGTCTCATTTATCAAAACTTTCTAGCAGTAAGACCGTCTTTGTTGGCCACAGCAACCAATCAGTGCTCATAGCAACCAATCAGAGCTCATAGCAACCAATCAGAGCTCATAGCAACCAATCAGAGCCCATAACAACCAATCAGAGCTCATAGCAACCAATCAGAGCCCATAGCGACCAATCAGAGCTCATAGCAACCAATCAGAGCCCATAGCAACCAATCAGAGCTCATAGCAACCAATCAGAGCTCATAGCAACCAATCAGAGCCCATAACAACCAATCAGAGCTCATAGCAACCAATCAGAGCTCATAGCAACCAATCAGCTCATAACAAGTCATGAGCCCATAGCGACCAATCAGAGCCCATAGCCACCAATCAGAGCTCTAAGCAACCAATCACAGCTCCCAGCAACCAATCAGAGGCCATAGCAACCAATCAGAGCTCATAGCAACCAATCAGAACCCATAGCAACTAATCAGAACCCATAGCCACCAATCAGAGCCCATAGCAACCAGAGCTCTAAGCAACCAATCAAAGCTCCCAGCAACCAATCACAGCTAATAGCAACCAAAGCTCAAAGCAACCAATCAGAACTCATAGCAACCAATCAGAGCCCATAACAACCAATCAGAGCTCACAGCAACCAACCATAGCCCATAACAGCCAATCAGAGCTCATAGCAACCAATCAGAGCCCATAGCAACCAATCAGGACTCATAGCAACCAATCAGAGCTTATAGCAACCAATCAGAGCTCATAGCAACCAATTATAGCCAATAACATACAGAGCCCATAGCAACCAGAGCCCATAGCAACCAATCAGAGCCCACAGCAACCAATCAGATCTCATAGCAACCAATCAGAGCTTATAGCAACCTATCAGAGCTCGTAGCAACCAATCAGAGCTCATATCAACTAATCAGAGCCCATAGCGACAAATCAGAGCCCATAGCGACAAATCAGAGCCCAAAGCGACAAATCAGAGCTCACAGCAACCAATCAGAGCTCATAGCAACCAATCAGAGCCCATAGCAACCAGTCATAGCCCATAACAACCAATCAGAGCTCATAGCAACCAATCAGAGCCCATAGCAACCAATCAGAGCCCATAGCAACCAATCAGAGGCCATAGCAACCAATCAGAGCTTATAGCAACCAATCTGAGCTCATAGCTTCCAATCAGAACTCAGCTTTCATTTCATACAGAGCTCGGGAAAAATAAAAAGCTGCTTTCTGATTGTTTTCTATGACCCTTCAAGTGGATGCATGTGCAACACGGACAGCATTAATTGCTAAGACAGTTTTGATACATTAGCGGCTTTGTGTTTTTTTTTTGGACATTTTACTTGTAGCTCATAGAGACAGGGGAATCACTGACCGGTCCCTGCAGACCCCCGGGGGCAGGAAGGCATCTGGCAGCGTCACTTTGTTGTTCTCGCTCTGACTGTGATTCACCATCTTGTTTGCAAAAAGGATGTCGTAATCCACACAACTCACCAGGAAGGTGGTGAAACTGACAACGAAGATGAACTGCCTGCAAAAGGGCGGCAAGAGGGTGATTAGAAGCCGCAAAGCAGAGTGCAGTAAAATCATAAAAATGTATGATGCCAGGAAAAGAAAGCAACCTTAGGCGGAATTTAATACTTCCCCCTGCTGGTTTAGCCTCTTTACAAGGGACAGTAAGGGAACCTGTCACATTGACTATACAATCTAATCCGTCAGCAGGTTATAGAGCAGGAGGAGCGCAGGTTATATAGACTTCTGCTTAGGAGTCTAATAGGTGGGACTAACCAGTAACTGACAGCTACAGCATCTCTGTATGCACACTGCAGGGAAGGCTGTCAATCAGAGAGCAGGACCGCCCACTGGACTCCTAAGCTCAGAATGAGAAAGAGGTTCAATAAGTTACAAGTTCTACTGAATCCTATAATACTATATATCAGTCTGCTCAGCATCTCCTGCTCTATAACACGCTGCTGGTAGACAGAAGCACTTTCATGCAGACCCATGTCACAGATGGTGGGGGACACACGTCACAGATGGTGGGGGACACATGTCACAGATGGTGGGGCACACATGTCACAGATGGTGGGGGACACATGTCACAGATGGTGGGGCACACATGTCACAGATGGTGGGGGACACATGTCACAGATGGTGGGGCACACATGTCACAGATGGTGGGGGACACAGTCAAGATGGGGGGGCCACATTCACAGAGGGGTTGGGGCAACCAAGTCACAGATGGTGGGGCAACACAAGTCACAGGGGTGGGGCACAAAAGTCAAGATGGGGGGGGAAAAATGTCAAGATGGTGGGGGCACATGTCCAGATGGGGGGGGACAATGTCACAGATGGTGGGGGACAAGGTGTGACCAATGCCCCAAAACGTAGGCTCCAGCATGGGGGGTAAATTTTTTTTCTTTTTGTTATAAACCAGCGGGCATTAGCCGGGAATTTGTCTTTTTCCCCCTTCAAAGTTCTTACTAATCCACTCACAGCAACTCGAACATCTCTCCGATCAGCATACAGGTGAATCCGTTCTTCTGGTGCAGGTTGTAGACCTGAAATGTCTGTGTTAAGGAACATGCTGTAAACACACCTGTCAGCCATAACATAAAAGCCTAAAATCATGTAGTTCCTTTCATGGCATCAAAACAGCCCTGATGTATGAGAGCAAAATGTCACCAGATCCTTTAGAGGGAAAAATTTTCAACGACCTGCTATATGATTCAGGCCCCCTTTTTATAGAGCCCCGGAGGAGTGGGGGGACATGCCTCTATCTGTGGGGCCCCCTGTTAAACAGGAGGCTGAGGGCAAAGCTATCTGATCTTTGGCCCCTGTTTTAGAGACAGGAGGGACTGAGGACATGCTATCTGATCTGCAGGCCCCATTTTTTAGACAGGAGGGCTGGGACATGCTATTGATCTGTGGGCCCTGTTATAGAGAGGAGGGCTGAGGACTGTATCTGTTTGCGGCCCCAGTTATAGGCAGGAGGACGAGGACTGCTATCTGATCTGTGGCCCCATTTATAGAGCAGGAGGACTGAGGACATGCTATTGATCTGTGGCCTCTTTATAGAGCAGGAGGGGCTGGGACTGCTATCTGTCTGCAGGCCCCCGTTTGAGCAGGGGAGTGGGACATCTATTGATCTGCAGGCCCCTGTTATGAGCGGGGGAGCTGAGGACATGCTTCGATCTGTGGGCCTCATGTTTTAAAAAAGCAGGGGACAGCTGAGGAATGCTATCTGTCTGGGTCCCATGATTTGAGAGGAGGAGCTGAGGAAATGCTATTGTTTTGGTTCCATTTATAGAGGGAGGAGCTGAGGAAATGCTTCTGATCTGCGGGCCCCGATATGACAGGAGGCTGAGGACATGCATTGATCTGTGGCCCTGTTTTTAAAACAGGAGGGGCTGGGACTGCTATTTATCTGGGCCCCATGTTATAGAGCAGGAGGGGGCTGAGGGCATGCTATCTATTGCAGGGGCCCCATGTTATAGAGAAAGGGGGAGTGAGGACATGCCCCCAAAACTGATCTTGGGCCCCATGTTAAGAGAGGAGCAGCTGAGGACATGCTATTGATCTTGGTCCCATGTTTAGAGCAGGAGGAGCGAGGGAAAATCTATCTGATCTGTGGTTCCTGTTATAGAGCAGGAGGGGCTGGGACATTTATCTGTCTGTGGTTCCCTGTTTTAGGAGGAGGAGCTGGGGGGGACTGCTACTGATCTGCGGGCCCATGTTATAAGGGAGGAGGGGCTGGGACAGCTATCTGTTGTGGCCCCTGTTTTAAATGGGAGGAGGGGCTGAGGACATGCTATCTGATTGTGGCCCCATGTTATAGGCAGGAGGAGCTGGGGGACAGCTATCGATCTGCAGGGCCCCCTGTAATGAGAGGGGGAGTGAGGGCAGCTCTCTGATCTGTGGCCCCTTTTATGAGCGGAGGGGCGAGGACAGGGGTATCGCTGCAGGCCCCATGTTTAGAGCAGGGGGAGTGAGGGCATGCATCTGATCGTGGCCCCTGTTATAGAGAGGAGGAGCGAGGACATGCTATCTTCTGCAGGCCCCTGTAATAGAGCAGGAGGGGCTGAGGACACGCTACGATCTGTGGCCCCCATGTTATGAGCAGGGGGAGCTGAGGAACGCTATCTGATTGTGGCCCCATGTTATAGAGCAGGGGAGCTGAGGAAAACGCTATCTGATCTGTGGCCCCATGTTATAGGCAGGAGGAGGTGAGGGCAGGCTATCTGATCTGTGGCCCATGTTATAGAGCAGGAGGGGGTGAGGGAAAAGGGTATCTGATCTGTGGCCCCGTTATAGAGCAGGGGGATGAGGACAGGCTACTGATCTGGAGGCCCCTGTTATAGGCAGGAGGAGCCCGGGGGCATGCTATTGATCTGTGGCCCCCATGTTATAGAGTAGGGGGGAGTGAGGAAAGGCATCTATCTGCAGGCCCCCTGTTATAGAGAAGGGGGAGCGGGAAAAGCATCTGTCTGTGGCCCATGTTATAGAGCAGGAGGGCTGGGGAACTTTCTGATCTGCAGGCCCATGTTATAGAGCAGGGGAGCTGAGGACATGAAAACTGATCTGTGGCCCCCCGTTTTAGGCAGGAGGGGGTGAGGAATCTATCTGGGGTCTGCAGGCCATGTTATGAGCAGGGGGGGTGGGACATCTATCTGATCTGCAGGCCCATGTTATAGAGCAGGAGGAGCTGAGGGAAGCTATCTGATTGTGGCCCCCTGTTATAGGGAGGGGGAGCTGAGGCATGCTATTGACCTGCATCCCAAAGTTAAAGAGGGGAACTGAGGACATGCTATCGAACTGTGGCCCCATGTTATAGAGGAGGAGGGGACTGAGAACATGCATCTGATTTGGCCCCATGTTATAGAGCAGGGGGGAGTGAGGACATGCTATCTGATTCCCCCCCGTTTTTTGGCAGGAGGAGCTGAGAATGTATCTGATCTGTGGCCCATGTTATAGAGCAGAAGGAGCTAAAAATGCTATGTAGACAAGCAGCGGAAAAATCGTTTCTGCCTGAAGGGGATAAGGATAAAATTTATTACAAACCTTAAAAAAAGGGTTTCCGGCCGGAAATAAGCAGGGTCTTTTTTCCACTGGCAGCAAACAGAGGTCTTAAAATGGAATTGAAACAGATTACATGAGAAAGTTGTATGAAATCGGTTGCACCACGAAAGACATTTATCACCTTTCCACAGGACAAATGATAAATGTCTGATCGCTGTGGGCCCCACCAATCGCTAAAACGGGGCCGACACCCTGTCCTACCTCGCCGTGCTTGTGCCGCAAAGAAGGGTTTCATAAGAAGAGTAGTCAAACGTGTTCACTGCTGCTTTATTCACAAAGTCTATGGAAGTGACAGAGTCTGCCAAGTACAGCGCTCCGCCATCTTGTCATTCCCAATTTTTAAGTCACATGTGGGGACCGTGCCATTTAACCCCTTAACGACCCCCCAACCGTCTTTTGGCGTGGGTGGTGCGGGTCATTCGTCTGCATGGGACTCTTTTGGTCATGTAGATCCGGGCGCCGCGCTGCGCTGGGATCGGGGCGTACTCACACCCCCCGATCAAAGAGCATCCTCTGCAAAAGCACCGGGAAGCAGAGGAAACCTCTGCACCCTGGGTTTTTAACCCTTTGTTGGGGCGGATCGTCACCGCACCCCGAAAATCAAAGGGTTTCAGGTGAGGGAACACCCGGTGCCCCCGACAGAGCCCGGGGAACGGCTGCACGTAGCTCTGGGGCCCAGAGTGCCCCAGGATGTCTTTGTAACAACCATTGACCAGGGCGTCTGTGAGCTGCCCTGATCATGCCTTGTCAAACTGACACTGATTAAAATGATTAGCATTATGAAATGGTAAACATTACCAATTGAAAAAAAAATAAAAAAAAGGAAAAAACATTTCCCCCTTCGGGGTTTTAAAAAAATATAAAATAAAAAAATAAAAAAGTGTAAAAAAAATGATACAAAAAAAAATAATAAAATAAAAAAAAATATTTAATAAAAAAATAAATTTTGCAAAAATTACACACACCAAAAAAACTTACACTATTAGGTATCCCACGACCGTAAAAACCTGTGAATTAATCTAACAAGTTATTAAGTGTGAAATGTGAATGGTGAAAAAAAAAAATGTAAAAAAAAAAAATAAAAAAAATTTAAAAAAAAAAATTCACAAATTTTGTAAGTGAATTAAACTATTCCCCCATAAAGTACAATCGTCTTTAAATAAAACGAGGCCTCACCCAAATGGTACTGAAAAAAAAAAAAACTTACAACTTTGAAACCAAGAGGCAAAAAATTTAAAAAAATGTTCTGGTCATTAACTACTTTTCAGGCCCGGGACTTATGGGGTTAAACCTGAGCAGGGTGAGAAAGGACGGGGTGACAGGGGCCTCATTTGAGCGATTTGGGGAGGGGGGGGGGGGGCCCCAGCAATCAGAGATTTATCACTTACTCTGTGGATTGATGATAAATGTCTTTCATGGTACAACTCCTGGAAGGACTGTAAATCAGGACACTGAAAGGATACTCTGGAGAAGAAGAGGTCCAGGTTCTCAATGTGATTCCACGGAGCTGGAGAGAGAGAAGACAGAGAGGAGTCACTGTTACCATAGTCATGAAAGCCAAATTTAGTCATTTAAACACCATCACCCCCATAGTCAGTTTTGGCCTCCCTGACTGAGCCCCATTTTTGAACTCCGAAATGTGTCACTTTATGTGGGAATAACTTTTCCACACTTTTACCTATCCATGTGAATCAGAGACAGTTTTCTTGTCACATATTAGGTTTTAACCCGTCACCACCGGAGCCAGTTTTGACCTCCCTGACTGAGCCCCAATTTTGAAATCAGAAATGTGACACTTTATGTGGGAATAACTTTTTCACACTTTTACCTATCCACATGATTCAGAGACTGTTTTCTTGTCACACATTATGCTTTAACCCCTTCCCGCCGCAGCCAGTTTTGACCTTCCTGACACAGCCCCATTTTTAAGATCTGACATGTGTCACTTTTTGCGGGAATAACTTTTTGAGACTCTTACCTATCCATGATTCAGAGACTGTTTTCTCATCACACATTGAGATTAAAGTTAGCAAGAAATTTTGTTGGGGGGGGGGAGAGGGGGTTGGGGCACGGTTACTTGTTTTTATTGTTCCATTAATGATGATTACATATGATATAATGTAAAATGACACTGCTTTTCTTTGATATATAAACCTTTCTTTTCAATCTCTGTATTGCTTTAAATGTGTCAATAAAAATTTGTTACCCAAAAAAAAAGAAAATTTGGTTCATACAATCCTTGTTTATCAGTGAAAAATATTATGAAATTTTTAAAAAATTTTACCTTTTTAAACTACAAAAATTTCTGCGTGTTAGACAGATATTTATTCCACTGAAAATAGATTATAACTAGCATCTACCATATGTCCACTGTAGGTTGCATCCTTTTTTAAAGTCTTTTTTTAGTTTTATTACCACATTAGGGGGGTTTAGAAAGTTAGTAGTAATTTTTCTCCATTTTCAAGAAAATTTGCTAAATAGATTTTTTTTAGGGAACAGTCGAGGTCTGTTGCGGCTTGGAGGCGCCTGTATGTTAGATACCCCCTTAAATGACTCCATCTAAGAAACTAGACCCCTTAAAGTATTTCAGACAAAGTTTAGGAAGTTTGTTAACCCATTAGGTGTTTCACAGAAATGAAAACAAAATTTCACTTTTTTTTTTTTTTCTTCAGATTTCCAATTTGTATCCATCATTCACTGGAACACAGTAGATGTGAGCAGGGAAATGCAACTGAACTCAATTCCCCAATTCTGACGTTTTCAGAGATATCCCACATGTGGCCCTGATGCATTATTTGGCTCAACCAAACATAATAAACTCCCCTAAAAAGAGCCCATATTGGAAGCTACACCCCTTACGGAATATATCCAGGGGTGCAGTGAGTATATCGACCCCACAGGTGTTTCACTATTTTTTTTAGTGTTAGGTTGTGAAAATCTGCAATTTTAGCTGAAAATGTTTAATTTTTACAAGGAATTCTTGAAAAAAGCATCCTAAATTTTGTTACGCAATTTACTCCAAGTTCGGCAATACCCTACATATGGGTGTAAACTGCTGTTTGGGAGCATAGCCGGGCGTACAAGGGAGGGAGCGCTATTTGTCTTTCAGAACGCAGATTTTGGTGGATGCCAAGTCGCATTTGCAAAGCTAAAGCTTCCGAGCTGTCAGATAAGCAGCCGGGAGTGGCAATTGTGACGTGGCTGCTGCGGTGGGGAGCTCACTGTCACTGTCTTTCCCTTAGCTGCCGTGACCGCGATAGATCGTGGCAGCTAAGGGGTTAATATACAGCTGGTCCCATGTCATAACTCATAACACCCCCCAAGAGGCCTCCACTCAAACATCACCCAAAGGGAGGCCCCCATCATAACCCACCCAAGAGTGCCTCCTAACTGTCCCAGCCAGAGAGCGCCCCAAAACTGTCCCACCAGAGAGGCCCCATCAACCGCCCAGCCAGAGACTCCCTCCATCAACTGTCCCACCCAGAGAGTGCCCCCATCAATTTCCCACCCAGAAGTGCCCCCATCAATGTCCCAGCCAGAGAGCGCCCATCAACTGTCCCAGCCAAGAGCCCCTCCATCAACTGCCCCAGCCAGAATGCCCCCATCACCGTCCAGCCAGAGGGCCTCCACTCATAACCCACCAGAGGCGCCTCCACTCATAACCCAGCCAGAGAGTGCCTCCACCATAACCCAGCCAGAGAGTGCCTCCACTAAAAACACAGCCAAGAGTGCCCCCATCAACTGCCCCCCAGCCAGAGAGTGCCTCCTAAAACTGCCCCACCAGAGAGTGCCCCCGTCAACTGCCCCACCAGAGAGTGCTCCAACAACTGTCCAGCCAGAGGTGCCCCCCAATAACTGTCCCACCAGACAGCGCCCCCCAAACTGTCCCCCCAGAGAGTGGTCCTCAATGCCCCCACCAGAGTGCCCCAACAAACCCACCCAGAGGTGCCCCATCAACGTCCCGCCAGAGGTGCCCCTCAATTTCCCCAGCCAGAGAGTCCCCCCAAAATGCCCCAGCCGGGGAAGTCCTCCTCATCTGCCCCAGCCGAGACGCCCACAACTGTCCACCGAACTGCCCCATCAACTGTCCCACCAGAGACTGCCTCCATAACTGTCCCAGCCAAGAGTGCCTCCATCAACTGCCCCAGCCAGAGGGGGCCTCCATCAACTGTCCCAACCCGAGAGCGCCCCTATACAGTAACTAAAGGATTACAGGAAAACCCCCACAGAGATCAGCTGTGATTTACATATTTTTTCCTTTCCCTCTTTATCGCTTCCCCCCCTCTCCTGCATCTTGCTTTTCCCCAAACTCCCTCGCTGGACAATGAATTTTAAATACCCCCCTCACACCTGTCTGCTGCCCCCAACCCTCTTCCCACTTTTAATGCCCTCCATACCAAAAAAACTCTCCCAAAATACGTCTATCTTATCCCACCTTTCTCACCCTCTCACTTCCTTCTGGCTTCTGGGGACATATCCCCCAACCCCGGGGGCCCCCCCACACATTCCCCCCAAGTCTCTGCCTCCTCAAAAAGATTTCCCCTACAAATTCCCCCCAAACCCTTCAACCCGTTAACATCCCCCGACCCCCGTCCCCCCCCTTCCCCCCTTGGGCTTCTGGAAAGCACGTCGTTGTAATAAAAATCTCATAAAAAAACAACTTTTCATCTCACGCAACTTATCTTTCCTTTGGGCCCGACTGAAACCTGGCGACCCCCTCCGACAGGTCTCCCCCGCCGCCTCCTTTTAGCGGGGCCTCCAAATTACCCCCCAAATCCTCGCCCCGGTCACAAGCATGGTGGAGGTGTGGCCTCCCCCTGTTGAACCTGCTTTTGTCCCCACTCCACCTCCCTTCCCTCACATCTTCTCCCTTTTAGGTGCACTTGCCGCATCTACCCCCCCCCAAACCCAAGTGGCTGTTGTCTCCATCCCCCAGGGCCCCGCCAGGGCTTTCTGACCAGGTGATTTACCAGTGTGCCGGGCACACTAGTGTGCCGCGCACTGGTCGGGTGTGCCGCAGGGGAAATTCCCCAAACAAGGTGCGCCCCGGTGTTTTGTTCAGGGCCGTTCCTAGGGGGGGGCAGGGCGTGCGGGCGCCCGGGGGGGCCCCCGGTCCGCCACCCGCTGGGGCGCCGCGGCCGCCCTGCCCCCCCCGGAGGAGCGCCCCTGGCTTGCGCGATGTTTTATAACAGGCGCGAGCCAGCAGCTGCAGGGGGGGGGCGGGAGGATCGTTCCTGTCCTGACTCCTCCCCTGATCAGCGTCACAGGGGGCGCACAGCTCTCACCCCGCCCCCTGTGACGCTGGGTCCTCGGTGGCAGCTTGCCGCCGATGGCCCCCGGGGCTGCGGCGGTAAGCAGGTGATGACGTCACGCTGCTTTCACCGCTCTGCAGCTCCATGTGGCAGTCCGGACCGGGACGCGCGGACCCCGGTGAGTAACTTTTGTTATTTTATAATTACTTACAGGGGGCATCACTGGCTACAAGAGGGGCACACTGGCTACAATGGGGGCAACCTGGCTACAAGAGGGGCACACTGGCTACGGGGGCACACTGGCTACAAGGGGGGCGTCCTGGCTACAAGGGGGCACACTGGCTACAAGGGGGCACACTGGCTACAATGGGGCCACACTGGCTACAAGGGGGCACACTGGCTGCAAGGGGGCACACTGGCTACAAGGGGGGCACACTGGCTACAATGGGGGCACACTGGCTACAAGGGCATCACTGGCTACAATGGGGGCATCACTGGCTACAAGGGGGGCATCACTGGCTACAAGGGGGGCATCACTGGCTCCAAGGGGGGCAACCCTGGCTACAAGGGGGGGCATCACTGGCTACAATGGAGGCACATTGGCAAAGGGGTGGGCATCTCTGGCTAGAATCAATATTATTAACTATATGTATAATATGTACTGTTTTAGTGTCATTTTGTGCCATTTTGGTTGGTGGTGTGCGCCGGGATTTTTTAAGTGTAAAAAGTGTGCCGCGGCTCAAAAAAGGTTGAAAATCACTGTTCTAGACCACTTTGCTTCCTGGCTTCTCCACTTTCTTTCCACCGACATCCCCACTATCATCATGGGAGACTTCAATATCCCAATCGACACCCCCCCCTCTGCTTCCAACAAACTCCTTTCCCCTTTGTCCTCGTTCGACCTCTCCCAGTGGACCTCAGGAGCCACTCACAAAGATGGACACACACTGGACCTCATCTTTACCCGCATCTGCCCCTATCTGACTTCTCAAACTCCCCCCACCCCATATCTGACCACAACCTGCTTACCTTCTCCACCATCTAACCCCCCCTGCTCCTCCTGTCTCTATCCAGTACGGCCAGCAGGAAAAAAAAAAAAAAAAAAAAAAAAAAACCTTTAAAGCCTAAAACCGTCCTCACCTCTCTGCCCTCTCCCACCTCTTTCCACATCTCCTTTTGTGACCCAAAACCGGGCCCGACTTTCTAAAAAAAAAAGGGGGGTTTTTTTAAAATTTTTTTTTTGGGGAAAAAAAAGTCGGCTCCTTCACAACCAAAAAAAACCCCCAAAAATTTAAAAAAAAGGCCCCACAAATCACAAAAACACGGGAACGAGTTTCCAAAATTGGGAAACCCGCCGCTGGAAAAAAATTCACCCACGGATGCCCTTTGCCTTTTTAAAAAATTTTTCATGCAAAATTTTTTAAATCCACCCCACCCAAACCCAAAAGGGAAACTATTTCCCAAAATTTCTATCCCCCCGTCCCAAAACCCCCAAATTTTTAAAAAACCCTTTAAAACTCTTTTTTCCGTCCCCCAGCACCTCCCCCACATCCCCCCCTTTCAGCGGAAAACTTTCCCATTTCATTTCCCTTTCAGAAGATAAACCCCCTCAAAAAAGGGCTTCGGGCCCGCAGTCCCCCCCCCCCACCCCCCTTCCCTTACCCTAGCAAATGCTCTTCCCCCTTAACTTCTTCCCCAAGTCACTCAACAACTTTCCCTTTACGGGCCCAAATCCAACCTCACTACCTGTAGTCTTGATCCGCTGCCTCACCCCTAAACCTCAGTGCTTTTTATTACCCCAGTCCCACCCATCTTTAAACCCAAAACACTAACCTCTGGCATTTCCCTTCCGCCTTTAAACACGTACTATCCTCCAACCCTTTAAAAAAAAACCCTGATCCCCCCCTCTCGTCCAATTTTCCCCCCCACCACGGCCCCTTTTTGTTTCCCCAAATACTCAGCACACGTCTATTTTTCAGCTGTCCCCCCTTTCCTCCAACTCTTTTCTTGACCCACTAAAAACGGGTTTCCCGACCCCCCCAACTCTACCGAAAACCGCCCAAAAACCAAGTCACTAATGACCTAGTAACTGTTTAAAGCCTCACCCACTCTCTGTGCTCCTCCTTTTGGGCCCTTTCCCTTCTCCCTTTGGGCCCACTGTCCCCAAATTCCCCTGTCCCAAATTTCCTCTCCCCCTCGGCATCACGGATTTGGCCCCTTTCCCTTTAAAATCTCCTCGTACCTCCCCTAAATCGGATTTAAAGGTTCTCACTCCCCGCTCCACCCCCTTCCCCCCGGCCCCCTCGGGGTTGGGCCCCCCAAAGGGGTCAGTCTTTCCCAAACTATTTTCCCCTTTTTAAAACCCCTTTTGGCCTGGGTCACTCATGGGCCTCACATGGTTTCTTTACCCCCCTATTCCCTGAGGGATCCCCAAAACTCTAAAAACCGGGCCCCAATTAAACACTTTCTTTACTCTCCCCGGACCCTGACTGTCTGTCCCCCTTTTCCTTTCCTTCTTCTATCACGTCCCTAAAACTAAATGTGGGGGAAAAAAGAACTCATCATTTTTCCCAAACCGTCCAAAACTCTACCCCTCCTCTGATCTCCTATTACAGTAAGGGCCTTCTACCCCTTCACCGGGTCCCGCAAGCCCGGGTTTGCCCGGGGGGAAAACCCCTAACTTTTGTTTCTATCTTTCAAACCCCACATCCAAACCCTCCCCTCTGCTGCCCCCTCCACCTAAAAAAACATCCTCGCCCGCAATTCCTCAATATGACACTAAAAAAAATCCCGGGTCCAGGCCCTTTTGTAAACCCCCCCTAGACAACTGCAACACCCCTTTCTTGGGCCTCCCATTTAGCACCCTCCCCCCCTCCAATCCATCCTTTACCCGCTTGCCCGCTTTTTTCCCCCCCCTTTTTCCCTCCTACTCCTTTCCCCCCCTCTGCCAACCCCTTTCACTGGCTTCCCATTGCCCACGAATTCATTTCAAGCTAAAACCCATCCCTAAAGGCTCCCCATCCCCCCCCTCCATACTCTCTGCCCTAATTTCCAAATTTTCCCCCCTCACGCAATCTCCGCTCCCACGGGACCTTCTCCCCCTGTTTCCCCCCCTCATCACCCCCACAAAACCCCGTCCCCAAAGCCTTTCCGTCCTTCACCCACACTCTGGAACTCACTCCCCCAACACCTAGGGCTCTCCTTCCACTTTTACCCCTTTTAAAAGCAAACCCGAAAAACCCCTTTCTTTGGGTTGCCTATTACCTACACTAACCTGTTGTCCACTACTTTTCCCCCACCAAAAATGTCCCCCCCCCACCCCCCGTCTCTTTCCCCCTCCTTGTAGATTGTAAACCCCCCCGGGTAGGGCCCTCCCCTTTGTCCCTGGCCCAAATTTCATTTTTCACTTATCATTGTACTCGTTTTTTTTTAGTTTTGTATGTAACCCCCCCGAATGTCCCCCTGGATTCAATGGGGCTCCCAAAAAAACTTAATAAAATTAATAAAAATAATAATAATAATGTCGTAATGTGGGGGGCGGCAGAAAAACCTCACGTGGGCCAGGATGTACCGGGTATGTCCAATTTTCAGGAAGTCACTTCCCCAAGGGCGGTTTTTATGTCCCCAAAGACGAAAGGGGTTAAAGGAAGGGATCCAGATGGGGCCCTTCCCCCCAACCTTGCCACCAAAAAAAACCTCAAAAAGCCTAGCTTAACTCATTAATGCCCAAAAGGCAGTTTTGCCACAAAGAGGACTGTACAAAATCCGTTTTTAATGAAAAATCTCAAAAATACCCCCAGAGCAAGATCTTTTACAGACAATGAAAAAAGGAAAGAATTTAAAGGGAAGAATTCCCGTGGGGTGCAGCTTGGAGGATAATACAGGATTAACTCAGGGTCAGGGGGCAGGTAAGAAAATCTTTACACAGTGACTGCAAACCCGCAAAAGTGAGTGCAGCTCTGGAGAAAAATACAGGGTTTTAACCCAGGATCGTAAGGATAAGTAAAGTAAGTACCCCCGGACGCCCCCAGCAGAATAGTGATTTCCGCTTGGAGTTTTAAAACAGGATGCCAAACCCGGATCAGGGCAAAGGGTAAGTAATGTATGTACAGTGCCCGCACCACAAAATAGGAGTGCAGCTTGGAGGTAAAACAGGATGTAATCAGGATCATTAAAGGATAAGTAATGTATGTACGTACGCAAACCCCCCCGAATATGGGGTGGGAGCTCTGGGGGGATAATACAGGGTGGAACTCAGGATCAGTAAAAGTAAAAGTAATGTTAATGTAACGTTTACTGCACCAGCAGAATTTGTGAGTGCCGCTCTGGGGTTTTAATACAGGAAAATTAATCAGGATCAGTACAGGATAAGTAATGTTTTTACAAGTGACTGCACCCGTGAAAAATGAATGCAGCCTTTGGGTTGATGCAGGATGTAAAATCCCGGAAACAGTCAGGATAAGTAAGTTTTACAGTTTACTGCACTAGCGAATAGTGGGGTGAAACTCGGAATATAATACAGGATTAATCAGGATCAGGGGCAGGTAATTTAAAGTTTTGGGGCACCCGTGACTGCACCAGCAAATAGTAAATGCAGGGTCTGGGTGGAAAAACAGGGTGTAATCCGGATAAGTAAGGATAAGTAAAGGGATTAAAATGACTGCACCACAAAATAGTTTAGTGCAGCTTTGGGGGATAATACCCCGGATGTAAAATCCGGACAAAGGGTAAATAATGTATGTACAGGACTGCAAACCCGAATATGAGTGCAGCCTGGGGTTTTTTACAGGTGTAACTCAGGTCATACAGGGGAAGTAATGTATTTTACAGTTTAAGGGACCCGCAGAATTGGAAAAGGGACTCTGGAGTAAATTTCCGGATGTAACTCGGGTCATACGGGTAGTAATAAAATGACACGTGATTGCACAACCCGAATGTGATTTTCCCTGGAGAAAAATTACAGGATCTAACCCCCGGATCCTACAGGGTTAAAAATGTATGTACACAGTGACTGCCCCCCGCAGAATAGTGGGGTGCAGCTCTGGAGTAAAATACAGGGTGTAACTCAGGATCAGTACAGGACAAGTAATGTATGTACACAGTGACTGCACCAGCAGAATAGTGAGTGAAGCTCTGGAGTATAATACAGGATGTAACTCAGGATCAGTACAGGATAAGTAATGTATGTACACAGTGACTGCACCAGCAGAATAGTGAGTGCAGCTCTGGAGGATAATACAGGATGTAACTCAGGATCAGTACAGGATAAGTAATGTATGTACACAGTGACTGCACCAGCAGAATAGTGAGTGCAGCTCTGGAGGATAATACAGGATGTAACTCAGGATAAGTAATGTATGTGCACAGTGACTGCACCAGCAGAATAGTGAGTGCAGCTCTGGAGGATAATACAGGATGTAATATTTTGTTGCGTTGTATAAGGCCTTATGTACAAAGTAATTCAGATAGAAGAGGAGTCCTCATACCGATCTGTATTCTGGTTATAGATAATAGGAGTAGTGCTATTGAGTGAAGAATTTCTACCTAGGTATACGAAGTCAATCACCCATGAGATTTTAATTCCTCTGTGCAGGTTGAGGTCCATAGTGGTGATTGGTCATTATAAGAAATCATCTTCAGTCCTGATTCTGGATTCAGTGTACAAAATTGCGCAACCAGAGTGTGACCCACAATATAGGAAGGAAGGAACGTCAAGAATAACTCCTACAATCGGGAGACCTAGTTCAATCTAGGACAGAGGTCGCTCTTTTTCAGCATTTATTAGCAAGCATTACAGACAGACACGATCAGTTTGTGAGCTCTGTGAGGACACACTGGCATACTCACATTTACTCCCCTCTGGTACATGCACCAAGAGGTCATCTTCCCCCATAGGCGAGTCCGTGTACGAGGCCTCCAGCCTCTGGTAGGGTGTATCAAATACCGCCATTTCTTCTCCAGCCTCGCATTAATATCTTGGCCTTCAAAACGGAGGGCGTGCTGCACAGAGAAGAGCAAAGGACACTTTCACACCTTATACGTCGATCTAGGGCAACATTATTTCAGCCATTAGTCACTTAAAGGGGTTGTCTCACTACAAAGATCATAGATTAAAATGAGGGGAACCAAAATGTAAGCACTCAGATGTGCAGTACCATGTAAATCACAAACCGAGAGAGAACACGGCTGTACAACTCTTTTGTGACAGACACACAGTCCCACACAAATCGCAGGCAGAAAACCACAGCTGTGCAGTCCCACGTAAATCACTTTTGGGACTCACATGTGCAGTCCCGCGTTAATCAGAGAGAACACAGCTGTACTGTGCAGTCCCACATAAAACATTTGTGAGAGATGCGCAACCCCACGTAAATGCCTACGGTGACTCAGATGCTCAGTCCCATGTAAATCACAGAGAACACAGCTGTACTGTGCAGTCCCACATAAATCACTTTTGTGAGACAGATGTGCAGTCTCATGTAAACAAAAACAGATAAAGCGTATTTATAGCATTCTGAGGGAGGATGAGGGAGAAGGAGAGAGAGAGCGAGAGAGAAAGAGAGGGAACTCAGCTGCGCAGTCCCACGTAACTCCATTTTTTGACTCAGCTGTGCAGTCCCACGTAAATCACATACAGAATACAGCTGCACAGTCCCACGTAACTCCCTTTTGTGACTCAGATGTGCAGTCCCACGTAAATCAGAGAACACAGCTGTACTATGCAGTCCCACATAAATCACTTTTGTGAGACAGATGTGCAGTCCCATGTAAACAAAAACAGATAAAGCGTATAGTTTTGTTCTGCAGATCTGTAGAGGTCAGAGGTGTGATAATCTGCAGGATATATCACTATGTGAGAAAGAAAGAGAAAAAAAAAAATCACCCATCTTTCCCAGAGTCCTGAATGTCAAATGCCCATTCTAGGTACAAAGTATGTAGAGAGCGCGAGAAATGCAGATACACACAACACTTACACTTTGCTTTTCACTTCCAATGATTGCTTAGGCGATGTCTACACAGCAAATACTGAAATGCCACCGTATTTGGAACAGCACTTTGTCATTTGCTGTGTGCACATAGCCTCAATCTCGGACAGCGGAGAACCTCTACCTTCCCCCTGCTCACACAGAATGAATCATCACGTGCACTGCTTGGCAACCAACACAAAAGGCTGCCAAATGCTGTAATGAGACAACCCCTTTAAAGGACTGGCATCCTCTTACATAGCATATTCTCAAATTAACAAAGTAGCAGCAGTGCTAGAAAGCGATGTGGCACTTTGTCTCCTGTATGCGCCAATCTGCTCTTCTTGCATGACTGGATGAATGGCTATTCAAGCAATTTAGTCACCAGGCGATTCTCCACCTTCAGGCTCCCACTTCCTGTTCACGCTGTGGGTGGTTCTGCACCTTCAGGCTCCCACTTCCTGTTCACACTGGGGGTGGTTCTCCACCTTCAGGCTCCCACTTCCTGTTCAGGCTGTGGGTGGTTCTCCACCTTCAGGCTCCCACTTCCTGTTCAGGCTGTGGGTGGTTCTCCACCTTCAGGCTCCCACTTCCTAGTTCAGGCTGTGGCCGGTTCTACAGCTTCCTGCCCCCACTCCCTGGTCAGGTTGTGGGTGTTTTACAGCGTCAGGCTCCATTTCCTAGTTCAGGCTGTGGACGGTTCTACAGCGTCAGACTCCCACTTCCTGTTCAGGCTGTGGGCGGTTCTATAGCTTCAGTCTCCCACTTCCTGTTCTAGCTGTGGGCGGTTCTACAGCGTCAAGCTCCCACTCCCTGTTCAGGCTGTGGGCGGTTCTACAGCGTCAGGCTCCCACTTCCTGTTCAGGCTGTGGGGGTCACGCTTTAGGCTCCCACTTCCTGTTCAGGCTGTGGTCGGTTCTACAGCTTCAGGCTCCCACTTCCTGTTCAGGCTGTGGGCGGTTCTACAGCTTTAGGCTCCCACTTCCTGTTCAGGCTGTGGGCGGTTCTATAGCTTCAGGCTCCCACTTCCTGTTCAGGCTGTGGGTGGTTCTCCAGCTTCATGGCTCTGACTTCCTGGTCAGGTTATGCGTGGTTCTACATTTTCAGGTGCTCACTTCCCGTTCAGGCTGTGGGCGCTTGCATAGTTTTAGGTTCACTTCCTGGTAGGGTTGTGGACAGTTCTACAGCTTCAGGCTCCCACATCTTGTTCTGGTTGTGTGCCGATCTACAGCTAAAGGATCCCATTTCCTCTTCCGGCTGTGGGTGGTTCTACAGCTTCAGACTCCCACTTCCTGTTCAGGCTGTGGGCGGTTCTACAGCTTCAGACTCCCACTTCCTGTTCAGGCTGTGGGCGGTTCTACAGCAGTAACTGACATTTTAGCTCTGCTATTCCTAGCTCACCCTGTACATTAATGATGGAGGGGTTTTAACAGAAGAACGGGAAGCTACAGATCTCTAAAGGGTTCAAATGTGTGAGTAAGAAAGAAACACAATCTCTGGTGTTCCTGATAAGACACAGCAGGAAGTGACCTTACCATCCCGACCAATGCTAGAACAGAGAGAAGTTGTTGGTAACCTAGGGAAGCTTGTGTACACAAGCAGGAGATAAGAACTCTGAAAGAAATCAAAATCAAAATAATTTTTTTTTTATTTTTTGCTTATATGTTTAAAGCTAATCAAAATGGTGAGAATAGCTCTTTAAATTTAGAGGGACGCTATGCTAACCTGACACTGCTACTTCTGATCAGGGAAAGTAAAAGGGATCAGATGTCCATAAATCAGACATTGGTGGCACATCTTGGCAAAATGTTAAACATACCTTGTTCGTTGACCCTAGGGCCCGTCAGCTCCTCTGTGTAGTGTAGAGGGCAACAGTATAAGAAACCAGAAGGCTGCTTAAATAGAGACACTGGTTCCGGGCCCCCAAAAAATGCACATTTTTTGGGTTTCTTTTTCCTTTGGACATAAATCTTCAGAAGACGAATGATTTACTTCTCAACATATCAACACTGCAGGATCTGAGAAAGAAAAAAAACTGAATATCACCTCATATGTACAAAAACATAACACTAAAATATCCCCATGTACAAGAAATAACTACTAAAATACGCCCCCTATGTAAAAAGAATAAAACTACTATAATACTCCCCCCTATTACAAAAATAAACACTATAATATCCCCCCTTTTACAAAATTTAAACTACATAATACTGCCGCTTGTACAAAAATATAACACTATAAACTGTCCCTATGTACAAAAATTTAAAACACTAAAACGCCCCAATTACAAGAATAAACTACTATAATACTCTCCCTATGACAAATATAACACATAATACTTCCCCAGTACAAGAAATAACACTATACACTGCCCCCTATGTACAAGGAATAACTACTATAAAACTGCCCCTAGTACAAGGATATAACTATAAATACTGCCCCTAGTCAAAAAATATAACTATATAAACTTCCCCTAGTACAAGAAATAACAACTAAAAAATTGCCCCATTACAAGAAATAACACTAAAATACTGTCTCTATGACAAAAAATAACACTATAACGTCCATTTTACAAAATATAACTACTATAATACTGTCTCTATTTACAATAAATACTAAAACTGCCCCCAGTACAAGAAAAACTACTAAAAATACTCCCCTATTACAAGTATATAACTACTATAATGCTGCCTATGTACAAGAATATAACACTATAATACTGCCCATATACAATTGGGGAATTACAGCTTCATAATCCCTTCCTCTCAGTGTGTGGCAAGAATATAACTTCCTGTAATCAGCTGTCTTCTAAAAAGCTTAACTCCAAACTCCTCCTTTTAAAAGAAAGGGACAATCTACTAATACTGCCTCCTATTCCAAGAATGTAACATTAATGCTCTGATTACAAGAATAACGAACTACAATCTAAAGGGTCCAATTGTACAAGAAAAAACACAAATCTGGTCCTATGACAAGAAATACCTTAATACCTGCCATCCTAAGTACAAGAAATTATGGTAACCTAGAACCTATGTAAAAACGGGAATAAAACTACTAAAAAGCAATCCAGACAAGAATTTTTAAATACTTTCTATATATGCTTAAGTAACAAAATTATATACTTTTTATAATACTTGCCCCCGTACTTTATCAGGAAAGAATAATAATGTCCTATAATAACTTGCCTCTTCCAAAATGTTAACAATTTTCGTTACACCCTGCCCCCCTATGTAAAAACAGTATAAAACCTAAACTTTAAAATAGAGACACGCCATGTCCACAAAATTAACTTCTATAATACTTCCCTTGGACAAAAAATTTTAACACATTAATACTTCCCCAAATGAACAAAAGAAAAAACACTAATAATACTGCTCCTATGTACAAAATATAACTACTATAATACTGCCCTCTATTACAAGAATATAACTACTATAATACTGTCTCTATTTACAATATAACTACTATAATACTGCCCCCATGTACAAGAATATAACTACTATAATACTGCCCTATGTACAAGAATATAACTACTATAATACTGCCCCCTATGTACAAGAATATAACTACTATAATACTGTCCCTATGTACAAGAATATAACTACTATAATACTGCCCCCTATGTACAAGAATATAACTACTATAATACTGCCCCCTATGTACAAGAATATAACTACTATAATACTGTCCCTATGTACAAGAATATAACTACTATAATACTGTCTCCTATGTACAAGAATATAACTACTATAATACTGCCTCCTATGTACAAGAATATAACTGCTATAATACTGCCCCCTATGTACAAGAATATAACTACTATAATACTGCCCCTATGTACAAGAATATAACTACTATAATACTGCTCCCTAATAACAAAGAATATAACTACTATAATACTGTCCCCTATGTACAAGAATATAACTACTATAATACTGCCCCTATGTACAAGAATATAACTACTATAATACTGCCCCTATGTACAAGAATATAACTACTATAATACTGCCCCCTATGTACAAGAATATAACTACTATAATACTGCCCCTAAGTACAAGAATATAACTACTATAATACTGCCCCTATGTACAAGAATATAACTACTATAATACTGCCCCTATGTACAAGAATATAACTACTATAATACTGCCCCTATGTACAAGAATATTACTAATATAATACTGCCCCTATGTACAAGAATATAACTACTATAATACTGCCTCCTATGTCCAAGAATATAACTACTATAATACTGCTCCTAGGTCAAAGAACAATTCTTAAAGTGACAATGACGTTACCTACCTCTTGTGTAACGCCGTGTGTTAGAGATGACCTCTAGCTCTTTGCTGCCCTTACATTTAGTACATACGCCCTCATTGTGCTCCCGCTCCCCAGCAGCTGGATATGATATCTGCAGGCACACTCACCCTGTGTGGCCCCCGGGGGTCCTCCTCTGTCCTCAGTGGTGTGCTCGCTCCCCTCTTGCTGACATATCAGGGCTGTAGGGAAAACGAAACGAAACTGTAATGAGTGTGAGTCATATCAGTTGCACTCAGCTCGAGTCATCTATTTCCAGTGCATTGCACAAGAGCTGCGAACCTTTTGCTTATAATAGAGGCGGCTGATATCACACACATGTAATAACCTTCTGCAGATATGGGATATACAGCAGGGACAGCAAGCAGAGATCTTGTGAATGATAAAGAATATAAGCACAAAGAATATTAGAAAGTTGTAGAACTTCTGCTTCTATAGGATTAAAGCACCTTTCCCACAGTTTACATGTATCACCTACCTATAGGATACCTGTATAATCGTGGGGGCCCCACGGATCACTAGAACGGGGGCCACAAGTCCTCTGCTCTTTCTCACTGCAAATCAACAGTCAGGACGTTTACATGGAGCAATGGTTGAGTAATATAGCTCCATTATGGAGTAGACCTGGGGAATCCTCAAAATCCCATAGACTCTGAATGGAGCGATGGTGCGCATGCGCAACCACTACGCTAGTGTTGCGCTCCGGAGTCGGGTCAGGCCGAGCGGCCCTGCTCTGATTCCCAATTACCTGCTCTATTCAATGACTTTCTGACTGTTTAACAACAGTGAGGAGGAAAAAAAGTGATTTATGACCGCTGTTCTAGTGATTGGTGTGGGTCCCAGTGGTGCGCATGCGTAACCACTACTCTAGGGTTGCGCTCCGGAGTCGGGTCAGCCTGAACGGGCCTGCTCCGATTCCCAAAAAGCAACACTGCACTACTTTATTCAACTACTTTCTGACTGTTTAACAACAGTGAGGAGAAAGTGATTCACCGCTGTTGTAGTGATTGGTGTGGTTCCCAGTGGTGCGCATGCGTAACCACTACTCTAGGGTTGCGCTTTGTATTTGGGGCTGAACCGGCTTGCTGTGCTGAGCACTACACTACCTCATTTAATCATTTCTCAACTGCATCACCACAGTGAGGAGGAAAATGAGTTTTGGGACTCCTAGTGATTGGTAGAGGTTACAGTAGCGCGCATGCGCAACCAATACTCTAGTGTTATGCTTCAAATATGGGTCAGGCTTACCTGGCTTGCTCTGAATCATTTCCCGACTACTTCATTTAATCATTTTCTGACTGCTTAATTGCAGTAAAAAGGGGAACAGGAAAATTGGAAAACCCCCCTTCTAGGATTGGAAGGGGTCACAGTTGGGGCCATGCGCAACCACTACCCACGTTATGTTAGATTTGGCATAAAACCCCTTGTTTTGAATCATTTCCTGACTACTTCATTTAATCATTTTCTGACTGCTTAATTGCAGTAAGGAAGAACAGGGAACTTGGTACCCCTCTTCTAGTGATTGGTAGAGGTCACAGTGGCGCGCATGCGCAACCACTACTCTAGCGTTATGCTTTAGATTAGGATCAGGTTAAACCGGCTTGTTCTGAATCATTTCCTGACTACTTCATTTGCTCATTTTCTGACTGCTTAACTGAAGTGAGGAGGAACGGTGAACTTGGTACCCCTCTTCTAATGATTGGTAGAGGTCTCAGTGGTGCGCATGCGCAACTACTTCTCTGGAATTACACTTCAGATTAGGGTTAGGCTAAACTGACTATTTCTGAATAATTTTCTGACTACTTCATTTGATCATTTTCTGACTGCTTAACTGAAGTGAGGAGGAACGGGGAACTTGGGACCCTTATTCTAGCGATTTGTAAGGGCTCCATTGGAGCGCAAGTGCAACCACTACCCTAGTGGTGCGCTTCAAATTTGGGTCAGGCTGAAAAAGCCTGCCCTGTATCCAAAGTGCAATACTAAACTACTCCATTCAATGACTGTCTGACTGTTCAACCACAGTGAGGAGGAAAAAGAGATTAAGGGTTGGTGGAGGTCCCTGTGGTGCGCATGCGTAACCAATACTCTAGAGTTGTGCTTCAGGCTGAAGTGGCTTGCTCTGAATCCGAAGCACAACACTACACTACTCAATTCAGTCATTTCCTAACTGTGAGGGGGAACAATAGATTTCAGACCCCTGTTCTAGTGACTGGTGGAGGTTCCAGTGGCGCGCATGCGCAGTCACTATTTTAGTGCTGCGCTTCAGATTCGGATCAGACAAAATCGGTCTGCTCTGATTTCCAAAGTGCAACACTACACTGCCCTCATTCATTTCCCAACGGCTTAACCACAGTGAGGAGGAAGGGTGAACGTGGAACCCCCGTTCTAGTCATTAGTGGGGGTCCCAGTGGTCAGACCCCCAGCGATCATTTATCGCCTATCCTGTGAATAGGTGATACGTAAAATGTAATCTCTGGGAATATCAGTACATCTTATCTGCAGGCAATTGTGCAGTAATTATATCCTACCCTGGAGCGTAATAGCAGCACACACCTATGTAACGATATATGTTATTACAGTGCATTTCACAGCTCTGCAGGACGTGCATACATCTCATCATCATCGCCGGCCCAAACAGTTACCTTCCTGCTCCTCCGCTGTCCATGGTGATGAAATAATCACTAATTTCTGGTCCCCGTCCAGTGTATGCAAACACCAGAACATTGTCACAGTGTATTTCCTCATAGTAAAACCACAGCACGCTGCAAAAATATTCACACCCCTCGTGTAAGATGAAGAAGGAAGGTTTATATGTGGGGAGGGTGAACTTGAATGTTTATAATGTAATTAGCAGGTCATGCAAAATGATCAACTTAGAAATTAGCCGCTATTTGGTCAAACAATTCAATATTGCACCTCAAATGTGATTGCGGGAACGGCTCCAGTCCCTGAGCGGAGGGAACCGCTCCCGTCCCTGATCAACGGGAACCGCTCCCGTCCCTGATCAACGGGAACCGCTCCCGTCCCTGATCAACGGGAACCGCTCCCGTCCCTGATCAACGGGAACCGCTCCCGTCCCTGATCAACGGGAACCGCTCCCGTCCCTGATCAACGGGAACCGCTCCCGTCCCTGATCAACGGGAACCGCTCCCGTCCCTGATCAATGGGAGCGGCTCCGGTCCCTGATCAATGGGAGCGGCTCCAGTCCCTGATCAACGGGGTACCCGCGCTCCCGTCCCTGATCAACGGGGTACCCTGCTCCCGTCCCTGATCAACGGGTACCGCTCCCGTCCCTGATCAACGGGTACCGCTCCCGTCCCTGATCAATGGGAGCGGCTCCTGTCCCTGATCAATGGGAGCGGCTCCTGTCCCTGATCAACGGGAGCGGCTCCTATCCCTGATCAACGGGAACCGCTCCCGTCCCTGATCAATGGGAGCGGCTCCTGTCCCTGATCAACGGGAACCGCTCCGGTCCCTGATCAATGGGAGCGGCTCCTGTCCCCGATCAGCCGTTTTTGATGCACTCGGTGTCCCGAATCAGCAAACAAGCGGCAGGAGCTTTGGAATCCAGCGCATGCGCAGTAGGACGATTGTTGTAACCAAAATGTGGGACGTTCTCCCCATCCCAAATTAATTAGTGTTATCAGCAGGACCTGAGAGGTAAAAGTGTTATCAGAGGGACCTGAGAGGCGTTAATGCTACAAGCAGGACCTGAGAGTTATAAGTGTTATCAGCAGGAGGTGAGGGAGGTAGTTGTTATCTGCAGGACCTGAAAGGTGTAAGCATTATCATCAGGAGGTGAGAGGTGTTATCTGCAGGACCTGAAAGGTGTAAGTGTTATCAGCAGGAGGTAAGAGAGGTAAGTGTTATCTGCAGGACCGGAGAGGTGTAAGTGTTATCGGCGGGACCTGAAAGATAAAAGTGTTATCAGTGGGACCTGAGAGGTGTAAGTATTATCAGCAGGATCTGAAAGGTATAAGTGTTATCAGCAGGACCTGAGAGATGTGTTATCAGCAGGACCTGAGAGATGTGTTATCAGCAGGAGGTGAGAGAGGTCAGTGTTATCAGCAGGAGCTGAGAGGCGTTGGTGTTATCAGCAGGACCTGAGAGGTGTAAGTGCTATCAGCAAGACCTGAGAGGTGTAAGTGTTATCAGCAAGACTTAGAGGTTTAAGTGTTATCAGCAGGGGCCTGAGAGGCGTTGGTGTTATTTTCCCGCAGGACCTTTAGAGGGGGGTTGGTGTTTTTAAGGAAGACCTGAAAAGGGGGGTTTAAATGTTATAGCGGACCGAGAGGCGTTGGGTTATCAGCAGGGCCCCAGAGGGTTAAGTATTATCAGTGGAAATTGAGAGGCGTTGGGGTTATCAGCAGGACCGAGATGTGTAAGTATTTCAGCAGGACCTTTAGAGGGGTTGGTGTTATCAGCAGGACCTGAGAGGTGTAAAGTGGTTTTCAGTAAAGAACAGATAGGTGTGAAAATAGCCAGAAACCCCCGGGGGCAGGGAAAAAAAAAGGGCCCAATACCCTTTTATGTTTTTCCCCCTTTTTCATTGCCCCATAGAAATTTGCCCAATTTGTGAACACTTTGATGGCCCATTCGTAAAGGTTATGTGTGGTAAAAACATGGCGGCTCTCCTGGCATTTTGCAAGATATCAATACAGAGGGAGGGGCCAATTTTTGACCCCTCTATACATTTTCATTGGGACAGAAATGCACCATTTTATTTTCCGTGTAACTATACAAAATATATCCAGATAGATTTTTTCTGTACATAAAAACCCTTGTATACAGACACATCAGACCCTATACACTCCAAACCTACATATTTTAACGTTACAAATTTTGATACAATTTGATACATTATATATCAGCCCACATGTCAATCACAGCTCATTGCCCCTTGTACACCGCCCTTGTCCTTCCCCATTACCCGTCTGCGGGCGCCTCTCTCGCCCCTGTCACCTGGAGACTGTCTCTGCCCCCCGGCCGACCCCGGCCCTTTTTTCCTTTTCACCCCAGCAAAATTTTTTTCCCCCCTTAGGCCCCTTTTTTGGGCCCCCCCCCTCACTCTAAATGCTGAAGGGGGCTCTAGCCAATTTACAGCCGCACCCCTGAGGGGCCCTGGGGTTTCCCCCGGGGGGCCAATCAGAGCGCGGGGGGCACGCAGCTGACTTGGGCCAATGGCCCGGCGGGGTTTTGGGGTGTCGAGGTTTTTTTTTGGGTCAGCATGAGAAAATGGATAGCTGTGTAGACTGAGGGGATGGGCGGAAGTGACGTCATATGCGGAAGCGCGGCGACAGCCCCGGGGGAGCCCATGTGAGCGGCATGGAGGGGTGAGGACTGTGTCACTGTCTGTTCACGGCCCCGTAAAGTTTTTACCGGGGCTTTTGGGGGGTCTGTGTAAAAGGGTGGGAAAACGGGGGGGTTTTTTTAATCAAAAGTTGCACAAAAAGTCCCAGAATTCCCTCCTTATATTGGAAATGATGGGGGATGCTGGGAATTGTAGGTTTTAGTAGCCGTAAAGGGTTATCGGCCCATCTGGCCCCGTATTTTGGAATGTTTATGAGGGCGTATGTAAGCTGAATTTTCCATTTTGTTTTTAAAAGCAACAAAAAAAAGAAAAAATTTTTCTGGGGAAAAATTTTTATGAGAGGGTTTCCCCCTAAAAAGGGGATCGGGTGGTTCTCCCCTTCTGTTCTTTGGGGGTTCCCCGTACAAAGGGGGAAAGGTGTGTTCTTTTATTCTGTTTGTGGGAGTTTCCCCGTTCAGGGGAAATCCCGTGTTCTCCAATTTTTGTTCCCTTTGGGGTTCCCCAGTAAAGGGGAGGCCCGTGTTCCCCTCCATTCTGTTTTTTATGGGAAATTCCCTTTTTACAAAGGGGGGCGCTGTGTTCTCTCCATTCTGTTCTTTTTGGGGGTTCCTGGTACAGGGGAAACGCCCGTTTTTCTCTCCCTTTGTTCTTTTGGGGGTTCCCCGGGAATTGGGGGAGCCTGTGTTTTCCCCCTTTTTGTTTCATGGGAGTTGCCCGGTTTCAGGGGAGCGCGTGTTTTCTCCCTTTGTTCTTGGGGGGTTCCCGGGTTTAGGGGGGCTCTGTTCTCTCCATTTAGTTCTATGGGAGATCCCGGGAAAAAGGGGAGCGCCTGTGTTCTTCCCCCATTTTTTTTCTATTTGGGGGGTTCCCCCTTACAGGGGAGCGCCTTGGGGGGTTTGGGGCCATACTCAGAAAAATCCCATTTGAACAAAAATGGAAACACAACGCCCCCTGTAAATCCCTTTGAACCCGAATGGGGAACCCCAGCGCTCCCCTTTTTACCCCCAAAAGAAAAAGAATGGAGAAAACAGCGCTCCCCCCCGTTTTCTCCCCCTAGAACAGAACGGGAGGAAAACAGGTTCCCCCTTTTATCCCATAAAAACAGAACGGGGAAACACAGCCCCTCCCCTGTACTCCCCCTAGAACAAGAACGGAGAAAAAGCGCTCCCCTTTTTCCCATTTTGAAAAAGAAGGAGAAAACAGCGCTCCCCCGGGTTTTCCCATAGAAAAAAGAACGGAGAACACAGCGCTCCCCTTTACTCCATTTGAACAAAAACGGGGGGAAAACCCCAGCGCTCCCCGGTTTCTCCCAAAAGAAAAAGGAAAGGAGAACACAAAGGTTCCCCTTTTAAATCCCAAGAAAAAGAACGGGAGAACACCCGCGCTCCCTGTTTTTCTCCCATAGAAAAGAACGGAGAACAAAAAGCGCTCCCTTTTATCCCCAAAAGAACCCCGAACGGGAAAAACACAGGCACCCCTTACTGGGGGAACTTTTCCCATTTTGAATAAAATTTGGAAAAACCCTTTTCAAAAATTTTGACTTGCCTCCATTCTGAGCCTGTTCCCCTTTAAAGATTGGGGGGGTTTTTAGCCGGGTTTTGTTTCTATCTTGGGGAAGAAGGCCCCCTGAGGAAATTCTATTTATTTTTTAACCCTTTGCAGATGTTTAAAATTAAAGGGTGGAATTTACCTTTTTTTTATTATTATTTTTTTCCTCTGGGCCCCAAAACCCGTAGAAATTCCCCTAACCCTTCAAATCCTGTGATTGTAATAAAAATGTCCTATTTGTCCTCAAAATACCTCTAATAATAGTAAAGACACAAGCCGTATTATCCTGCAGCCCATAAAATCCTATGATCTTATCGGCTTTAGCGGAGCTGCCTGGCACTGGTAGCTAGACCCCTATCTCCTGCATATCCTGAGGTTTTCTAATAATTTTTTTCCTTACACTGAATTTCCTGTTCTCTTTTGGGGGGTTTTGGGAAAAAACCCCCCGCGGTCAAATTTGTTTGACCTGAGTCCAAACGAGCCCCGGGTTTGGCCCCCACCCCGTTCCCCCAATAAAAACCCCCCGTAAATGGAAAAAGGGGGGTTACCCCCATTCTTTAGACAGAAAGGGGGAAACCTCCAGGTACAGAAGCAAAAATAGGCCCCGGGGGGCCGGGGGAACCCAATTGGGGGGCCGGGATTTATTAAAAAAATGGGCTAGGAGGGGGAAACTTTTCCTTTTTTATCCCCCTAGCAAAACCAGTCAAAAGTTTATAGCCCACCCAAACAGAAATCTCCTTTCATTTTTTTTTGAGCCCTTTTTATGAAATGAAAGCTTAACTCTGATTGGGGTTTCTATTGAGCTCTGATTTGGTTTCTATGAGCAACAAAGGGCCGTTTTATGTAGACCCGTTTCATAAAAATACGGGCCTAATTTTTTCTTTTTTTCCCTAATGGGGAAAAGGGGCGATTTAAGAGGCTTGTTCCCAGAAACCCCCTTTCCAATTTTTTCAATTAAAGGGGGTTTTCCCGAGATTTGATAATAAAATAGATAGGGTAGAATATTTAATATATATAAATATAAATATTTTTATATTTTAAAATTTTTATTTAAATTTTTTAAAAAATTTTTCCCTTTGGGGCCCCAGTTTTTTCCAAAAAAGTTTTTAAAAATAGACACTTACCGGCGTTTTCCCCCGCCTTTCCCGGGCAGGCTGTGGGTTGGTTCTTTAGAAGATTTAAACAAATTTCCCCTATGTATTCGCACTCCCTTCCAAAAAACCCGACCCTTTAGAGCAGAAGTTTTTTTTCTATAGAAAGAGGGGCCCTTTAGAGCTCAAAGTAAAAAAAGTAATTAAATCTGCTTTGTTAAAAAACACACCCGTTCAAAAAGCTGTCGCTGTCCTTTCGTCCCAACCCATGATGACCCATGGTAAGACAAAGAGGAAAAGGGGAGAAGGGGAGAGCAGGATGGTATCCATAGAGACCTATGTGCACTCAGAGCAGATAAAACCTCTCTTCTCTCCTCAACAAAGCAAAATAAAGCAATATTTTTTGGAAAAAGGTTTTGGTTTTAACGTTTTCCCCACGTGTTTAAAGGCTAATCCCTTTTTAGTTTAATGACCCCTTTTTAAAATTTGAAGGTTTGGGAAAAAAGCAGGTCCCCCTTTCAGTTGCAGGATTTTTTTGTGTTTATTTAATTTGGGAAATTACTTGTTTATGAAATAGGACGGCCAAAATCCTTTTAAACCCCGACAACCAAATAAAACCCTTTTTAAAAATTTTGAATTTAAATTTTTTGGTTTGTAAAAGAGGTTGGGCCCAAGAAGGCCAAATTTTTTTTGTCCATGGAGGGGCCCTTTTGAGTTCCCCCACCCACAAGTGACCCCCCAAACCTTTTAAAAAAAACCTTTTCAATTGCTGCTCCTGGTATGGAGGAATTGGCTCAGCAGCAGAACCTCAAGTGATCATGGGGTTTGGGGGGGTTTATTTTTTTTTTTTTTTTCTGAGAAATAACCTTGCGAAAATTTTTCTTTTTTAAATTAAATACTAAAAAATAAAAAAAACCCGTATCTTCTCCTAGTTTTCCAAAATCCCTTTAGGATAAAAAGCAATCCCTGACAGCAAAATAGGGATCAAAACGTTTAAACAAAAAAAAAAAAAAAAAGGGAAAATTATTTTAAAATTTTAAAAAACGCCCCTTTTAAAATCTTGTAGGGTTTTTATTTCCTTTTCCCTTTCCCCCCTTTTCCCGGTTGTAGTTTTCACTGTCAAAAAAAAACGGGCCATAGTTCCTAAAAAACTTTTACAGAAATTTCCCCAAAAGCTTTTTAAAACCCATATATAAAATTTTTTTGGTGAAAGAAGGGGTAGAGTATGAAAAACCCTTAAAAGTAAAGTTTTAAATATAAAAATATTAAAAACATAAAAAAAAAAGGGAAATTTTTCTCTGGCCCTATCTATAAGGGGGATTTCTGTCGAAAAAACACCCCCCAAACCCCAGATGGCTACAACCTTTCACAAAAAATTTAAATGGTCGAAAACCCCAAAAACCTGATGCAGTTTTTTCCCTGGGTTTAAATAATGGTTCATCAGGGGGTAAAAAAAAATAAAGTAGACAAAAATCCCCAATGCATAAAAAAAAATGATGACCAGCGCGTTTTGATAGCTCTATAAATTTTATCAATTTGGGTTTTATGGTCCCAATTTTAAAGCATTTCCCGGGGGAAAATTGTGCGGGATTTGGGGTATCACCAAATTTTAAAATTAGTGCCGTGATTTAAAAACCTACATTGGGCCCAAAGGTTTTTTTAAAATTTTCTCCTGGGTTTTCTGCTAAATGTTTTTTATGCCTATTTTGTGGGGCCCCTGATTTGCTGTTATGGCAGAGCCGTTTAGCAGAATTAAAGGGGGCCCAGGGCACCCGCACTGCAGGGGCCCCGCCCCAAAATACCCTGACATCACACTTGGCCATGCCTCCAAGGGCCTTTTCCCAAACCACTCATCACGCCACTTATTTTTGGGGCACCCGGGCCAGCCTTTCAGCCTTTCAACACTTTTTGGAGGGGGAGGAAGGCCCTTTGGCTCCCCTTTTTCCAAATGTGGTTTTTTAAACTGTTTTTCCACAAACCAAAAAACACACAAACATTAAATAAGCAAAAAACCAAATGTAGGATCCGGTTTTTTCTTTGTATTCCTTTGGAAAAAAACTTTTAAAACCCCTTTTACTTGTGGGGCCCCCCCCGCAAAATGCCCAGTTTTTGCCCCAAAAAAAGAGGTTTGGCCCCTGTTTTACGCTATCTATATGGGTTTGGAACTTAAAGAGAAGATACGGGCCCCTCTTTTTTTTTATTAAATTTTAAAATTGGGAAAATTTAAAATTTTTAAAAAAGGTTATTTCTTGGGGATTATTTTTTTTCAAAGGTTAAAAAAATTTGGCTTTTTTCTATTTATTTTCTTTTTGGTTTTGAATGGGGGAATTTTTTTTTTTAAAAAAACAATTTTTTCTGATGAGACAAACCCGCTTTAGATCTTAATGAGAAAGGGCCCCCCCAACTCTTTTATAACAGGGCACCCCCGTATAGAAGTCTAAATACAAATACCCGGGAACCATCAACAAACAGCTGGATGATGGTTTCCATGTTGGGAACAGGGGATTTTTTTTCTACACAAATTTTAAAAAAAAAATCTTTTTGGAAAAAAAAGTGAAAATGTTTTTTTTGTAGAAAATTTTTAAAAGGGGGGGTCTTTACTAAAACCAAATTTAATCTCACCTCAGTCCTTTTTCTTTGGGTTTTAATTTTGAATTCAGGGGGGATTACTGGCTTCCACTAAAGGGTTTCAAAAAAAGGCCAGGTCTTTTTAGCTAAAGAAAACCCAAATACTTTGGCCCGCCTAAACAGGAAGAACAAAAAGGTCTTTAGCTAATGGACCTGAGGGGCTAGCCCGCCCAAAACAAAATTTAAAATCTAGGAATAGGTAGGACACTGTTTTTGACCAAAAAATTTCAAAGTGACTTTTTTTTTGCCAAGATCTTTAACATAAAAAAAACCAAACCCTTTTAGTGAGGAACAAAACCCCCTTTTAAAACTAAAACCCCCTTTTGGTTTTAGGCTTGGGGGGTGAGCTGCACGGGGGTTTTGGTTTCCTTCTGCATAAGCAATTATTTTTTCTAGAAAAAATGAGGAGAAGCAAAAAACACCCACCCTTTCCCGGAGATTTCTTTCCTTAAAAGAGCTGCTGAAGGTTTTCAGGCCAAAATTTGCTCCAGGGGAGGAACAGGGGAATTTACACAGCCTGGATACTGCATGAAAATTATCCCTTCAGTCCTGAACTGAGGGCTCTGGGCTCCCACTGCACACAGAAAAAAATCCTTTTTTTTCAGCGTTTTTAACGAAATGAAAAAGGGGGTCCCCATAGATTTTTTATAAGGGGGGGTTTTCCCGCTTTTCTCCTCAATTTTCTTTTTTTTTATTTTTTTTTTTGCTTGTTTTATTTTCTGGTCGTTTTTTTTAAAAATGTTGCACAAAATGATGAGCTTTGGGGGAAAAAATTTTTTCTAAATTTAAGCCCTTGGGGGAAAAATTTGGGGCGTTTTTTGTGCGCTTTTTTTTTTTCAGAAAAAGCACAGAAAAACTAATGCTGTGCTTTCTGCAAAAAACGCACAAAAAACCCTTTGGTTTTTTTTAGCGCTAATTGGGGGCGGGAATGGGCCAAAAAATTTTTCAGTTTTTTGAACGTTTTTGGTTTTTTTTGGTTTTTGGTGAGTTTTTTTTTTTTTTTTTTTTTTTTCCAAAAACGGGGTTGGGTTTTACTGTAGCCCAATTTGGGACTTGACTCTCCATGGCCCCTGATTCCTTTAAAAGCATATGCTTACACAGTCCCAGCATTTTTTTACAACCAAATACTTTTGGGGATGGCAACAAGAGGTTTTTTGTTTTACCTGCTAAAGGTGCTGTCCCAGAGGAGACGGAAAGTCACTGCACCTCTGCTAACACTAATGTATATGGGGCCTCAGAGAAAACGGTGTCACTGAACCCCCTTCGCTAAACAACTGTAAATTGGGGGTCCCGAAAACAAAAGGTCCTTTCACCTTCCCCTAACCCTACTGTGTAAGGGGCCCCCCGGGGCAACGGAGGGCACTTCAACCCCCTGCTTTAAACCCCCCCTGTGTATGGGGCCCCGGAAACAGACGAATGTCACTTTTCACCTCTTGGGTAACCCTACTGGTTTTGGGGCCCCGGGGCAAAACAGAGGTCACGGCACCTCTGCTAACCCTACTGTGTATGGGGCTCCCGGACTTTATCGAGTCACTCCCAGCCCATTTAACTGCTTTCCAAGCTGCACATATGCCAGGGACTCTGGATATTAGCTGATGGTCATAATAATCTGTGTATAAGCAGCCAATCTTAACAGAAACAAATCGCAATGTGAAGCATGTAGGAGCTTACAGCCTCTTATAAAGTAGAGGTGGATTTCAGACGACCACAGACTTCCAATAGATTATGTAGCTTAGCTGAAGTGTAGTCTCGGTGCCAGTGAGTGACCTCTGGGAGTCGTGATGCTGACTTGTTATGTTGTGGGCAGAGTGGGACTCCGGTCACGTTATCTCGCTGCTGTTCTGGAGCACAGAGGTCGTTCCTAACCGAGAATCGGTTTATGGCTGGAGGTCACTGAACTGCAATTTCTTTGTTAAAGAAAGAACATTACACCTTGGACTGGCATCGATTCAACTTGAAGAGGAGACTCAGAGGAGCCGCAGCATTGAGTGAAGAAGACTTCCAGGACAAGACCCGAGCAGGTGAGGGATGGGGAGTAGGGTCCGACGGGGTCAGGGTAGAATATGAGAACGAGAGGTTCAGTGACAAGAGGTGCGGGCGGAGGCGGAAGACTCGGCGAAGAGGTTGAAGTGTAACTTGAACCTGTGACATCTATAACTATCCCAACTATTGGAGTTCCATGGGGCTGAATAAAGACACAGATCCAGCCTGTAACCCTACCATGGAGCTAGGTCAAGGCTACAGCCCTTATGATGTGGACACCAGGTACCCCGAAGGAAAATTGCTTCCTGACCCCAAATATTGGAATTCTAAAAAATCCCTAGATTGACGTCCCAGAATCTAGTATCCATAACTAGTAAGCTCATTCAAGAAAGTGGCCTACACCTTCAGACTATGTAACTTAATCATGCATAAAGCATTGGTGCGACCTTACTTAGAATATGCTGTTCAGTTCTGGGCCCCAGTTTATAGAAGAGATGTAATGGAGCTAGAGAGAGTGCAAAGACGAGCAACCAAACTTATAAGGGGAATGGAGCATCTTAGTTATGAGGAGAGGTTAGTAGAATTGAACTTTAGTCTTGAGAAAAGATGCCCCGGGGGGAATGTTAATTTTTAAAAAAAAAGGCCCTACAAAAAGTATGGGGAAAAAATATTTCGGAAAAGCCCAAAAAGACAAGGGGACACCCCTTGTTAGAGAGAAAGGGTTAAATTCCACAGGAGAAAAGCTTTTTTCACTGTAAGAACGTTTCGTGGAATAGCCGCCTGGGGAAAATGGTCACGCGGGGAACATTTGGGGATTTTCAAGAAAAGGCCTAGTCCCTCCCTGACACTAAAAAAATTTAATGCTATGTACCCAGAAAAATTCTGGTCCTGGCGGGTTTGGCGGCTTGGGGGTCAGGGGGGGGTCTCCCGGGAGCAGTTTTGGTTTCTTGCCTTGTGGGTTTCGGGGCATTACCAGGGGGGAGGCGGGGCTTATAGTCCTTGTTCCCTCTCTTCAACCACTTTTTCCCCCACCCTTGGTTGAATTTGAGGGGAAGTTTTTTTTTCAACCGTAAACTATGTAATATAAATCTTCCGCATATGGGTGAGGGGCCATAAGGGGCCCTCGGTGCAAGACCCCGTTTTGCTGCAACCCTTTTGCATGTGCTAATGGGGCGAAGAATGGAGAAATATTGGTTAAGTGGGAACACCGAGCAGAAGATGGTTGGGGGGTGAACGTGGGAGGGGATTATGAGGATTAAGTATGTAAAGGGGAGGGCAGACATGGGGAAGGTGGGCGGGGGGACGGCACGTGGCACGGGGATTGGGGGAAAAGGGACGTATGGGGGGGGGGGGACGGCACGCGGGAGCGAGGGAGTTGGGGACGGCACTTGGGGCGGGGGACGGCACGGGCCCAGCGAAAGGGAGTTGGGGACGGACGTATGGGGGGGGGGGGCGGCACGCGCAGTGAGGGAGTTGGGGACGGCAGTTGGGGCGGGGGGGGGGGCACGTGCAGCGGGGGGTTGGGGGGCCGACACGTATGGGGGCGGGGGCGGCACGCTGCAGCGAAGGAGTTGGGGGCCGCACTATGGGGGGGGGGGGGCGGCACCGGGGAGGAGGGAGTTGGGGGCCCACCGTATGGGGGGGGCACGCGCAGCGAGGGGGTTGGGGCCGACACGTTGGGGGGGCGGAGGGAGTTGGGGGCCGACGCGTATGGGGGCGGCACGCGGCAGCGAGGGAGTTGGGGGCCGAACTAGGGGGGCGGGGGGGGGCACGCGGCAGCAGGGATTTGGGGGGGCCGACGCGTATGGGGGCGGGGGGCGGCACGCGCAGCGGGGATTTGGGGGGCCCGAACGTATGGGGGGGGGGGCGGCACCGGGGGCAGCGGGGGGGTTGGGGGGCCGAACGTATGGGGCGGGGGGGGCCGGGGCCCCAGGAGGGAGTTGGGGGCCGACGCGTATGGGGGCGGGGGGGGCACCGGCAGCAGGGATTTGGGGGGCCAAACCGTATGGGGGGGGGGCGGGCAGCGGGGGATTTGGGGGGCGACACGTTGGGGGCGGGGGGGCGGCACGGGCAGCGAGGGGGTTGGGGGGCCAAAAGTATGGGGGGGGCGGGGGGCAGGGGGGGATTTGGGGGGGCCGACAGTATGGGGGGGCGGGGGGCACGAGGGAGTTGGGGGCCGACACGTAGGGGGCGGGGGCGGAGCAGGGAGTTGGGGGCCGACATTTATGGGGGCGGGGGCGGCAGCGGGGGGTTTGGGGGGCCCGACCGTATGGGGGGGGGGGCGGCAGCGGGGGGGAGTTGGGGCCGACATTTTAGGGGGGGGGGTGGGCGGGCGGCAGGGGGGGTTTTGGGGGGCCGACACGTATGGGGGCGGGGGTGCGGGGGGCGGCGCGAGGGAGTTGGGGGCCGACACGTATGGGGGCGGGGGCCGGCGGGCGGCAGCGAGGGAGTTGGGGGCCGACACGTATGGGGGGCGGGGGGCGGGGGGGCCCGCGGGGGGAGTTGGGGGCCGACCGTATGGGGGGGGGGGGGGGCGGGGGGGGCGGCAGCGGGGATTTGGGGGGAAAAACACGTATGGGGGTGGGGGGGGGGGCGGGGGCAGGAGGGGGTGGGGGGGCCGCCCTTGGGGGGGGGGGGGGGGGGCCCGGCGGGCGGCAGCGGGGGGATTTGGGGGGGGCCCCGCCGTATGGGGGGGGGGGACGGCAGGGGGGGGCAGCGAGGGAGTTGGGGGCCGCACGTTGGGGGGGGGGGGGAGGCCGGGGGCGCGAGGGGTTGGGGCCGACCTATGGGGGGGGGGGGGAAAGGCACGGGCAGCGAGGGAGTTGGGGGCCGCAGATGGGGGTGGGGGGCGGCAGCGGCAGGAGGATTGGGGGCCGACACGTATGGGGGTGGGGGGGCGCACGCGGCAGCGGGGGATTGGGGGCCGAGACGTTGGGGTGGGGGGGGGGGGGCGGCAGCGGCACGAGGGATTTGGGGGGGCCGACCTATGGGGGTGGGGGGACGGCACGCGGCAGCGAGGGAGTTGGGGGTCGACGCGTAGGGGGGTGGGGGGACGGAGCGGGGGGAGGGAGTTGGGGGGCCGAAACGTGAGAGGTGGGGGGATGGTGGACAGCCGCAGGCAAGGGGAGGGGCGACGGCCGTGTGCAGATGGGGGGGTGGCACCGGGGGGACACGGGGGAGTTGGGGGGGGCCCACTGGAGCAGGTGGGGGGATGGGGGGACGGCACGCGGGCAGATGGGGGGGGGTGGCACGCGGGCAGCGAGGGAAGTGGGGGACGCTTTTGTGAGGGGGTTGCATGTGGGCAGGTAGGGCTTCAAAGGACGCCCATGAGCATGTAAGGTGCTTAGGGAGATGAGGTCTTGAAGGACGATACGTCAGATTAAGAGACGTTTAATAGACAATTCATGTGAAACAAAGGGAGAAGATACATAGAGGAGACCTTTTAATAGTTGTGCTTAAAAACAATAAAATGATTTGGTAATAATTCTCTGTATTTTGGGACCTTCTTCTATTTTATATGTTTTTCCTATTTCCTTCAGGGGATGTATCCAGCATTTCTGGTTCAGACTCCGAGAGCTCGGATGAATTGGAGTCCGGGACGACCACAGAGACCTGTAACGACTCTGCTCCTATCACTGCCCACTCCAGCCGTGCACCGAGAGCGCTCTTCAGGAATGGAGAGCAGCAGCTTCTATCCGTCTACCGCTGTGTGCTGGGGGTAGCAAAGGTAAGAGGAGAATAACTGCCCCATACAACCTGCGCTCTAGCTCCTTCAATACAACAATACTGTATCCCACCCTAGGACACGGACGTGACGCAGGAACACCTGCTGAGTTGTGTGAAGCGCTTGCAGGAGCAGCCGGTGCTGGTGATTCTCATGGCTGGTGGAGGCCATTTTGCTGGAGCGGTTTTTAAGGGGTAATTTTTATCCCTTCCCTTTCCTCCCCTTTCCCTTTCCTCCCGTCCCTTTCCTCCCGTCCCTTTCCTCCCCGTCCCTTTCCTCCCCGTCCCTTTCCTCCCCGTCCCTTTCCTCCCCGTCCCTTTCCTCCCCGTCCCTTTCCTCCCCGTCCCTTTCCTTTCCTCCCCTTCCTTATCTGTGACTGTCAACATTTTCCCTAAAATTTGGTGAAATGGTGCACAGGTTAACTTTTGCTGGTTTGGTCCAGCTGCTCAGACCCCCACCAATTGCTAAATAAAAGGGCAGACATTCTCGATTGATTGCAGCGCACTTAGATTTAGGATCAACACTTCTTTGCTTTCCTCAGAGTGAGGGTGCAATGTAGGGTTTCATAGAAAGTCTATGAAATTCAACTGAGGGCTTCTGCTTCATTTTAGTGATCAGTAGGGGTCTCAGGACCTAGACCTCACAGATTAAAACCCTTGATGTGCCACAGTGACATAAAAAAAAAGTTTTAAAAAATGCTACACATCACTTTAAGGGGTGTTCCAAAATTCAAAAATACTAGTTAGTCACTACAGGATGATCTTAAAATTTTTAAAATCGCCTGTTCCAGAGCCGGTGAGTGCAGTTCATTGTTCACAGGCCGCACAATCACTTCCTCTCCTTCCTTTGTTCTTTTCTTTGATCACCATCAAAATATTTATTTTTTAATCCTGAAATCCTGCAGTTTTTACTTTGGCCACTAGGCCTAATAATAGTCTGACACTTCCTGTTCTGTAGAGATCACTTCTCCGCAGTCTCCTCATTATCAGCACAAGCAGTGTTACACTGAAAGGTAACACCAATGTGTATAGATAACACAGGATCCACCAGTCACAATAGGAGATGTCACAGCTTCCCCTCCCTGCACACTGACTTCTTCCCAGGTGACAGAGCATGTGACCTGGGAAGAAGCATGTGATCAAAGTTCAACACTCCTATAGAAGTCAATGGGTCTGCTCCTGGTCACAGGCTCCTATGCCCACAACACTCTCCTATAGAAGTCAATGGGTCGCTCCTGATCATAGGCCCCTATGTCCAGCTGCTGTAAAGCGTCTCTCTAAATGCTGTTAAAGCAGCTCAGACAAGATGGCCGCCCCCATAATCATATACATAAATAAAAAAATCTACAATAAGAAAAAAAAAACAGCTACGAAGAAAAGACTATTGGTATCCAAATCCATCACAGGTGACACCCGCTGCTATCAGCTGGGATCGGAGATGGCTCCAATCCCTGCTCTTTAACCCTTCAGACACTTTGGTGTCTAAGTGAATCGGGAATGGTGCAGTGCACTATTCCCCCAAATCGGTTGCCATGGCAGCCAGAAGCCCAATGAAGGCTTCGATAGCTGCCAGGTTACTACTCCGCTACATCCTGCCATATTTGTACACCCGTCTGCATTATCTCTAGGACCCGCACCTGTCAGTCATTGATGGCTTATCCTTTCAATATACTATCAAAGTTCAGGGTGTGATCACACCTTTAATAGTTAAAACAAGAAGTTTTCAGCCACATTTTGTCCAGCTACTGATCCTGTGCACTCGCCTGTTTCCTACAGAAAGGAGGTGGTAAAGCACAAGACCTTCCATCGGTACACGGGTGGAAGCCCAAAAGGGGGAGCGCACAATCCGTCCATGATGCCCAGAACCGCGGTCACACGGCCAAGTCTGCCGGCGCTGCCCTGAGGAGGTATAACCAGGCGGCTCTGATGGGGGTGAGACCTCTACACCTGACTCGTTAGAGGACTTCATGGGAGGTGTTAATGAAAGTATTAATAGGACTGATTTTGGGGATTGTTACTTCCAGGACATCAGCCAGTTGTTACAGAGCTGGGCGGAACACATTGAAGAAGCTCAGTGGATCTTCCTCCGGGCCCCTCGTTCTGATAAGACTCTCTTCTTGGGACGTAATTCCCCCATAACAAGGAAAGATGCGCGAGTTTTTGGAATCCCTTTCAGCACCAAGAGAGCCACCTTCAGGGAGGTCCACCGAGTGCATGCTCAGCTCTTCACGCTGCAGCTGTATGGTAAGGCGGCTCCTAGATGGGAAGATCAACTTTTATTTTGTGGGGTTACATAGTTATTATGGTTGAAAAAAAGACATACACTACTCACAAAAAAATTAGGGATATTTGTTTTTTGGTTGAAATTTCAGGATGAACATAAAATTCATTGAATTTTTTTTTTCAATGCACTAAATGAGCCCATCGCTTCCCTTTAGATGAACACGTCCAACTGTTCAGTGTTTTGGTAATTCGTGCTTAACTTGCTGATCTCTAAGGCTATGTTCACGCGGCGTTTTTGGATCTGTGTTGGATCCGAAAGCGCATCCAAAATTGCAGCGGCGATCGGGTCCTAAACATATCCAAACACGCAGGTGCATGTTTGGATGCGTGTTGGATGCAGCAGAATCGCACCCTATACTTTATTATAGGGCTCCTGCTGCGTCTTTCGGACCAAGAATTCAGAAGACATGTCAATTCTTGGAACAGATCCGAAAGACGCAATGAGACGCATCGGCGATCACTCGTGTGAAAGCCGATGTGTGTTTCCAATAAACAGCAATGTAAAATCACACTGCTATTTATTCGATACGTGTTTGGGTCCCTTTGGGGACCAACAGACGGATCCAAACACGTATCGAAAAGCGTATGTTACATGGAATCAAAGACGCTGTGTAAACATACCCTAACAAGGCGCTTAATGGCAAAATTCATAACGGGTGTTTGATCCCTGCATGGCCTAGTAAGGGGTTCGCTTTAAGTTTGATTTAAACCGTACTCCTCATCCTGCTGTTCACATTATATCATGAGACCAAGACAACACCTTACAATTGATCAACAGTACCTCGCCAGGCTTCAAACAGGATGCTCTCGGACAGAAGTGGCCACTGAGCTCAGTGTCATCAGCAGGTTGTATCGGAGATACAGAGAGACTGGAAGAGTCGCAGAAAGGCAAAGAAGTGGATGTTCTTTGGCTCCATCCCACATTGATGAGCGCTTCATTGTAAGCAATGCCCTGCGGAAACGGATGATGAAAGCTGCACAACTCCTGGCAGGTTTAACCCATTAACCCTAAGGACTGAAAACTACTTAATGACGCATATAAATTTTTTATTTTTGGTCTCCTTGCGTTACAAAAGTCATAACTTTTTTTTTTTTTTTTTTTATCACATCACAAATCGTTTTTTAACATCAAATAAAATGAATTGGGGAGATGAGTGAACGCCCAACAGACCAAGATCAAAGGTCAGACCGCAATTGGTGAAAAAATTGGAAAAAGGCAGCACTTCCAAAAAAGTGATTTATTGACCCAACAGCAGCAACGTTTCAGCCCTGAACAGGGCCTTTTTCAAGCTTGGTTACAATGAAGCGGTCATCAGTGTGTGATGGAGACAAAGGACGTCCACTTCTTTGCCTTTCTGTGACCCCTCCAGTCTCTCTGTATCTCTGATACAACCTGCTGATGCACTCTGTGACACTCTAAGCTCAGTGGCCACTTCCATCTGAGAGCATCGTGCTTGAAACCTCTCAATGGCGAGGTCCTGCTGATCAATGTGAGTAGCGGGATGTGGAGGAGTGTTTAAGTCCCAATTCAAATTGTTCCCCAAAATGTATTGGGCGATTCAGGGATCAAACACCTATTGTGAATTCTGCCATTAAGCTCCTTTTTAGAAATCAGCAAGTTGTGCAAAACGTACTGAAGTCGAGATGGTCTTATTTAGTTCATTTAAGAAAAAGTTTAAGACCTTTTATGTTCCTCCTGAAGTTTCTACCAAAAGCCAAGTATCTCTAACTTTTTTGAGTAGTGTATGTCCAAGTTCAACCAAGGGTGGAGAAAGATGTGGATGAAGGGAGGGGGATAGGGAATTTTTTAGCTTTGTTTCTCCCCTACTGATGAACTTTTGGATCCATAAAGCAGGAAGCCATCTGCCCTAAAGGAAGATTTCATTTCTGATCCCAAAGTTGTCCTCAAACTGGATCCAGATATTTTATACAGCTACATATGTATGAATATTATTTTGTAGTAAGTGGCTATCAAAGCCTTTCTTGAAACCTTTAACTGTTCCTGCTGTGTCCAGCTCCTCAGGCAGCTATTCCACAGATTCACAGTTTTATGCTTGGTGGGGTCCAGCTGACTAAAATGTTGAGTCACTTTGCAAGTCTTGTACTGGTATTGAATTTACAGCCTGGATTCTGTTTAGATTCCTGCAGTTCCGGAGCTGAGATCTCCCATCATTCCTTGCTTGTATTCTGGGATGTGTCTTCTTTATGATATAAAGTGCATAGTATCTGATCTAGTGAAAAACTACTGCTGCCTGCGTTCTATAAGCTCAGTTAAACTGTTAAGCGGTAGACTGGTGGCAAGCTTGCTGCCTGTTTCCAATGAGAGTGTGCAGCTTGTACAGGATGTATCGCTAACCTTTTTCACTTACTTATGCTTTTTATCGTTCGGGACCAGATGGTTCAGTTGATAGGACATCTTGCATGGACAGGGCAGACTGAAGTGCATGGACATACAGTATATATTCCTGTAAGACTGCAGTGCATAGACACATAGGTGTAACTTTAGGGGGGGTATGGAGGGGACTGGTCCCCCACTTTTTTCTGGGTGGGGGACGGTCCCCCCACTTTTTAGCCACTTCAATAAAAAATAATTCATATGAAAGTATGAGAATATAGTAAGTGGGGAGAGCAGAGCACAGAGGAGGAAGAAGTTAACCCTTTGCCTCCTATGTTTCTGCACATCTTGGGGGACAGAGTAGGTTGCAGCCTCAAGTGTCAGTGCAGAGTGAGAACAGCGCTGATTGGTAGAGCAGGGTCATCAGGGGCTGCTGCTCCAATGAAAACGCTGCTCAAAGTCCAGCACACTCTTTATCTGGGGCTGTATCTTTCCCTCCCATTGTATACCACTTCCCCTATGCTCAGCCCTCATCAGGAAGCTCCTGCCGAATGCCAACTGCACCAGACTACAGGAGATAGGTAAGTAGGGGACAAGGGTGCCAGGCGTTGTGTGTGCATGTGAGTAGGGTATGTACTGTATATGTGAGATGTGTATATACTGTACAGCCATTTGTGTGGACTGGCCAGCACGTACTTCTAAACCCCCCAGAATATAGCAGAGCGCACAGTACGCCCCACTATATGCCTTGTGAACATACCTTTAGAGTACATTCATGCAGAAGATATGAATGCTGATTCTGGGGCAGATTCAGTGCTGGATCTGCCTCAGAACCTGCGTCCAATCCGGCAGGAAACTGATTTTCATTATACCCTATGTAAAATCAGTGTTGTTTAGATGACACTGATTTTACTTGAGTATTTTCTGAGTGTACTGTCAGTGCCTACAAAGAATTCTTCGAGATGTTTTATGCACTAGCAGCACTAAAGGATAGGAGACTGCCTCAGGCAGTCTGGGTAGTTTACTTGTCGGAATTCTGCGCTTGCAAGCGTCATATTTCCAACAAACAAACGACACTGTCCGTGCCGAAAAACCGTCATGTGAACCCTCCCAAAGTGTGAAGTGTGTCTATATAATATATATATATAATATTATATATATATTATATATATATTATATAATATATATACACCCCACACACACAATTTCCGGGGTACCTTGTCTAATGTAGTCTCTGGGGTACAGAGTGTAATGTAATAATCTTTGGGGTATGGTGTAATATAATCTCTGTTGTACAGTGTGTAATGTAATCTCGGGGACAGTAGGTAATGTAGTAATCTATAGGGTAATTGAGAAATGTAATCTCTGGGGTACAGTGTGTAATGTAATCTCTTGGGTACAGTGAGTAATGTAATTCATTTCTAGGGTTCATTGTGTAATATAATATATTTTTGAGGTATAATGAATTATATTATTTCTTGAATACAATGTGCAATTCATTTCTCAGGTACAGTTAGTAATGTAATTTCTATGTCTACCATGTGTAATATAATCAATTTCTCGGGTGCAGTGAGTGTCATTTCTGGTGTATGGTAGCAATAGAATACATTTTGGTGTACAGTATGTGACATAAGTGATTCCTAGCAGTACAGTGAGATTGGGTTCTTTTATTTTCCTTATTCTGTTGTGTGTGTATAACAAATTTAATGGAGAAGTGATGGGGGATGGGAGGGGTTAAGCGAAATTTGCTGCATTGCACAAAGTTTATTTCCATCTAGATGGGGAAATATTATAGGTGGGCTGGTTCAGTTTCATTGCCAGGGCTTCTTTTTAGTCCCAGTCCGGCTCTATACTTTAGTAATTAGAGAGCCACTCATAACCTTACGGATTGCAGCAAAAGTGTTTGCCATAAGGACTCCGCCCGGACCTGCCGCGGGAGCTGACAGCACTCCAGCAGACCTCCTAGCTGGGTTAGAGGGGCCGCTTCACTGCAGGGAGAGGAGGGGAGAGAAGGGAAGGGAGGGGAAGTGAAAGAGTGACGGAGGAAGGGGAGGGTAGGAAGATAGGGGATGAGAGGAAAAATTGGTTCCCCCCCCCCCCACACACTTTTTGAACCAAAGTTACGCCCCTGCATAGACATGCAGTATATATTCCTGTAAGGGTATGTTCACATGGCTTCTTGGATAAGTTTTTGCAATACGTAAAACGTGTTGTGTCAAACGTTTCCAAAATCGTACCGCAAAGTGTGGTACGTTTTTTGGATGCATTTTCTGGACTGCAGAAAGGTATTCCTATATTTTTTTTGTATGGGCTTTTCAATGCGTGAAACAGATCAAGAATTGGCATGTATTTTACACTGAAAATCGATGTAATCACACTTTAACACATAAATATGTTTTTGGGTACGTTTTTAACAAATGCTGTGTGAACATACCCCAACACATAATCTAATTGATACAAGTTTTCATTTTGGGTTTCTATAAACTATTATCTCAGAAAAGGACGCCCCCATGTCACTGGTCAGTGGAACAAGGGAGAAAACGGTCAAGTCCAGAAGATCTGAAAGGACTAAAATGCAAGAGGAGAAAGCTGGTAAATATATGGCAAAAATCTGAGATAAAGGAAGGAGAATAATGGTTGTACTGTAATATTTTTGTAGAAATTATAACCAGGCTTCTGTAGCTGCCATGTTACTGCTCCTATTACAATCCAATATCAGCAGCACACTACTAGCACTAAAAAACAAGAGCAGTCTAGAAAAACAATGTTTGGTCTGCGCATCCCCAAAAAGTGTTTGAAAAAATGACCATAGGTGCACGCTGGTGTGGCAGCAAAATACAAACACAATCTAATAGCAGCAGCACACTACTAGCACCAAAAAAACAATCAAAAAGAACATAGGAATTTTTGGAAAAGCATTTCTGCTGCTTTGAACACATGAACAATTTGAGGTTGTTATTTCACATTTGTGATCAAAACTGTATAATTCCACCTCCTATCAACAAGAGGACCTCAACACAGGTGGGAACCTACACTAACGTTACCTCTCTTAGTGCCTGTTCAGACCTTGACATTTCAGGGAGAGTAGATTCCAGCTGCAAGCTAATCTGCATTTAGTTAAAAACCTTTGTAGGTGGGCGGAGTGTAAAAACATGTAAGCCACTCCCCCATACAAACGGTCTAGAAAAACAATGTTTGGTCCGAACATCCGAAAAGTTTTTTGTTTTTTTTAAGAAATGAGTATAGGTGCAAGCTGGTGTGGCAGTAATATACAAATACAATCCAATATCAGTAGCTCTACTAGCACTAAAAATCAAAAAGAACACAGGAATTTTTGGAAAAGCATGCTACTTTGAATATTTAAAAAATGTAAGGTTCTTAGTGCACATTTTTGATGAAAACTGTATAAGCCCATCTGCTATCGGCAAGGCGACCTCAGTACAGGTGGGAACCTACGCTATATGTTACCCCTCTTAGTGCCTGTTCAGACCTCCACATTTCAGGAGGAGTAGATTCCAGTTACAAGCTACTCTGTATTGTGGTCACCTTGTCGATGGCAGGTGGGCTTATACAGTTTTGATCAAAAAAAATGTACACCAAGAACTTTCAATTTTTAATGTGTTCAAAGTGGCAGAAATGCTTTTCCAAAAATTCCTATGTTCTTTTTGATTGTTTTTTTTAGTGTTAGTAGAGCTGCTGATATTGGATTGTGTTCATATTTTGCTTCCACACCAGCGTGCACCTATACTCATTTAATAGAAAAGAAAACAATTTTTTTGGATTGCTCGAACACCATTCTCATAAACCTTATATATATTTATATCTGAGAATGGTGTTCAAGCAATCGCGCCTAGTAATCACAAATGCGGGGGGGGACTGCATGTCCAATAAAAAAAAAAAAGTTTTAAAAAATATTAAGTTTCAAACACTCCCCTTTTGCCATTTTTACAAATAATAAAAAGGTTAAACATAATTGGTATCGCCACGTCTGTAAAATGTAGATCTATGAAAATGTACCATCATTTATCCTGTACAGTGAACGCCACACAAATAAGAAAAAAAATCTCTAACTTAAAAATTGTGGTGTATTTTGTTCATTTCATTACCTTGGAAAATTGGTGTAAAAAAGAGGAATAAAAATACGCATCTATCCGAAAATGGTAGCAATAAACACGCCCTGACTTACGTCAATAATGGAAAAACAAATTTTAAAAATTGAAAATGTTTTTAGTTTTTTTTAAATTTTCAAAAAATTTACCTGTTTGGTATCACCAGAATGGTACCGACCTGCAGAATACAGATAATATTTCATCTGTACTGAACCATGAACTCTGTAAAAATGAAACCCCTGCAAAAATGGTCCAAATAAGTTTTTATTTCACATTCCACCCCACATAGAATAATTTTTGGGTTTCCAAGTACATTACATGGTACGGTCAAGGGCACCATTAAAAAGTACATTTTGTCCCACAGAAAAAAGCCCGCATATGTCTATGTAGATGGAAATGAAAGAAAAGGCTCTTGGAAGGCGAGGAGGGTAAAAAGTACGCCCCTGAAAAAAATATGGGTTACAATGCTTTGGGAAAATAAAAGCTGAGCTCTGATTGGTTGCTATGGGCAACAAGGACAGTCTTACTTCTAGATCGTTTTGATAAATGAGGCCCATTATCCTGTATGTTGCATACCCACAGATTGTGATGATTTTTATGTGTGTTTTTTTTTTGGGGTCAGATGTTGCAGAAGAATCGGACGAGGAGACTCCTCTACCTGAAGAATATGTGGAAGAAGAGCTGACAATCAGCACATTAGATCTAAGGGAATATGAAGTGCAGCCAAAAAGGAAAAGAAAGAAGAAGAAAAAGAAGAGGGATGGAACGAGTATGTATATTATAGAGCTTTATATCTAGGACCGCGATGCTCTGTGGCATTGAACCAAACACCAGCTTCCCTGATGTGGTGGACCCTGTTCACTCTCCATGTTGGAGAGGAGAGAACTTTCTGAGCCCATTTCAGTCAAAGGCCATTACCCAGGTTGGTTGGAGCCTGCTATGGTATAAGAATTCCCATTCATATAAAAATCAAAGGGGTGTTCCCACTATAGACATAGAATAGGCTATGCGGGGCCCACCTCTGGAACCCGCATCTGTCTCGGGAACTGGCCCCAAAAGCTTTGACTTGGAATGGAGAGCTGGTCACACTTGTGCAAGACTCTCCATTCTGTTCTATGGAAGTTCCCAGTACAGGGGAGTGGAATGTTCGGCCGTACTCGGAACTCCCATAGAACAGAATGAAAAACCAGTCACACTTCTTCATGACTTTCCATTCTGTTCTATGGGAGTTCTGAGTAAATCTGAACATTCCGCTCCCCTGTACTGGGAACTCCCATAGAACAGAATGGAGAACACAGCGCTCCCCTGTACTGGGAACTCCCATAGAGCAGAATGGAGAACACAGCGCTCCCCTGTACTGGGAACTCCCATAGAGCAGAATGGAGAACACAGCGCTCCCCTGTACTGGGAACTCCCATAGAACAGAGTGGAGAACACAGCGCTCCCCTGTACTGGGAACTACCATAGAGGAGAAAGGAGAACACAGCGCTCCCCTGTACTGGAAACTCACATAGAATAGGAAGGAGAGAACACAGCGCTCCCCTGTACTGGGAACTCCCATAGAACAGAATGGAGAGCACAGCGCTCCCCTGTACTGGGAACTCCCATAGAACAGAATGGAAGACACAGCGCTCCCCTGTACTGGGGACTCGTATTGAACAGAATGGAGGGACCAGCTGACCAGCTCTCCATTTTGTCCTGAGACTTTCAGGGCCCATTCCCTATCTCTCTTTGATGGTATGTCCTGTCGGTATAGATCTCTATAGTCTGTTTATGGTTTATAAATTAGATTATTTTCAGAATAATCTGTTGTCTTTGGGGTCAGACTAAATTCTGTTCACTCTGGAGATAATTGTCCTATGACTTCTCTGGTAGCCACTGATCCGCCTATAGTAAACGTGCACAGCCAGTCTTCGCCTGTATAGTCATAGGGATGGTGGATGTATTTGCTCAGTCAGTGGTGTATGACCAGGCAGTATTGTACCAGTCATCCAGGATTATATCAGCGGATGTATGAAAATATCAAAATGCTATTAATCTGGTGAACATTCATGGCAGATAATACATCACTTTTTTGTAGACTCACATTTTCTATGTGAATTGATTCTAAATTTTGTTTAAAATGAAGGTTCAACCGGGCCCAGTGTCGCCTCTCAGAGGACGGAGCTCGATCCTGCGGATGATGATTCGGCCACGGAGGAAACGGAGAATCGTACACATCAGATGGCCTCTGCATTGGAAGGGAAAGCTTGGGCCTCCGACGTTAGGCTCCTATCTGGTCAAGTGATGCGTTTTTTTATGTCGATGGGGGTGCTGACAATTTAGGTGTCATAGCACTGTATCTCTAAGTTAGCATGCACCCTGGTGCAACCAGCCCCCCAGGAGCAAATCCCATTCATTTTAAAGGGGCTCTCCACTTGTAGTTCAACAGACAGTTGGGAAGGTTATAAAATAAAAAAACAAACAAATCTTATTACCCCAGTCCATTCCACCATTGCCCCCAGAGCTCCTGGTCGATGACATCACGTTCTTTGATCACATGACCCTGTATTTACAGGCCTCAGCGGTCTCTTTCTGGACATATGGCATGTGACTGTCGAGGCCTGCGAGTGGCTGCAGCATCACCACTGGTGGTGATGTCATCAGCGGGTGCACCGAGACCGGCGGCGACATTGGAGCAATTTTACAACTGTCCCAACCGACTGATAAGCATTTTGGTGAAAATAGAAAGCCCCTTGTCATAAGACAGAATGGAGAACACGGCGCTGCCCTGTACTGGGAACTCCCATAGAACACAGTGGAGAACACAGCGCTCCCCTGTACTGGGAACTCCCATAGAACAGAGTGGAGAACACAGCGCTCCCCTGTACTGGGAACTCCCATAGAACACTGGAGAGAACACAGCGCTCCCCTGTACTGGGAACTCCCATAGAACAGAGTGGAGAACACAGCGCTCCCCTGTACTGGGAACTCCCATAGAACAGAGTGGAGAACACAGCGCTCCCCTGTACTGGGAACCCCCATAGAACAGACTAGAGAACACAGCGCTCCCCTGTACTGGGAACTCCCATAGATCAGAGGGAGAACACAGCGCTCCCCTGTACTGGAACTCCCATGACCCTGAGATGGAGGAGAACACAGCGCTCCCCTGTACTGGGAACTCCCATAGAACAATGGAGAACACAGCGCTTCCCTGTACTGGGAACTCCCATAGAACAGAATGGAGAACACAGCGCTCCCCTGTACTGGGAACTCCCATAGAACAGAATGGAGAACACAGCGCTCCCCTGTACTGGGAACTCCCATAGAACAGAGTGGAGAAAACAGCGCTCCCCTGTATTGGGAACTCCATAGAACAGAGTGGAGAACACAGCGCTCCCTGTACTGGGAACTCCCATAGAACAGAGTGGAGAACACAGCGCTCCCCTGTACTGGGAACTCCCATAGAACAGAATGGAGAGTATGGCGCACGCGGCGCCAACTCCCCCTTCTGAATGTAGACTGAAGGGTGCCCATTCCTGAGATAGGTGCAGGTACTAGAGGTGGGACCCACATCTTTCTTGGGAACGTTTCCCCAAAAGGCTACATTCAGAACAGAGACTCAGTCACGCATGCGCATTGCTCCTCATTCTGTTCCACGGGAATTCTTAGTACAGACAAACACGGTGCCCCTCTGTACCCATATCCTAGCCATCAAAGGCTATGGTAGGGACACCCCTTTTAAGCCCTATAGCCCATTGTAATCCTTAACACAATTCGTCATCTCCTGCTGGTTCAGTGAGATAGGGGGAGATCCTGTCTCGAGCATCACCATATACCATATGCATGCCTGCAGCATCCCTTGGCAATAGTAGCTGATTAGAGGATTAGTTGGCAGACCCCCGGCTATCAGCTGATCAGCAAGTCCTCATTGACGAGTATTAGCATAAAGTCTCCTTATAATCTCCACTTGCTGAAATATAAATTGCTGCTTACGTTTTATTCCGCTGATAAGGTGATGAGCTGTGCAGGATTCGTAATGTCTTATTCACTTGCTGCAAGACTGGAAACACTGACACCGCTAAACAGATCTTACAAGATCTACTGCCCAGTTCCTCAGAAGACTCCTCTGTTCCCAGACTTTGCACCGCAGAGGTTGTACAGAAGCTGGTGAACGAGCGGCTGCCTGTGGAGGAGCGCACCCTACTCCATGTGGCCGCGTCAGCAGGACATGGGGAGATAGCGCGGCTGCTGATGGACGCTGGCTGGGACCCGGCCCTCAGGTATGTGGATAGGATTTATTCAGTACAGAGATTCTTTATTCACCTTGGTCCCTGTCCCCATTGGGGCTCAAAGCCTAATTTTCAGAGAAACACATCAGTATGTTTTTGGAGTGTTGGGAAAACCCATACAAACACAGGGAGAACATAAAAACTCCTTACAAATGTTGGCCGTGTTGGGATTTGAACTCCGTGGTGCAAGGCAGCAGTGCTAACCCTAACCTCCAAGCCACTGGAGCGCATCGCACTAACCTCCAAGCCGCATCCCAATAACCACTGAGACATGGTGAGCAGGGAGCCGCCGCGCTGCATCGCCCTGAGCAGGGAGCCGCCGCGCTGCATCGCCCTATATCGCACCATATTCATCTTTTATTTCACACCTGTTCATCTCTTTCAGGGACTCTGCTGCTCAGACCCCATATTCCGTGTCTGTCGACAAACGTACCCGCAATAGCTTCCGCAAGTACAGAGAAGAGAACCCTGAGAAATACAACTACAGCAAGTCCCAGGTGTGTAGCTGCTGCTGATATGACCTGAGACACTATTGCCCCAAGAGAAAATTCCCTGTGATCTCTATTTCTTATGACTCCTATAATATATGTTCTCTTGTATTCAGATCCCCGGACCAATATTGGAGGAGGTGGAGGCTCGCAAGGCGGAGAAGAAGCGCGCCCAGAGGGCACAGAGGAAGCAGAAGGAGAAAGACGACAAAGAAGAGCGGCCGAGAAGGGAAGCTGAGGAGGCCGAGAAGAAGAGATTTGCAGCTCTGAGTGATCGTGAGAAGGTGAGGTCTGCCCGTCACAGTGCACATCACTGACTCTAACGCCCCTCAGTAACACCTGTGTTTTGGGTGTTAATCACCAAGCGGTTTTTGGGTCTTTTCTACACGTGCTGACATAACGTTTTTATACTCTGTTCTACTAAAATCATCTTTGTGCTTTATTTTTTTGCTTACTTTTTTTTTTTTTTTTTTTAATCCTTCGGTTCTTAGAGTTTTGATTTTTAATTTTAGAGCAGTTTCTGGGATATTGAAGTAACACCATTAGAAAGGAGTATTTGTTAAAACCTTTTTTTATTTTCTAGAATTTTTGGCAGTACTTTTTTATATTTCATCAGTCCTACGCAATGAAAAATTACATATAAAATATTTTCATTCTTTCGCTGTGAGGAAAAACTTCTGTATGGCAGACAAATCTCACTTAACTTCAGCTGCTACTGACCTCTATCTGGTCTACAAATAGTAGGTAATGACATAATTGTTCTCTCCTTAGGGATAGACAAGATTAGACTAGACCATAAACAATACATGAAGAGGAAAATAGGTTCATCCTTTTCTGCACTGATGAGGGGAGGGAGGTCTCCACACTTATCAGATTGTTGCCAATAGTATTTACATTTCTCAGGCGGTAGCTGAGAAATATATATGTGTGTGTTGGGTGTACACATATTGTGTGCGTGTATGTATGTGTGTGTGTGTGTGTGTGTGTGTGTATATATATAATATAATATATATATATATATATAATATATATATATATTATATATATATATAATATATATATATATATACATACCCATACATATGGGTGTGTGAGCTCTGATAGCACAGCAGTTAGAGGATTGCTTGGTGGTCTTTCTTTCAGGTCGGCAACAACCTGATAAGTGTGAAACACCCCCCCCCACTTGGTGCAGAAAAGGATAAACCATCTTCATGTATTGTTCACGGTCTAGTCTAATCTTATCTATCCCTGACTAGAGAACAGTAATCTGTATAGTAGTCGTATGTAGTTTGTCAATGTGTGTATTTTTGAAAAATTGAGGTATTACCACATATAAGCACAGAGGGGGCACATAGTATTAGACAGTGTAGCGTTAGCCTAGACAATCTTGCAATGCACCACATGTATCATAGCGCTGATAAATCAGCAGAGAATCCACAGCGGATCTGCCCCCTTTGACCGTCCCCCTATAGTTCGTTATAGAAAACTTGTATAGTGTTAGATTTTGGGTCTTTTGTTCCGGGCTTTGAGGGTCTATGATTTCTAGAGATATTAGGAAATATATAAGTACAGCCCCCTGTGCATTTGCAAATTGCAACGAATAGGAAGAGGGTAATGAGGAGAGATCAAGGAACTCGCAGCTGAGTCACAGCATCTTGTGGTCTGAGAAGAAGACTAGGAGTTGGCCACAGTTCCTGATGTAGTCAGGAGACCACTTTATCCACCTATTACACGCGTGAATTCTGTAGAGCTTCACTTTGATCACTCCTCGTACGTCTCTTGCCACCAGAATTTTCTATTCATTGTTCTGTAACGTCCGTGTGTTTCTCATTCCCCGCAGAGAGCTATCGCGGCGGAGCGCAGGTGGGCTGCACAGCTGAACCTCACCAAAGAGACAGCGGGGACCAACGTCAGGTAATGAGGGTCTACATCACACCCTGGATTTTATTTCAGCATCCTGAGGCTAGGTTCACACATTTGTGTTTTTTGAACATACCATAAGCATATGCAGCAGTAAAAAAATAATGATTAATCAAAGTTTTTTTTCATAGTGCTGTTTAACAGAGTCTGCTCTTCTTAGCCAGCTTCAGGCTCCCGCTTCCTGTTCAGGCTGTAGGTGGTACTACAGCTTCAGGCTCCCACCTCCTGTTCAGGCTGTAGGTGGTACTACAGCTTCAGGCTCCCGCTTCCTGTTCAGCTTCAGGCTCCCGCTTCCTGTTCAGCTTCAGGCTCCCGCTTCCTGTTCAGCTTCAGGCTCCCGCTTCCTGTTCAGCTTCAGGCTCCCGCTTCCTGTTCAGCTTCAGGCTCCCGCTTCCTGTTCAGCTTCAGGCTCCCGCTTCCTGTTCAGGCTGTAGGTGGTATTACAGCTTCAGGCTCCCTGCTTCCTGTTCAGGCTGTGTGCGGTTCTACAGCTTCAGGCTCCCGCTTCCTGTTCAGGCTGTGTGCGGTTCTACAGCTTCAGGCTCCCACTTCCTGTTCAGGCTGTAGGTGGTACTACAGCTTCAGGCTCCCGCTTCCTGTTCAGCTTCAGGCTCCCGCTTCCTGTTCAGCTTCAGGCTCCCGCGTCCTGTTCAGCTTCAGGCTCCCGCTTCCTGTTCAGGCTGTGTGCGGTTCTACAGCTTCAGGCTCCCACCTCCTGTTCAGGCTGTGGGTGTTTCTACAGCTTCAAGCTCCCATTTCCTTTTCAGGCTGTGGGTGGTTCTACAGCTTCAAGCTCCCATTTCCTGTCAGGCTGCGGGCAGTTCTGCAGCTTCAGTCTCTCTCGTCCTGTTCAGGCTGTGGGCGGTTCTACAGCTTCAGGCTCCAACTTCTTGCTCAGGCTGTGGGCGGTTCTACAGCTTCAGGCTCCCACTCCCCGTTCAGGATGTGGGTGGTTCTACAGCTTCAGGCCTCCACTTCATTTAAACTATGTTTTCATCTCCATTCAGATCTAAAGCTGTATTCTAATATTGTTTCATATATGCATAGTTAGAACCGTTGAAAAATACACATCATGTCCATCAAGTCCAACCAAGGGGATAACACTGGATAAAGGGAGGGGTATAGATAAGTTTAGAACTTTCTCACTCTATTGATCAGGACATATAAAATCCATACGGCAGAACAAGAATTCTATGGGCGACATGTATGAAAACTGTCGTGGTCTAAGACTTTCTTTGTTGCCCATAGCAACCAATCAGAGCGCTCCTTTAATTTCATATAGTGCTCTGAAAAAATTAGGTGCTCTGATTGGTTGCTATGGGCTCTGATTGGTTGCTATGGGCTCTGATCAGTTGCTGTGGGCAACAAAGAAAGTCTTAGACCAAGACCTTTTTCATACATGTCCCCCTGTGTGTCTACATAAGTTTCCTGAGAGCAATGCTCTGTCATGTCACATGTCTGACAGCGGGGTGGAGCAACACTGCGGTCTGTTGCTAAGGGCACCTGACAGTTCTGAGTGCAGCTAAATCAATGCAAAAAAAACCACATGAAATGACTCAATCTATATAAAAACAGTAAAGCAATGTGTTTGAAAGTGACTCAACTTATTGATCGAAATGTTGAGAGATTCAGTCCGCCATTTTGCTTTGTGTTCCAGGCGCTGCTGGCAATGTGGGGAGTCGCTTTTAGGAAAAATACCATTTGAATACCTTGAATTCTCCTTCTGCACTACACGTTGTTTACAAGAACATCGCCGTAACCAGGCCGCCAAATCCCAGAAGTAGCCGCTGTGATAAGACCAGAACTCCATGACAGTACTTGTAATACCGCACAGTAGTGCTACAGCCATCACCTGGTGCAATCTGGTCGTCTCTTCTAGGGACTACAACCAGGTTATAAACTACAACCACAGTGTTCCAGGACCGCTTCTGCTGCAGAGACACTACACCTCCAAAGGGTGCTATTAAAAACCCCTTTTCTTCACGATAACCTGGCCAGCAGATGGCGTTGCTCGGTTTTTATTCATTTGATTGGACCTTCTCTGCGATATAGTACAATTTTGTAAAAAAAAAAAAAAAAATGCTTGACCAATCTCTGTGAAAACAATGGGCCTTATTTCTGAAAACCGTCTTGCAGTCAGGGTATGTTCACACGGCGCTTTTTAATCCGAAAAATGGATTGAAAAATGCTGCATAAAACACATCCAAAGACGTACCCAAAGTGCACTGCGTAAAACGCCTTCCAGTGCAGCAGGAACGCACCCTTTAGTTTTAAATAGGGTGTCTGCTGCATAAAACGGATCAAGAATTGACATGACAACTCTTTGAACTGATCTGAAAGACGCATCGCAGAGACGCATGAAAAACACGCAGCAGTGATCGCTCGGCTGAACACCGATGCGTGATTTACATTTAAACTAATGTAAATCACACTGCACATTGTTAGATAGGTCCGAAAGACGGATCCAAACACTCATCTAAAAAAAAAAAAAAACCTATGTGAACATACCCTAAGACTGTCCTTGTTACCCATAGCGACCAATCAGAGCTCATAGCGACCAATCAGAACTCATAGCGACCAATCAGAGCTCAGCTCTCATTTCTTATACTGCTCTGGAAAAATAAAAGCTGAGTTCTGATTGGTTGCTATGGACTGATTGGTTGCTATGGGGTCTGGTTGGTTGCTGTGGGCTCTGGTCGCCATGTGCGCCGATTGGTTGTTATGGGCAACCAGCACAGTCTTACTTCTAGACCGTTTTCAGACATAAGGCCCAATGTGATTGCAAGCTGCCAATGGTCAGGAAACGATAATGTCATTATTAGATTATACTAATCTGCAATTGCCTTAATTATTACCCACGGTGCAGTAAATGAACTAAGGACACCCAAAAGGGGCTAGTTGTGTCTTCAGTGGATACAGATGTAATAAAGACTTGGGCACTTATGTATAGAAACTGTCTAGGTGTAAGACTGTCTTTATAGCCCATAGCGACCAATCAGAGCTCAGCTTTCATTTCATATAGGAATCTGGAAAAATAAAAGCTGAGCTGTGATTGGCTGCTATGAGCTCTAATTAGTTACTATGGCCTCTGATTGGTTGCTATGGGCTGTGATGGGTCGCAATGAGCTCTGATTGGTCGTTATTGGATCTGATTGGTTGCTATGAGCTCTGGTTGCTATGGGCTCTGGTCGCTATGAGATCTGATTGGTTGCTATGGACAACAAAGACAGTCTTACTGCTAGACAATTTTCATACATAAGCCCCATGGTGCTGTTTTAGGTTTTCACTCCCAGGCCACCATAAGCCAGACTCCACCATACAGGAGGGGCCACGGCGAGAGCAGAGATAATGATGCACTGCTGTAGAGCGCGGGCAACCCTGTGGCACGACACTTCCATCGTTGCTAGATAGTGGCCCTTGGGCAATGAAAGGTGAATCCAAAAATTCTGCACGAAACTGACATTTCTAAAATAAACGTCCTGTAAAAATGCAGGTGTAATTTGTGGCATTGCTGCAAACAATGAAATACAGCCAGCAGCTGATTCTCTGCAGCGCTCCTGTTGTTTTACACAGAGAATTTCCACTACAGGATTTTAAAACCGCATTCACATGAATTGTGCAGTCATTTGCTGCAGGGTTGCTGAGCAGAATTCATAAATCTACTGTCTGAACTCGCCCTTATTTAGACCCAGCCAAAGCCGGGGCGTATCTGTGGATAGAAAGTGCGAGAGGCTCCTGGAAACAAACACCGCTGTTGGAATCATAGGAAGAAACCCGGCTCGTCTTCCTAATACTGCGGACTGACGGAGGTGGATGGGGTCTTACCGAAAATATATATTTTTTTAGAATTCCTATATTTAAAAATTGTAAAAAATTTTTTGCAGTTTTCACAACGATCACTGAACCTTCTGGGCTGTAGAGATCACCTCTAAGTAATTATCATAAGGAGTGGGATCGGCAATAATCTCGTAAGAGAGAGGAGTTATTAAAGGAGTTGTCTCACTACATTGATTCATCTTACCTCAGTCCTGTTTTCTTGGCTTCACTTTGAATTCAGGGGCGTGTTTACTGGCTTCCACTAGGCTGCAGTAGAAGCCAGGTCTGTAGCTATACAACCGGCGGCATATCAGGAATCGAACAGGTCTGTAGCTATAGCAACCAGTGCTGGCAACCTATCAGGATAGACCAAACAGGTCTGTAGCTATAGTGACCTGAGGAGCTGATGCAGCCCATACAAGAGGGGATATCTAGGAATAGGTAGGACACTGTTAATGGACACATATTGCAAAGTGACTTGTTTGTGCAAGATCTTTAAAATAAAAAGCAATCCTTGTAGTGAGACAACCCCTTTAATGGTCTGTTGAACATAAGGGGGTGGGATCAGCAATTTTGTTTAATCTGTAATAATTTCATTCTAAGGGGGTGGGATTAGCAGTTAACTCATTATCATTAGTGGTGGGTTCAGCAATGGTTTCAATATCATAAGATGGGGGTAGCAATAATTATTAACTTATTTAACTTGTTTTTATAAGGATAAGATCAGCAATGACCGCGATCATAAGGGGTGGGATCAGCAATCGAGTTATCGGCAGGATTACAATGGCTACAACAGGCAACTACTCTGTTAGAAGGCCGGATGTATCTACCACTGACAATAGGTGATAGTCACAACTCTCCTCCTACCTGTACAGAGCACGCCCACAATACGACTCCCCTTCTTCCCCTACTTGTACAGAGCACGCCCACAATGCTTTCTTATTAGAGGTCAATAATTTTCAGATTACAGTAGTTGTAAAGCAAATCTCTCAGCTGTCAACAAAGCAGCAGCTCTAGTATAGCCTCCAATGGAAGGCATAGATATATGCCAGTCTATAGGAATACCCTGGTATACATTGCCCATAAGCTTCCACCTTAAACCAATGGGGAACGTGTACTATGGCAGTTTGCACCAAAATACCAGCATCCATGCTTTACCTCACATTTATCATGTGTTGTAGACACTTCTGCTTTACATCCAACAAAGAGTGCGTTGGAGGTCTTGCTTGCAGGGGTGTGGTTTAATGGAAAGCAGCAAGGCTTAAAGGGTTTGTCTTTCTACAAAGATTGGCTTTCAACATGTAAGAAATTGTAAATGAAGATTTTTTTCCAAGTACAGTGTTTTGTTTATTTTGCTTTGTTGAGGAAATAAGAATTTTTATCTGCTCTGAGTGCACAGGTTCTCAGTTTCTCAGGTTTCCGTCCTGCTCTCTCCTTCTCTGCTAACAGGGAGTGACGTCACCACAGGTCGGCACATAGGACGCCAGCAGCTTGAAAACTAAGTGTGTTAGTCTCCTTTGTTTGTTAGAGATAACTACGGTACCTGTTTACTTTAAACTCTGATGCTTTCTGCACTATAGATAACATCCGCTGCTCTCATGTCAGTGCAATTAGAAGAACTGGGAATACTGAACAGATATGCTAATCATTGCTATAGAACCACCTACCAGGACGAGACGGGAAGCATGAATCTACAGCTGCTTTTGGTGAGACAAACCCTTTAAATAGATGTTCCAATTTAAAAAAATACTCATCGCTCTCTCAGGGTCAATATAGAAAAAAAATTATTTATATATATTCCCAAAAATATTGCAGCACTCATCAGGTAACGGGGAATAAAACTGGTGTTTATTCCCACATGCTTACAGATGACCTGGACTGCTGCTGGACTCTTTTTCATATATATAATAAAAAAGAAACTTTTAAATTTTTTAACCCGCTAGTTCCAACGTTGCCACCCCTCCCGGGTGCTGAGGACATGCTCATTGCTCTTCGTATGTTGCAGTCATGGCACCTCTGTGGTAATCCCATGGTGGAGCCCTAGTCTAAATGTCTCAGCGCTACCCTTGTCCATTACATTGATTCATTTGGTCAGAGGACTGCATACTTGGGTTTTTATTCACTGTTCATGGACATAAATCTTCTTCAATATCTTCTTTCAATGAGAGATGTGCGATTTATAAGGCGAGATCTCATTTTGATTAACGTAAGCTATGCAGGCATACAAATTTAAAGAGTAGATCTCAATAAAGCAATGTATTTGGGAAAAAAGTCCATTATAAATTTCCTACTTAAAGATTTAAAGGGCAATTAACATAAAAAACTACTTTGTCACATATTGACAAGCAATCTGTAATTATTATATGGATTTGTTTCTATATTTTTTTTTAATGTTCACACATGTACATGACTTCCTGGTTTGTCTCTGTACCTTACCCTCTGTTACTTCCAATAGTGGCAGTGAGAGAATTGCTTGATGGTTCTTCTTTCAGGGTAGCTATTAAGTGTGAAGAAAGTTGGGAACGCCCCTTTAGAGTAAAAAATTACCCTATTCTTTCATGTATTGCCGTGTTGTTCTAGTCTAATCTTTTTTTTTATCCCTGGCCGGAGAACAACAGAGCGATTATTTGGTCATTACCTACTGTTTGTAATGAGACTACACAGAGATCAGCTGCAGTAAAGCGAGGTTAGTCTGCCCGTCCAGTCATGAGTTTTATCTCTTTACTATCACAGCTAGAGCACGGCCAGATTTTATATGTATTTTTAATTGCATGGGACTGCTGAAATAAGGGGGGGGGGGGGGAAACAATGTCAAAAGTTATAAAAAAAAGTTTTAAAGGAACACTTTTTGTGATGAAAGGGTCCCCTTAAATTATGGCAACATCATAACTACATTGCCTTTCTTTAAGTTCTCTGCCTTTTAAGGTCTCAGGGTGTGGTAGTTGCATGCCTATACAATCCCTGCCTGCAGCTGCCAATGGCCACACAAGTTTGCTACTGATTGCACAATGTCCCCGGCGACCTTGTGTGGCCATTGCCAGCTGCTTGCAGACATGGATTTTATGCACACTCAGCTTACAGCCTATCGGATCTTACTCTGAGGGTATGTTCACACAGTGTTTTTTTAAATATGTTTTTGGGTAAGTTTTATGTAGCGAAAAACGGATCCAAATCTGACCTAGAGATGTTTTGGACGTGGGTTTTTTTTTTTTTTTTGCTTGGAAGAGTGAACAAGTTCTGAATTTTTTTTTTACTCTTAAAAACCGACCCCTGAAAATACTCGTATGGACTACAACACGTATTTTCTATTGAGGTCAATGGGGAGGATTTTACGAGTATTTCAAGTCCGAATCCATGTAGCATTGAAATGCTTGTCCTGTGGACGGACCCTTCCAGTGACATAGCTGCAGGAGGCAAAGGACTAAAAGTGCTCCAAGGAGTGAAAACAAGCACTTATCAAAGGTTATTAATCTGATGTCGTTAGAGAGACTCTGCTCCTTCTGATCATAGTGTAGGACGTCACTCCCTGCTCCTCTGTCTAATCAGGAAGGGAGACATGGATGGTAACCTAGAGCCACTTGTGTGCACTCAGAGCAGATACAATTTCTCATTTCCTGACCAGGGCAATATGAATAGAGTAATATAATTAGTAAAAGTCTTCAATTAGTTTTCCCCACATATTGAAAGCAACTCATTGTAGTGAGAAAACCCCTTTAACGTTTGGAACACCCAATAGACGTATTAGGTATTTATATAGTTATATGTACACAGACTGTGGGGATGTTCACGTACCAATTACTGTTTTGATCCCATACGAAGTGTAAATGCAGCACCAAAAACTTCATATGTATAAAATCTTCATATTTATTTTATCCATTAATCGCAAGCGTTGTGCACACATACTAACGGAAGCGCGTTTCGAGCACAATTGCCCTAAGGCACACGTGTCAAACTGCGGCCCTCCAGCTGTTGGGAAACTACAACTCCCATGATGCATTTATATAATCTATAACAGTGGGCATGATGGGAGTTGTAGTTTCCCAACAGCTGGAGGGCCGCAGTTTGACACCCCTGCCCTAAGGGTATGTTCACACGACGTTTTGGATCCGTTTTTTCCAGAAGAGAAACTGCATCCAAAAAAAGTATCCAAAAACGCAGCTGCAGATGCTTTTTAGGATGAGTTTTGCATGCGTTTTTTGGATCCGTTTTTTCAATATATATATACAGGTTGTAGTTTGAAAAGGTAGAATCTTGTAATATACTTTACCCTTACATACGTATGGGTATGTAATATACCAAATCGGCCCCTAAAGGTCTCATTTGATCTAGAAGAACTGTTTGAACTTTAGTGACCTCATTACCTACATTAGGCAGCCCACTAAGGGGAGTTTACAGCATTTTACATGTGTTTCCTAGGAAGCCTAATAGAGGGCGCTATAACTGCAAGCATTTTACATGTGTTTAATCTTAGAATGATATAAAAGCAGTTTTTTAGTATAGAATGGGTGTTTATAGAAATTAGAAGTTTTTAATAATAAATTAACATTCTATAAACTATTCATCTAAAACATTTATAAATTTATTATTAAAACTTCTATAAACACCCATTCTATACTAAAAAACTGATTTATATCATTCTATATAAAAAGTAATTTATAAGATTAATTTATAAGATTTTACACATGTAAAATGCTTGCCGTTATAGCGCTCTCTATTAGACTTCCTAGGAAACACGTGTAAAATGCTTTGAGCTCCCCCTAGTGGGCTTCCTAATATAGGTCATTAGGTTACTAAAGTTCAAACAGTTCTTCTAGATCAAATGAGACCTCTAGGGGCCGATTTAGTGTATTACACTTCAAATTTTAATCCAATGCGTTTTTCGGATGCGCTTTTCGTACCAAAAGCGCATTCAAAACATACCCAAAAGTATGTTGCACTTTTGGATCGGTTTTATGGGCTCCAAAAGCGCACGCCATTGTTTCCTATGGGGATTTCACTTGCGTAAAACGCAAGTAGAATTGACCTGTCAATTCTTAAAACTGATCCGAAAAATGCATTGAAAAGAAGTAAACACGCAGCAGCGATCACTCGTATGAACGGAGATGCGTGTTTTAGATTGAAACCAATGTAAATCACACTGTACATTGTTAGATACTTTTTTTGGGATCCGAAAAACGTTGTGTGAACATACTCTTAGGTCATGCTCGAAACCTATTGCTGTTACTGTGTGTGTGCACAACACTTGTGATCTTTTAATGGGTACAAAATATGGGCGACATGTATGAATTCGAATGCGTACTTTTTTTTTGTACGTGGCGCCGACACCAGTTCTAAATAGCTATAGAAGAGCGTAGAATACGACAGATTTTTGGCGCATTACATAGAGCTTAATGCGCCAAACTTTGTATGGGCATAGAGCGAAATGCGCCAAACTTGGCGCACTAAGCTCTATGTAATGCGCCAAAAATCTGTCATATTCTATACTCTTTATCTATTTAGAACTGTGCTGTTGCCGCCAAGTAAAAAAATAAATATGCATTCGAATTCATACATGTCGCCCTCTTAATATTTCAATGCTCTGATTATGAGATGATGAGAGTGTAGAATACGACAGATTTTTGGCGCATTACATAGAGCTTAATGCGCCAAGTTTGGCGCATTACACTCTATGCCCATTCAAAGTTTGGCGCATTAGGCTCTATGTAATGCGCCAAAAATCTTCATACTGTCGTATTCTACACTCTTCTATATCTATTTAGAACCGGAGTGTCGGCGCCAAGTAAAAAAAAAAAGTACGCATTCGAATTCATACATGTTGCCCTATGACTTTTTTGGTGCTGGATTTACACTTTGTATGGAATCAAACAAGGCTCAGCTAGTCTGCATGACAGGTGAGCAGTGAACTTTTGACAGTGTAGGAGCCTGTAAGGGAATGTTCATATGGCTTGTTTGGACGCTGATTTTTCGGCGCCCAAAACAGCATAAGAACGCTTCTTCAGAGGTTTTTGACACAGTTTTCACCCCTACAAGTTAACAGCCAGGGCAAAAGCCGCACCGAAAAATGCTCCAGAAACGCGCCGGGGTTTTGAAGCTCTCCATTGATTCCTATGGGGATTTTCAGCACTGAAACCATTTCAAGAATTGACATGACTCTTCCATGACTCGCCCAAAACAGAAGTCCAAAGAAACGCAGAAAAAACCTGGTCGTGTGTGAACTACAACCGGTTTTCCATAAGAATCAATGAAAATTAACTGGGGGCGTTTTGGAAGCTTTTTTGATGCTGTTTTGGGAGCAGAAACGCCCTGAGAACAGCGTCAAAATCAGCTGTGTGACCAGAGCCTACGGGGCCGTTCACTCGGCACAGGACAAATACCGGTCGGTTTATCCGACCGGCATATGCACCGTTTTTGTGCCATGCACACAGCCACCGGGGGCCGGCTTTTGTCTGTGGTTTGGGGAGAAAAGCCCTCCTCCTTCCCACAGACATGTTCATATTCCGTCCGAAAACCGGATGGAAGAATGAACATGTTCTATGTTTTTCAGACCGCCGGCAGTCTCAAAAACCCGCAGGGTGGAAAATCCGTGCAGCGGGGACCGCTGCATGGATTTTCCACTAAGATCCGTGTAAAAGTTTTTGAAAACCGGCTGCAAACCAGCTGAAAAACGTTTACACGGATCTTAATGGAAAATATGTGCAGCGGTCCCCGTGGGGACATGGCCTAACAGTAGCTAAGCTGCTTGCTGACTGTTTCCAAGTAGCAACAGGAGATATTCTCTACAGCCCAATCTGAGAAATAAGTAATAAGTTAATACATTATACTAAAATTAAACTGTGTTGACTATAGAGCCGCGCTTGATGAAGGGTGGAGTGTCACTTTAATACCAGCTGCTTATATACAGTGGGGTGTGTAATGTGACCCATTATTAAACAACTCATTACAAATCGCATAGAGAGTGCAAATGACCAAAATACCATAAGAAATTAGCTGTAGAAAATCTGGAGGAAGCAGGGAGGATTGTACTTAGTGATTCACATTCAGTTCCTGTGGCCTTGGAGCCACATAGGGATATACATCTATCTACCGCCTGGGAGTTGCATTGACTTGGCACAATCGGTTCAGAATCACAGCGCTGCGGAGCCGCCAGCAGTTTTATTGTAGGATTCGTTCCTTGCCGATGCCATCATTTCACCAGTCCTGTGCCCGATGAATAAAACTGCGACTCTTACTGTGCAGGAAACTTATACAAGCGCGTTACTGAAGGGTCCACGGGCTCCGTCGTTGCAAGCTACTTGTCTTCCTCACAAAAGTACCATTCAGTATTGGCCTGTCCAGGAAAATGGCTATGGGCTTATCTGGTGCATTCTCCAGTTCCAGAAGAGTAATGTTATTCATCTGTGAACTACTAAGAATAGTGCCTGGCACATAAAGGGTCACTTGTGGTCCCCGTACCGGCCAGTATCGTCCAAGATTGAAGCCGTTTATCCAAACCTGTCCCTGGAGAATAAAACAAACAGTCATCATAGATCAGTATATCACACACAGCCTGATACACGTCAAGTAGATTAGTTTTAGTAGCAACCTTATAGAATTATGTGTACATACATTACTTATCCTGTACTGATCCTGAGTTACATCCTGTATTATACTCCAGAGCTGCACTCACTATTCTGCTGGTGCAGTCACTATGTACATACATTACTTATCCTGTACTGATCCTGAGTTACATCCTGTATTATACTCCAGAGCTGCGCTCACTATTCTGCTAGTGCAGTCAAGCTGTACATACATTACTTATCCTGTACTGATCCCGAGTTACATCCTGTATTATACTCCAGATGCTGCACTCACTATTCTGCTGGTGCAGTCAGTGAGTACATACATTACTTATCCTGTACTGATCCTGAGTTACATCCTGTCATTAACCTCCAGAGCTGCGCTCACTATTCTGCTGGTGCAGTCAATGTGAACATACATTACTTATCTTGTACTGATCCTGAGTTACATCCTGTATTATACTCCGGAGCTGCACTCACTATTCTGCTGGTGCAGTCACTGTACATACATTACTTATCCTGTACTGATTCTGATTTACCTCCTGTATTATACTCCAGAGCTGCACTCACTATTCTGCTGTGCAGTCACTGTACATACATTACCTATCCTGTACTGATCCCGAGTTACATCCTGTATTATCCTCCAGAGCTGCACTCACTATTCTGCTGGTGCAGTCACTATGAACAAACATTAATTATCCTGTACTTATCCTGAGTTACAGACTGTATTAAACACCAGATCAGCACTCACTATTCTGGCTGGTTGCAGTTACTGTACATATTTTCTTATACCTTACTGACCTGAGTTACACCTGTTTTAAATACTCCAGCTGCACTCACTATTCTGCTGGCAGTCACTGTTAATTACATTACTTATCCTTTACTGATCCTGTGTTTCATCGTGTATTTTCCTCCAACCCTGCACTCACTATTCTGCTTGTGCAGTCACTGTGTACATGCATTACTTATCCTGTACTGATCCTGAGTTACATCCTGTATTATACTCCAGAGCAGCACACACTATTCTGCTGGTGCAGTCATTGCATTACTTATCCTAATAGATTGTATTTACTAAGAAATTATTTTTATATATACTGTGTAATAACCTTAATGTCCACATATCATATTCTGTATAGTTGTTACCTTCGTCCATTTAGGTAGCTTTAGATATGTGTCTCCGACGTCAGCAGTTTTGAAGGTTCCACTGTACACGGCTGGTCCAGTCCTGCTCCCGTTCTGCGGAGTCGTTGGTCCACCATCATCCATTATGTGAGGCCATCCTTGGGAAATTGGGCCATCCAGATTTAGAGGATAAACCACCCAGTTTTCCAAAAGGTCGCTTCCCAGCGTCAGGTTCCCTACTAACCCCTAAGAGAATCGGGTAACAATAGATTAACAAGTAGGTAAAGAGTGCAGCAGTAGAAGACTCAACACTCGGTTACTGCCTTCACCTTGAAGTCTTTGAGATCGCCGCCATAGTTGATTCTCCCCATATTTTCGACTAAAACATCCAGCCATTGTCCCTCCTTCCCCGTCACATTGACATCCTTTAGGCTGTCTCTTTCCAGCACGCCGTAAAAGTGCTGCGAAAATAAACACCACTCAATACACATTTATCATTAACCATGTAGAGCCTTTCCTGCTAAATTTTTCTGAGCTGCTTTGCATTAATGTATTGAGAGTCTTAGCTCGTGCTTGGTCGCTAAAACTATGAGTATATGAAAAGCAAAAAAGAAAAAAATTTCTATATTGTTTTCTTGCTTGTGGACATCCAAGTGGTGCTGGGAAAAATATATGCAAATTATCTCTTTTCCGGATGGAAGAAAATTTTTGGCCTTATGCATGAAAGGTGTATAGCACTAAGACTTCGAAAGGGGAAAAATCTCTCCTTGAGGAGAGGGACCAATAAATTGGTCGGGTGGGGAAATTTACTTCCCAAATCAACCTCACTGACTGTTTTGCATAAAGCAAAGGCTTATGGGTAAAGAGCTGAGGAGCTCCACAGCGCCCTCTATTGGATGTAGTTATTCTCAGTTCACATGTAGCTCGCAGGAGCTTTGCAATGTGAAGGGGATTTGAGCCAAACCAGTTAAGTTCAACTACAGACAGCTGTTTCGGGGTATTTACCCCTCATCAGTGCAGTGTAGAACTTACTGGTTGGCTGGGTTTATGCAAAACAGTCAGTGAGGTCTGAATGGCAAGTAAACCCTCACACCGACCAATCTATTAGTTCCTCTCCTCTTTTCCCATCGCGCTAGGACTGTCTTTGGTCCTCATAGCAACCAATCAGAGCTCCGTTTTTATTTTTCATTTTTCCAGAGCAGGAAAAGAAATGAAAGCCGAGGTCCGATTGGTTGCTATGGTGTAGGAAGAAAAAGCTAATTTGCATAATTCTTCCCAGGGTGCACTGCCTGCAAGATTCCCTACAGCAACAAAGAGCATTTCTGGCGTGACTGATATCATTAGTCTTGTTTCCAGGCTCTTTTTATAGGTCAGACATCAATTTTCTGGGTATCAACCTATAGAGAGAACATTTTCAGTATAAGGGCATGTCCCCACTGCACGGGTTTTCGGACGTTTTTCAGCCGGTTTGCGGTTTTTCAGACCGCCTAAAAACCGCCCGAAATGACACAATGGTGCTCTAATGGAAAACCCGTGCAGGAGTCCCCACTGTGCCCACTGCACGGTTTTTCCGCCCGCGGGCCGCTCAAAAACCATTGAGCAAGTTCATTCTTCCGTCCGGTTTCCGGACGGAATATGTACACCGCACTGGGAGGGGGGCGGGCTCATCTACGCTCATCGCGGAGAAAAGCCGTCCCCTCCGCGGCCGTGGGGAAGGCCGCAAAACAGGACAAGTACCGGCCGGTATTTGTCCTATGCCGTGGGGATGCACCCTAAATATTGCTCTAGGGGGTTAATTTGGCTTTAAGGAGAGAACCATAAGGGCTCGTGTTTACAAAAGCTTATTTTGGTATGATTGGAGCCGTACTGCGCGCCGTAATTTGCGCTGCAGTACGGCTCCAATGGGATCCCAGTAACTACGGTAAATCCACAGTTCTCTATGAGAACTGTGGATTCCGTCTCTCCTCCCGCTCGGCGAATCCACCGCGGGGGGGAGAAAGTGACATGCACATTATTTACGGCATTATTTACAGCCCCGCCCCCGCTGCACGGCTGCCGACGTAATTGCGGGACGAAATCCGGCCCCGCAATTACGCTGGCAATAAGCCCCTGTGAACCTTGCCTTAAGGGTATGTTCACACAGCGTTTTTTTGGAGTGTAAATTTACACTTCAAAATCGGCTTTAAAAAAAAACACCTGATTAGGGGTATATTTTGGAGCGTATTCTGAAAACTTCCATCCCCACTGTTTCCTATAGGGATTTTATGAGTGAAAAACGGCTCGCATATACGCTTGTGAAATAAACTTTGTGTGAATGTATTTTGCATTATAGTCAATAAAGGAAGATTTGAAGCTTGTCTGAGGCTGATTTTGGGCCGATTTTTCAACGCGTGAAATGCGCTAAAAATGCAGTGTGAACATACCCTAAAAGTGTAGGGGAAATTAAAGGCCATGCAATTCTCCCTGAGAAATCAAATATGCAATTGGCCTCTAGGAAAAAGAGCTAGGACTCTGGTGCCAACTACAGACAACTGCGCCCCTTACAGTCACGTCCAACCATTAAAGAGGCTTGAACCTCTCTCTCTTTCCCAGCCAGAGAGAAACCTGCACTGCACTAAAAAAGGAGCAAACACCTCATAACAGCCATCTGCAAATGAGAGACTCTTTTTCTTATGGAAGAGTTACAGGCTGGGCTTAAAGGAGTTGTCTCACTACAGGGATTTCTGTTTTTTATGTTAAAGATCTTGCAAAAACAAGTCACTTTACAATACGTGTCCATTAACAGTGTCCTACCTATTCCTAGATATCCCATCTTGTATGGGGTTCATCAGCTCCTCAGGTCACTATAGCTACAGACCTGTTTGATCTCTCCTGATAGGCTGCCAGCACTGGTTGCTATAGCTACAGACCTGGCATCTACTGCAGCCTAGTGGAAGCCATTAACACGCTCCCTGTATTCAAAATGAAACCAAGAAAATAGGACTGAGGTAAGATGAATCAATGTAGTGAAACAACCCCTTTAAAATTTCCAAAAACAAATAGAAGTGTAGTCTAGCACGCCCGAGGGTGGAAGAACTAAAATAATGAGTAAAAGCAAAAAAGTTTTTCATATTCATTAAAAATGATGTGCATGTTAGTAGGACCGACACGTTTCAGACAACTAAGGATATCCGTCTGAAACGCGTCAGACTTTCTTCTGAGCCTACTAATGAGAGTTAATGCGCATCAGTTTTAATTGATTTAAAACAAACTTTTTTGCTTTTACTCACTATTTAAGTTCTTACACCCTCGGATGTGCTGGACTACACTTCGATTTGTTTTTGGAGTGTTTGCCTACGTCTTTGTCCACAGGCGCAGTCCATGCACCTTATTTGGACTGGAGAGTGAACTGCTTAGCGCCACAAGATTTGGTGAGCTGTGCTACAAACACATATATTTTCTGGGCTTAAAATCGACAGTCATGTTTCAAGGCTCCTTATTGGGTTGGATATGGTAGTAAGGAACTTTACTCTAAATAGCTGGCACCAGAGACCTTGCTCTCTGTCCTTGACCCCATCTACAATAAAAATTTGGAGGTGACATTTCTCCACTTAGGATCTATTAAAATGGAACTGAAGCTGCAAAGTGTGAACTAGACCTGGAATGTGAAACATACATCTGTATTACCTATATTCTATCTCTATATCTAGTTTGTGTGTATATATATATATATATATATATATATATACACACAACATACAACAACACACACACACACACACACACACACACACACAAAAAATAATGTAGTCTACACATCCGGATTTTTTACCATTGCATTTAGCCCCTTAAGGGGAAACTGTCACAGTTTTTGTCCCCCTTGCTGAGGACAGCACAAGCTAGTGTCAGACCTGCTGTTTCCAGCGCTGTGTCACTTATTCTGTAAGATGCTGTAGTTTTCCTGTATTTAATGCTCAAATCTGCAGTTTTCAGCAAGTCATTCGAAGAGTCTTTCAGAGTTGTCATTTTATTTTCTACCCCGCCCACCAGCACGCAGTCCACTCAAATTTTTTTTTGCCCCAAACCCCCCCACCTGAGGCTAGCCCCCGCCCACCTAACTGAAAAACCTTTTACTTTGAATAGGTCGAAACATGTGAATAACTGTCAGTGGGCGGGGCTAGCCTTTGGTGGGTGGAGCCAACACCTGCTCATGAATAAGATTTTAAGGGTAAATGCTCTAAAACTCCAGCATCTTACAGAATAAGGGGCACAGCGCTGGAAACAGCAGGTTTGACACTAGCTTGTGCTGTCCTCAGCAAAGGGGGCGTCAGGTTCCCTTTAAGGACCTTGCGATGTTTTTTTTGTTGTTGACACGTTCGTTTTTCCCTCCCCGCCTTCCCAGAGCCATAACTTTTTTATTTTTCCACCTACATAGACACGAGGGCATTTATTTTGCGGGACAAGATGCACTTTCTAATGGCGTTATTCATATTACCATAGAAAATACTGGGAAACCGCAAAAAAATTCCAAGTGGGACAAATTGTGAAAAAAAAACATACTTGCGCCATATTTGCGGGTTTTCTGCTTTTACGGCGTTCAATCTTGGGTAAAAATGATGTGTTATCTTTATTCTACAGGTTGATACGCATCCTCCATAACCAAACATGCTATTTCCGTTATGTTTTGGTACCGTAAAAAATTCCAAACATTTTCTATTTTTGAAATTTGCGCCTTCTTGTACTTACACCTACAGACGTCAGTGAGGCGGCATTTTTTGCGGGCTGAAGTGTACCTTTATTGCTAGCAGTTTGGAATGCGTGCAACTTTTTTGATCACTTTTATTCCAATTTTTATGCGACGTGAAATGACCAAAAAAATCCGCAATTTTTTTTCTTCTACGGTGTTCAGCATACGCCATAAATTGTTATATTTTTATAGAACGGACTTTTTCGGACGCGGCGACACCAAATATGTGTAACTTTTTTATTATTTTATTGTTTTTATTTGTAAAATGGGGAAAGGGGGGTGATTTTTTTTGTACTTTAAAACTTTTTTTTTTTTTTTTACATAAACATTGAGTCCCCTTAGGGCACTTCACCACTAGGGGCGCGATAGTTAATACAGCCTAATGCCGGCTGTACCAAGATGGCAGGAAGTGGGGAAAACGGGAACATGGCAGCAATGGAAGCCTTCACAACGCTCCCCGCTGCCATGTCCAGGCATCGGATCCCCTCAGTTATGCTGTGGTGCACCGTTTTTCATTCATTTATATGCCGCGGCCATCTTTGCCACGGCATCTAAAGGGTTAAACAGCGCGGGCGGGCTGCTGCAAAGCCCCTTAAGGATCCTGGGACGTACTCAACTTAAAATCCGGTGGAATAAGCAACATGTTGTATATGTCCTGCATATCGGTTCCGGTCAGGATTCCTGGTCGACACACATCAATTATATGGTGCGACCGCAAATCCGAAAAACCAACCGGCATGCATTGGCGCAAACGAATGCCCATAAAAGGTTCCAGCGGTCAGGAGGATGTATTTTCTGACGCAATTTTTGACGATTTGCTGATGTAGACCCGAGCTTACCGTTTACACTTTCACTACGTGGAAATCCCAGAAAGAAGCAGTTTAACTCTACTATCATACATGAAAAAAACATTGAGACTCTCGAGTTATCACAGTATTTTATGATCAAAAGAATGTTTAATGGCTGTCCCACGACTTTCAACGTGATCTCAAAATCGGGCCAGTCCTACACTATCCTTACCTCTCTAATAGAGCCAATCATGCCTCCTCACTGGTCTAGCCAACCTCCAGTAATAACAGAGAGAAAAACATAAAAAACACCCACTGCAATCATGCCCTTCTTATGACAGCCTGTGATAGTGGCGTGGACATAAACCCAAAATGTGAAGCACCCCTTCCTTCCCCATATAGGTTGAAAAATCAATGTACACCAAGTAAGAAACGTATGTGTATCTGCAACAGAAACATTTCCTGAAAAAACTTGCAAACCTCGGTGCCACTGGCAGTGCTGCGGCAACACATGTAATAAATACATTAGCGCACACAGGACCGAGCCGCCAAGCAGAGGCACATAGTTCTGCAAAAAGGGCAATACAGCTATGTGGAGGAATCTCTAAAGAAGCCTTTATGGCATAGCAGGGCAACTATAATGCTAATACGGCCCTTGGTGGAAATTCAACTCTCCTGCTCTAGGAGACCAAGTGACAAAATTAGCAGCATCATGATGGCTAACATGGCTGACAATGGCTATCTGTCAGTCAGCTACTTCCAGAGCGGGTGGTGCCCCCCCGCGAGGAGCGATAGGCAGCACCCTGGTGATGTGAGGCCCCACAGTGAGACTCGGTCCGCCGCGCTCCTGGGCATATATCTAAGGGAAAGGTTGGCGCAAGCGCGGGTGGTGCGCAGCGTGCAGGTGCGTGACGTGCGGCAGTGAGACGTCGCGTGTGTAGAGGAGGGGATAAGTATAACCACCGCCCCGCGGGAAACAATTCTGGCCGCAAGATAACAATCTGAGTGAGTCTCTGTGCTGAGGGCAGGATAATGGCCTTCAGTGGAGGTTCTTTGGAGCAGCTTAGGAGGGCTAGCTTGCGACAGTGGGAGAGGTTGGAACAACAGGTGCAGGTATGCGTGTTGGGGGTGGGTCATGCCATAGCCCTCTGCCTCACGCGGTGGTGAGGTTTCTGCGGGGGCCTCTGTCTCCCCGAGGGCGCGCGCACTAGACCACCGACCTTCGTACAAATCTCAGACGTTTACCCCAGGGCCCGCGTGGCGCCGTCAGAGCCCCTCAAGGACCCTTCCGGATCCAGGGGAGCGTAGGCGGTATGCGCTTGCGACACGCCCCTCGGTCTGGGAGGGAACTCAGAGAAGGCGGGCATGGCCCCGCGGAGCCGGCAGCGGGCCACCGGCGGCACTGTGGGGCAGTTGCCGGGGCCTCCTTTCGACCGTGGAGACGCAGGTGACGGCAGGCGGTTCATGCGAGGTTTCCGGTCGGGCTGCTCGCCAGAAATCGCAGATGGGAGTGGTCGGTTCAGACGGTCTTGGTTGGAGGGGACGATATTGACAGAGCAGCGCTAAGTCGGTCCGCCGCCGGGATCAAGAAGAGTATGGGCGGCTACCTAGATGCTTCCAGGTCAGAAGTAGAGCACATCGTGACACGTCGTCACGATGCGTCAACGGTCCGCTTAGTGCGGGGCCAATCGCAAGCGAGGCAGTGTGGAGCGGGAGAGCAGCCGATCGGAGGACGACATGGACTTTCCGCTTCAGGATCGTGTCTCGGCCACGGCTGGCGGGTATCACAGCTCCCGATTGCAGCCTGGTGAGTTCATGTTCTATGTCTGTTTTTGTAATCCACCGGGGGATATTGAGGGGGGGCAAAGGGTTAGGAACTAGCCAGGACCCATTCCGTAGTCCCTCGGTTAAGGAATGTGGCAGAGTTGGTGGGAGTATAAGGTAGTTTATGGCTGCCGTTCACGGCATAGGCGAGTGGGTGATCAGGTCGCCTGGGTGTCAGCCTGGGGTCGTAGATGTCAGTGGGGGGATCCCCCTCCCGTTAGGAAAGGGGGGGTTGCCTCAGGTGTGTTGAGGTTGCGCGAGTCGGCGGTTCTGTTCAACGGACTTGTAGACAAGGTGGATAGTGTACGACTGGATGATAGTGGCGCGGGGTGGAGTGGTTTATATGTATTGTTCTTGAGGGCCCGCTGGGAGCCACTTGAAGACACAAGGGATGGGTGAGAGCGAAATAGATCTGGCAGGACGAATACGTCCGAGATCTTGATTCACTCCTACCTTGTCTGGCGAAATTTAATTTAGAAAAGGGAAGAAAGGGCTATAGTAATGAAGGAGGACAGAGAAAAGAAAGATATGTGGCGGCTTATACCGGCAAACGGTTTCAGTGAAAGGTTTCTTTTTTCAGGCTTTTGCAATATCTGGCCAGTGTATATTTGGGGAAAAAATCTCCTCCACAATTGTGTCAGGGTTGTGACTATCTGCTACAATGACGCAATGTGGAAGAGTCCTAATAGGGCTTATGGGTGCTGCCTGGCATTGCTCCGATAGCGATGAGCGTTCCGCATGCGGAAGGCGGTTCGCCCTTCCATACGCTGGACGCGATAAAGAGAATAGGACTTTGGCTCAGTGTTATAGCACCGACGACGGGATGGGCATTCCTTTCAGGGAGGGCCCGGAGGTGTCCACGGGCATTATGGGGAACTCGTTTCAAGTGGTGGGCTCAAACCAACAGGGAATAAGACCGGGTCTGCTGGCAGTTCACGACGAGCCAGTGTAGATTCGGGGCAGATTGTCGCTTCAAGCACCATCTGTGTCGGCCTGCAGTGCGGACCTCTCCAAGGAGCAATCCAAGTGCTTCCGGCGAGGGTAAAGGAACTAAGGAGCAGGTACTTACGCATGGGTAGACTCCAGGTGAGGGTAGGGCTCTCGATGGTGCATTATCTAAATAGTATCCAGGATCAGCGTTCGTGCACATGTTGTTGCGTAGGGTTTATTCACGTTCTGGTTTAATGATTCCACACCTCCGGCGGCATGAGTGTCTTGTCTGTTGACAAGAATTTGAGGTCTGTGCCGTACTACACCCGGGAGTACTTTCCGAAAAGTCAGCCAAGGAAGTTCAGTTTGGGCAGGTTGTGCGGTCCAGTTTTGCGAAGGTTGCCCTTGTTCGGTATTTTTATATCTCCCGCTTATTGGACGTGTTTCCCTAAGAAGGAACCTACCAATTTTCGTTGTATTCACCACTTGTCTTTCCAAAGGTTGAGTATCATTAATGATGGCAATGAACAGGCATTGCACTGCTCTGGGTCGAATCTACACGTCTTTATGGATGCGGCGGTTCACTGGGTTCGGCATATGGGAGAGGGTGCACTGTGAATGGCTAAGACCTGACATAGGGGGGGGTGGGTGGTGGGGTCTGCTTTTAGGTTGTTGCCGGTTCAATGCGCCAGTGATAGGTGTTGGGGTGTTATTGATGGAGGGTGAGAATTTTTTTTTGCTGATAGGTGTTTACCGATGGATGTGGCGCACTCGCGTCTTGTTCTTATTTCGAGACATTGCACTCAATTCTAGACTTGGGTGGTGGAGGGACGGTGTCTGGTTTCACCATCATCCACTATTTGGGATGATTTTTTGTGTTGGTCCCCCGGTGTGGACCTGGGGTTGAGAGCGGGTCGCTGCAGGCAAATATACAATGGGGTGGCGGGTCATGTTTGTGGGTCCCGTTGGAGCTCCGGACAAGACCGGAGGGCCCATCACCACGCTGAATTTTTTGGGCTCCAGATAGATTCGAGTGGCAATGGAATTCCGGTTACCGGGAGGAGAAGTTGGAGTCGTTGTGAAAGGGAAGTCAAAGGGCTTATGTCCTTGAAGAAGAACAAATTGATGGAGGTTGCAAACATTGTTACGGAAAATTGAATTTCTTCTTGACACGCGATTATCCCGATGGGCAGAGTTTTTTGTCGCAGGTGGCGGCTGCCACATCCCAGTAAAGGTCTGCATGCATTATACAGGTTAAGCGGTCAACTTGAAGGAGGACCCTTATGACGTCTGGCAGTTCCTTTTTGGCGCAATACGAATGGTCGGTCTGTATATTGGATGCGGCGCAGGTGAGTAATACGGACATTGAAGTCCATTACGGAAGCGCAGCGGGGTAAGTTTATGGGTGCATTCGTGCCAAGGTGAGATGGAGTGCCGGCATGGGCCGAGCTAGCTGCTGTGGAGTCGGGTTTGGTTGAGGAATCTGGCGGCTGCTGGAGCTCTTTCCGATTGTACTTGCGGTGGAAGTTTGGGGAAGAATATGCGAATAAGAAGGGTCAGGTTCCCATGTGCGGATAATTGTTGGGGGTGGTACAGGCGCATAACACGCTGTCGTTTTCCCTCTCCAACTGTGGTCGATTTGCTCGGAGGCTGGTTCACGCTGCCTGGGTGTTACCTGTGGGGTTGTGGCGTTCACGTGTCCGGGGGTGTATCACGAACGATTTGGCTACTGCTCTAGTCTCGTTCACAGTGGCAGCTGTTTCGTCCCTGCTCCGGAGGCAGCGGCTATCGGCGTGGAGTGTCCCCAAGGAACTGTGGAGCGTGTTAACCGTACCGCGGAACAATTGTTCCAGGTCAGTCGTTACCGGGGGGACGTGGATTCGTATTCTCTGGTGGGGCTTGTGGGAGCATTGGTTGGAGGGTCCTCTGTTGCCGATGGGTTCAGAGGAAGATGAGGCGAATGTGCCCTCTTTTGCTTTATTGCCAATAAAGTTATACGAGGGGTTAGGTCGGATATCTTAATGTTTACCGCGTCTGGTTTCGGGGTTGCGTTTTTGGCCTTTAAGGCCGGGGGATTGTGAGGGATGTGACGAAGTCTATTTGTGTCTCACAGGCTTTAAAGGGGTTTGAAGTGGAGGGTGGAGCGGCTCGAGTGGATGGTAGGCGTTCCGGTTGTGTTCAGTTGCTTGGAGCGTTTTGGGCTCGGTAATTGGGTGGTGTGGTATGTTCTCGTATTTGGTGAAGAATGGCTGTTCGGCTAGCCTTCTCTTTGGCGTTCTTTGGTGCATTGCTATTGGGGAATTAGTTTCTCCTATTAAAGAGGTGTAGCCTGGTGGGCTACGCAACGAGGATGTGCAACTTCATGAAGACGGGATGGAACTGTGATTAGAAGATCTAAGACGGATCAAAGGGGGCAGGGGAAGAAGAGGTGCAACTGGTCGTGTGCAAGGCGGGTTTTATGTGCCCGTGCGGTGTTTAGGGGCAATACCGGAGCAGGTGCGTTGGACAGCCCGGCCCATTATTATTGAATGAGGAGTGGGTCTTTTCATATGCTCGTTCCAATAATCAGTCGGTTTTTCCGTCGTTGTTTGAGTCGCAGGTGGTTTTGGACCCGTCCGCAATTGCCCCCCACACCTTTAGATCGGAATCGGCCACGGAGGCGAGCTAAGTCTTGGGGTGAATTCAACAACCGGTAAGGAGAATAGGCAGGTGGAGTCGGATCGTTTCCGGCTACATCCGGCCTGCACCTAGCTCAAGGCCTACGTGGTTTGAATAGGGGGTGCAGGTTGAGCATTTACAGTTCGGGAGTAAGAGGTCACGAATTGGTGGCGTTTTGTTTTGTGTCTTATTAACTTGTGTTATGTGTTTCCAGGTGAGTCCCATCGGTAGGTTTGGTGATCTTTACGCCACTCTTTGGAGGTAGTTAGGGGGGGTGGTGTGTGGAAGTGGTTTGGGTGCATTGGGGGTGCGCGAGCTGCTTTGCGAGCAAGTGGTCTCCATGTTGGGCATCCCGAGGAATCTGCGACAGTCCGTGATCGGTAGGCGTGGAATGTATGGAACCAGGTTTTTACTCGGCGATCCCAGGAGTATCCCATGGGGATCAGACCGCCGTATGTATCGTGGTATTTCACGTTGGTGGGATGGGCTTGGGGACTCGCCGATCAGGGAATTGATTAGGGACATTAGTATGATTTGTTACGGTTAGGAGGCAGTACCCGGCTGTTTTAGCGTAACGGTTTATGTCGCGACATGTGTAACGGGCGTGCGGAGGATTCGTGGCGCCTATTCGGTTCGGTCCTCAGGGCTTAACCTGGGCGCACAAAAGGTAAAGTGTGAACCGTAACTGTCGCGGCGATTTGTGGGAATAGAAGACGGTGCAGACGGGTGACTTCTGGAGGGACGATGGGGATTTCACCTGAATGAAGTAGGGCTGAGATTTGTGGATATTCGTTAGCGCAATCTGAGCGAGATGGTTGTAAGAGAGTGACCGATTTTCTGGGGATGCTAGCGATGGTGGGGGTACGGCGTGCGATCCAGAGTGGGTGCATGAGTCGCTTGGCTATGGCGGGATGGGGTCCTTGGAGTCCAGTGTGAATATTGGTGTGGGGGATTCAAGGTTTCGGCATTGGCACCTAATTGAGATTTGACCGGTCTGATAGTCGAAGGTTTCGGCTCCGACAGGGCATGGTCCCTGGGAGCAGAGGGAACAGTGTGGAGCCACCTGGTAGGTGTATTATGTGCCATTGGGCTTGAGTGTGATGGCTGAGTGGTAAGTGCTACTGTTTGGGATTGGAAGAATGTCGCCAGGCTTGGTGTCGTGGGGTGTATGAGGTATCTCCAAGGACCCCAGCCGCCAAGTGTTCTTAACAAGGAATGGGGGGGGGTAGAGAGTGAGGGGGGGTGGGGGAGGGTGGGGAGGGGGTTTGGGGGGGGGGGGGGGGGGTGGGGGGTGTGGCAGGGGGTCTGTTCAGAAAAGGTGGGTTTATGAGTGGGAGTCCGATGGGTTTAGCAGGGGCTAGTATACTCATTATCGTTTTCTAATGTGTTGGTTTAATAATGTTATGCGTGAGATTAATAAAATTGATCTGTAGCTGTGGCCAATAAGACTCTCTCTATCTATGTCTTCAGCATCATTGTACGATGGGGAGACACCATGGAGTGGGTGCAGAATGGTCCCGGCGGGATAGGCGCTACACAGGTCATGTAACCACAACAACAGAGTGCCTCATACGCTGTACTGCTGATAACTTTGTATAATAAACCAAAGAGTGAGAAAATGATGCAGTTTAGCTGACAAAACGGAAGGAAGATCAGGGGGCCTGTCCCCACATGCACAGGTGTTTCACCGTCGGTTTTACTGACATTTTTTGATTAGGTAAAGCGAGCTGTAAACAGACCTGGCCAACCTTTACAATGCGCTATTAAATAGAAAATCTGTTCAGCGGTCCCCAGTGCACGGATTTTCCCCCGGACGGATTTTTGGTCTTTACCATGTAAACGCACCCTAACACTACACTATACTATACCTAACACTATAGTATACCTAGCAACACCACAGTATACCTGGTAACACTACATTATACCTGGAGCATTACTTACCTAATAAAACAAAGTATACCTGTAACACTATAGAAAACCCATTGCACTATGGGATGGATAAATTACTTTAAAAAAAATAATATACCGGCTAACATGAGAGGGTACCTGTGACCTATAGTAACCATTTCATTTTAACTATCCGGGTAAAAACTAAAGTATAATAACTATACTACAGTACACCTAGTAACACTATGGTGTGTTATAATTACTATAACACTATAGTATACCGACTAACATGAGAGGATACCTAGTAACACTATATTATACCTGGTAATGCTATAGTATACCTACTAACACGATATTATACCCATAACACTACATATCCCGGTAACACTATAAAAAATAAAAATTACTTTAAAACTAAAGTATAGCTATGTATAACCATGGTAAACCTAATTTTGTTTTAGTGAGCCTTCCTAAGTATACCTGGCAGGGTTAGGACAACAGATTCCAGGAATACCCAATAGAGCATTCTTGCACCCTGCCCCGCGGGCCCTGCAATAGGCATAAGGTATCTATTTAGCCTCGAGTATTTCTTTAAGATATATTTTTATAGTAACATCAGTTGTAAGTTACTTAGAAATTTTAACACTTTTTTCCCCTCGCCCATTGTAAGAATGATCGGAGGGCTGTGACCAGCTCTTACCCCATCGACTGAAACATAACCACGGTCATGAACGCCATTAACAACCGATGAAAGAGGAGTTTGGTCGGGGACATCGCCGGTCAGACGGGTCCGGTACAGCATGAATCCAAAATACTGAACAGGAAAACAAAGAAGGAAGTCAGTTAGGTGCACGATCCTGCCGAATAACTATGGGGACAGTGCAGCAGATGTAGAACATTACCTGCTTAGCATCCTCAAAGGTGATCGGGTACTGAGTCACATAGGGGTCAGTAGGTGACAGAATATCCAACATATCCGCCAGACCTCCAACCTAAACAGGGAGGCGACATCCGTGAGCTCGTGTCGCTGTAGGTGGCTGTGCTTTAGGTGTATGGCAGATACTCACCTTCTTAAGAATGACTAAACCGTATGAAAATTTTGGAGTGGCTGGTGGGATGGGTCCCTCTGGCACCGGCTGGAACTATGAAAAAAAAAAAAAATAATAATAATAAAATGTAACCCCTTCATAACACTATGGATTCCTAAAACCGCCAAAAAAAACGATTGTTTTTGTGTGCTGTGTGGACACAGCAAAAGCCGTCGGGCAGACTTTTGGTCGTTTTTTGTCCTCTGCTGTGTGGCTGTAGCATAATAGTGGCAGTGAGGATCACTTGACTGTTTCCTTTATTGCCGACCAAGGGCCTAAGAGGGATTCTTCTTATCATCAAGACCTGATAAATGTTAAGGAAGCTGGAAACCCCCCCCCTCCTCTAGTCCGAGGCTATATTCATACAGCGTAATTGCGGCACGCATTTCGCCGCATATTTGCGCTTTATACAAGGCGAGATGCACCAATTACAGTAATTCATAGCTCTCATACAGAGCTACGAATTACGCGTTGTCTCCCCCGCCATATAATACGGTCGTATTGTACTCCCAGGGAGAGAAGTGACAGGTAACTTCTTCGCGGCACTTACGGCCAGCCTCCCCCTGTCCTTGGAAGTATGCGCTGATCAGCACGTACTTCCAAAACACATGGCGCACTGCGGCGCGTACAGTACATGCCCCAGCACACCGTGTGAACATATCCTTACAATCGTTTTTGTGTGCTGCGTAGACATACCCTTAGCACTCACAGAGGGAAAGTCAAAGAGACAAACCAGGAAGCCATATACCTATGGATACTTTAAGAAAATGTATAATATATAAATATATAAATATACTGGAATGCAGAAGAAAAAATGCATTCCCTGGCGCTCATCTATGGAAACCTCCTTGAGGCGTGGAGTATTGTATAAAGGTTTTTATTAAATGTAAAAACAACTCCTGAAAAGAGCCAAAAACCTTTTAAAAACATAAATAAACAGATATGAATTAGCCAATCGCGGGTAATGCGTCGGTAATGTTTTCAAGAAAGAGCGCCTAGAAAGGCGCGATTCTCAATTTTAAAATTAGTGCGATTGGCTAATTCATATCTGCCGCTTGTATCTTAACCAATCATCTCCCTTACAGCATATCCATAGACTATTATGGCACGGACACTCAGTTTCACCATTGGTCCGTTTTTCCCCATAGACTACAATGTAGAAGAGTAGCTCGCTTTCCAATTGGCTGAGCGGGCCAAGCCCCCGTCCTCTCAGCCAATCATCACTATTCTTCATTTTTTACGTATTTTAAACTGTACCGCCTTCGTGCTGATTGGTTAATGTTACCCCATAGAACAGAATGGCTTTTTGTCGCTCACATTGCGATTGGCCGGTTTCTGCCGCCCAATCAGAGGTGAAGAAAATATTTAAACTACTGTTTTTCCCGGCTTTTTCTTAATCACAAATCCTGAGGTAGCATCGGTTTTGGCGAGAAACGCGTCGTTAGTGATTTTATTCATTTGTGTTTTTAAGCTCTTTTCAGGAGTTGTTTTTACATTTAATAAAAACCTTTACAAAATACTCCACGCCTCACGGAGGTTTCCATAGACGAGCACCGGGGACCGCATTTTTTCTTCTGCATTCCAGTGTTCACGCCCGCTGCTGCGACTTTGCTGCTTCGGAGAGGGGACCCACGGCTGCCGCTGACAGACTCGGACTGAGTCCTGTAAATGATTATGAGAGTTGTGCCTCTATAATAGCTGCACAACACTATCAGGTGAGCTTGCGCCCTGCTGTTCACTGAACATACTGTATAATATACACAACGTATTTCACCATAGGAGCGCCTCCTCTGTTTTTTTCTTTTCTCTGTATGTATATATATATATATATGTGATCATATCTGTCTTCTTAAAAATTACTAGGGGAAGTTATTTCAAATTTTAATTGAAGAAATATATGTAAGAGATATTAAAATTTCCCCCATCCCCCCAAAAAAAAAAAAAAAAATAACATATTATATATAAAATATATATATATATATATTATATATATATATATATATATATATATATACACACACATATATAATTATAATTTACATTTCTTCTATTTCTTTAAAAGTTATATATATATATATATATACACACACACACACTTTTAATTTAAAAAATATATATTTAAGAAATTTTAAAAATATTAACGTTCCCCCCTATTGCATGACTTCCGGGTTTGTCTTCTGACTTCTGCCTATTATATAATAAATATATATATATAATATATTATATATATTATGATATATATATAAATATAAATATATTATATATATATATATAATATACAACACATAACAAATATATAAAATATTTTTTTATGTGCCATTTAAAGTAGCCAGAATCCAGCATAAAAACAAATGTGCCATATTGCATTGGATGCTGTACTAGAAACATTGGTTGTAGTGGAGAATCTGGGAAAGGCATGAGGGAAAAGTTCTGTCGCACAGCCACATATGGTTTGTGTGTCTGCAGTCTACACAAGACCTATGTTTGCTCCGATTACCTACAGCTCATATGGCGATAGTATTTACCTTACTAATTACTGAGCGGATTGCTAATAGTTTATCCGTGGGGTCCCCGGCTTCTGTTAAAGGAGCGTCGTAATCGTAGCTGGTTGTGATCGGCTTGTAGACTTTGGCAAAGTCCGCTCCTAAGGATTCAAAAAAATAAATAAATGAAGAATACAATGCAATTAGTAATTAACTGGAGCACACACTGACTGGGGGCGTCTTCTTTACACATCGCGTCTTAGGCAGCTTCCACACAGCGCAGTTTTGGTGCAGTTTTATCTGCACTCCAATTATCTCCCTTCATTACCAGCAAGCTTTTTCCACTTATCTAAACCGTTTGAAAAGTGAGTTAATCAGTGTGTTGTACCCAACAAGACTTAAAACAGTCTTTAAATTACTTGAAACACCTTTCTAAAAAATTTAGACAATGAAAGAAGCGCTGGTAAAAAGGCATTTAATTTGGGAAATGCAGTTAAAACGGCAAAAAAACTGCACTGTGTGAAAGCTCCCTTAGGAACACAACAAAATATATTCTGAAATAAAAAACACAACATGTGCGTTTTTCAAAAACTTTATGCATTTTTTAATTATCCCAAATTTCACTTGTCTTCCAAATCGAAGTTAAATTCTAACGGTGTAATCACACGACGTCATGTTGAAGGGTAATTTTACACTTCAAATTGAGCGAAGTGTATTTTTTTAAAAAGGGCCCTATGGCTTTTCAACGGTAAGAACGATTTTACCCAAAAGGGATTGCCATAAAAATTTTACGTCTAAAACATTTAAAAATTCATTGCAATAAGCCCCAAAAATGTGGGGTTTTGGGGTTGTTTTTCCCAAACTTTCACCATTTCAAATTTAGGGGGTAAAACCCCCTCCCAAAAAAAAAAAAGACATGCACATTGTTTTTTCCGTGGGATTGCCTCGTCAATCCCGGGGCAATTTCCGGCCGGAACACGCTCCGGTGAAGACGACCCTATTTTTTTTAAATTTGAAATCATTAAAAAGGCCTTGGGATTAAATTTCACATTTGGACATTGACAAAGTCAATTTAAAAAGGGGAAAGGACCACAGTTTTTTGTCGCGTTTTGTGCAAAAACCGCGGTCACTTCTCATCTTTTTATATTTTTGTATTATGGGAAAAACGGCAAAAAAACTAAAGCGCCCGGGGTATTTTACAAAATGTTTATAATACCCCGGGACTAGAGAGAGCAGAGAAAAACAGCTGTGGAGACTACAGCTCGTCTTTTCTATTCTAGTCTATGAGGCAGCACGAACGATCTTATTTTCGGCGCTTTTCAAAAACTAAAAGCGCCGAATCAATGATCGTAAAGCTGTGCAGTGTAGACACAGCCTTAATCTTCAATAAACAAAGCTACAAGTGCTCTGAGGAGGGAAAAAAAATGCTTATCTAAAAAAAATTAATCTTGTTAGGATAAGTTGCTTGAGAGTGTGCTCTGACCATGGTGGGCATACCCCCGCTCCTGCTAGTCAGGAAGGAGATATGGCGTAAAAAGAGAAACCATAGCACTCAAGGGAGATAAAATCTCTCTTATCTCCTGCCCAAGGTTAATGTCAAAGACTAGTATATTTAGAAAAAGTCTTCAATTGCCTGTCCCTACATGTTGAATCTTTGTAGTGAGAAAAACCCCTTTAAAAAAAATTAAATAAATTTCTACGGTTTTTAAAAAAAAAAATTTAAAAATTCTTTCCCTTGTTGCTTTAAAATTATTTTAAACATGAAATCATCTGCAGAAAAAAGCACCCAACAGGATTAAAGCAAGTCTTGGAAAAAAGCATTAATTTTGCTGCTGTTTCTGATACTGAACCTGAAATATTATTATTACAAATTTCTTTTAGAGCCATTGCAAAACAGCCCTGTTCAAGATGCAGATTCACATTGGACTGGGGAACATTTCAGGGACAGCAGTCACTTACCATTCCAATAGCCAAAGTTGGTGCCCCCCTCAAACATATACCTGGAATAAGAGGAGAAAATTTGTCGGGGTAATAGTAAAATAAAAATAAAAAGCAAACCCTTTCATGGCTAGTAAAACTACTGTTCCACTGGCGCCGCTCTCCAAGATGGCCTCCAGCCCCTGGGACACCCTGTCAGCTGGGCTCACGTTATGTTTTTCCCCCCAGTAATCCAGCCAGCCGGTGTAATATTCAGAGTTCACCTGCAGTAGAAACTCAAATTAGTACAGCAAAGCAAGAATCCTTTAGTGAAGTTACAGCAATGTGAGATAATGGGATTTTTGTACTAACCGTAAAATCCTTTTCTCGTCCAATTCATTGGGGGACACAGCATCTTGGGTATAGGCCCTTGCCTTCGGAGGGGATCAAAGGGGTTTTTTACCGCCCCGACGGCCTATATCCCTCCTGCGACGCCAGGCTGATCAGTTGGGACAAAAAAACCGTGGCCGAGAGGGGGAACAAAAAAAGAACCTTTTAAATTCCCCGGCGACAAAATCGAGGGGGGCCTTGTCCCCCCCAAGAATTTGGGCGAGAAAGGGTTTTTACGGTTTAAATACAAAAATCCCCTTTTTTCCCCAAAATTCATTGGGGGACACGCACCATGGGATGTCCAAAAGCGTCCCCGAGGGGGGGGACAGAAAACTTCATCAGCAGTGACAAGCATCACCCACTGCTCTCAAGACCTTTTGGCCAGACCTGCAGCAGCGAGGCCCAAGGAAGAGTTGGGTAGGGAACTTTGGGCGGAGTATTGGCCGAAACCCAGGTGAAGCTTTGCAAACCTGCAAAAGCCCCGGCTTTTAGCCCAACCAACTAGGCGGCACCAACTGCTTGTGGGGAGCGAGCCGTGACCAGTGTAACTATGGACCAGATCCGGCTGGCAACGGCGGCCTAGAGGACGCCAAGCCCCTGCAAGGACCCTCAGGAATGACCAAGAGGGCTGTGCGCACCTAAAGGATCCGGAACAGAGAGGTAGAACCGAACGGCCCTGACCATGCCTGCCCAACGTAACAATCGTCCTCAAAGATAAGAGGACGAGGGGCAAAAGAGAGCAGAACTGTGTCTTCATCGATATGAAATGATGAAACCATCCTCGGGAGATATGACGGACCAAGACCCAGAGTAACCTTGTCCTTTCGCAGACCCCAGAACAGGGGCCTGCAGATAGAGCTGCCCATACAGACACCTGGTGGCTAGAAGTGATGGCCACCCAGAAGGCCACCTTCCATAAAAGTAAACACAGGGAGACTTCCCGTGGAGGCCCAAAAGGTGCAGACTGTCTGATTTCCCGAACAAGCATTGCATCCCACGGTTCGCTAGGCCTACGAACCAGAGGGAACAAACACATGACCCCCTGCAATAGAAACCTTAACCTGTGAGCGGGGACCAGCTTGCGCTGCACAGACTCGGCGAACTGAACCCTGCCCTTTCAAGTGGGAGAGGGCGAGTCCGAGCTCCCGGCCCGACTGCAGAAAAAACGGTACCCTTGGAGTAGGACATACCAAAGGGTGAAAGTTTCTGGGCAACAGACCCAGGACTGAGGCCTGCGTGTTCGAAACATGGTCCGTATAACGGAACCCGACAAAACCAGGGGATATAGGGTTGCAGTCTCAACAGCCCCGCAGTGAAACTGCAACCGCGGTACAGTGGGTTGGAGCAGAGGGCCCTGGGACAGGAGCCTGGGTGTAAAGGAGACGGTCAAGTACCGTTTGGTCCGCATACCCCGACCTGTGGCCCTAATCCTAAGGTGAAGGGCACAGCTGGTATCCTCTCGGACTCGAGGCACATGAGCTCTCGAGGAAGAAGGGCCCAGGGTTAAAAAGAAAGGTGGGTCTGACCAACCTGCCCAAAGGCAGGACCAGCAAGTCCACTGCCAGCACCAGGGGATTCCTGGCCCTATAACCCGGGCGCTAGGGATTGAGGCTAGACGCCACCAAGTCGACGTCTCGCGTACCTCACCTCTGGCAAGAAAGGTGAAGCACTTCCGACAGAAGATTGGCCAAATTGTTTTTTCCACCCCTGGAAGAGGAGTTGCCGACCAGGGTGAAGATTCAGACCTGCCACAATTGTGGTGGTGTTGGACCAAACCCGAACTGGGTGCCCCCGGATGAAAGGGGAACCCAAGAGAGAGTGCTTACGGAAATAGTTTGGGGTTCCAGCATATTGAACTGACGACTGACTTCCCCGAGTGACTAGAGACTCCGCGTCGTCCGGGAGCCGGGAACGGGGCCCCGTCCCGAAATGCTGGCGTCTGTGGTGATGACCAGCCATTGCGGGGACAGAAATGACCTCCCTTGATGTAATACTGGGAAGGCTAGCCACCAGCCCAGGCTGAGACGAGCCTGGGGTGGCAGGCGCACTGCTGAGACCAAGAATATTGGAGACCTGCGTCACTGAGACAGGATTGCCCGCTGCAGGGAGCGAGCAAGGAGCTGCGCAAAGGACCACGCCTCGGAGGCGGTCCTCAAGCTGATGAACCCTCGCATGCAACTCTAAAGAATATGCCGGGTGCGATTCAGAGATAGTGGATCGACTAGGTGCTGTAGCTTCCAGACGGGAGAGAACCCTCTGGAACCTGAGTGAGAATAAATCATCCCTTGAAATTCCATCCCTAATGATGGAATCAGACCGGGATTGCTGCCAATTAACCATCCAGCCGAAGCACGCTGCAAACTCCAGGGGATCCTGATGCTGACCCGGCAGGCGCATTTGCGGTGGGACCAACCCCCTGATAATAATAATAAATAATAATAATAATTTTTATTTATATAGCGCCAACATATCCCGCAGCACTTACAAATAGAGGGTGTACATACAGACATTACACATTAAAAGAACTTACAAATGAGACACGAGGTATGAGGACCCTGCTCGCGAGAGCTTACAATCTATTATGGTGTATGGGTGAGACAAAGGGTTAAGAAGTGCTCAGTTTACTATGCGAAGGATCGTCATTATGGGTGGCAAGAGCTACATGAGGACCCTTGGTGCAACTGCGAGGCCGAACAGCAGAGCTCCGAACAGAGAAATGTCGAGAGCCTACTGTGAAAACGCAGGAACCGCGGGTAGACCTGGGACATAGGGACATGCCGAAAAGCAACCGGATGTCTAAAGCAGACGGAAAAACTCTCGGCGCTCCCGAGAGGCTACCGCTGATCGGAGCAGCTCCAAGATAAAACCGGGCCCATACGCATACCGGTTGAGCTCTCTGAAGGGCCGACAATGGCCCTAGTGAGAGGCCCATCATGGGAACCCTAAAGGGATTTGAATAAGACCCTTGCTCAGACTCGGAGGCCGGCATAATCCCTCCTCGCCGGGGGAGAGTGCAGATTGCCAGAGGGAAACCGATGCCTAAGCCAGAGCCGCGGAGGCAGCTGCAACCGTGCTGGGGAAGCCAAACAAAGTGAATCCCGAGGTGGCGACCCCGCAAAACCAGGTACCGCTGACCTGAACCTGCCAGATCCCCTGGAACTGGAGGAAATGCCCCCACCCCAAAACCGATTCTCGGGTGGGGGCCGGCTCCTCAGCCCAAGCGCTAGTTGGGCAAAAGGCGCTTGCGCGTTCTGCACCGGCTGGCCCTGAAGGGGGAGCATTCTACGACCCTCTGTGGCCTCCCAAAAAAACGCTTACCACAAGCAAGCGGAAGCGCAACCAATAACTCCTTGGCGGCTGCAACTCCCGGCAAAAAATTCTAGCTCCAGGGAGCGGCGAACGGCTACTACATTGGCCGACGCTCTAGCCATAAAACGGGTTGACACCAGTGAGACTTTACTGGAACCACAGAACCTCAGAACCACAGAACTGGGAAGCGGGATTCCACAACTCCCTGTGGAAGCTTCCAGCTGATAGCCACAACCGCTACGACCAGACCATGCAAGCTGAACTGCGGAGAAGCAAGCGCAGGTCACAGGGCTGCCCCGGCCGTCCCCAAGGCGGACTTACAACAACCCGTGAGGACGCCTGTCTGTGCCGTCATCAAGGACCGCCGCGTCCAAGACAGGGATGGCCATAGGCTACTTGAGCCGGGTGACTGGGGTGTCCCCAGATGGGACCACTGACCACTATGACCCTGATCCTCCAGGAAAAGGCGAAGAGACTTAAGTCGTCTGGCAGGAAACAAACGCCTGACCGGATGTTTCCACTTCCTGGCCAACAGTTCTCAATTTCAGGCGTGCAGGGAACACCAAACGCTGTCGCCCGCTGCCCTGAAGGGAGACCTCCTCTTGGGAGGCTGAGCCAGCCTCCCCCCGAGGGAGTGTCTGACAGCCCCCATAAGGGCTTGGACCGCTGCTGACATCCTATTCACCCGGTCTGGCCCAGAGCCAGAGACAGGGGAGTCTCCAACAGAGGCCGTACCCAGGCCCACAGCTTTCCTGGCTAAGGGCTCGGCCCGCGCTGCCACTCAACCTGTCGGGCCCAAACCCGAGCGGGCGACTCCAAAAAGAGGCCCCTACCCGGCGGGCTTTCACATCCCCTCCCCCAAAAAGCCGGCTAAAAGGGTTGGCCGCGCTGCCGCCATCATATCATCTTGTTGGCTGGTCGAATCAGAGGGTCCCATTGAAGAAGCTTTTCCCGGCCCGGAGTTCTATCTCCACCACCGTTGATGGGAGAGAGCTGGGTGATAACGAGAAAAAGAGAAATTGGGCCCTTTCGTCACCCCCCCCCGTAGGGCTGGGGGGCTCCCTTTAAAATGGGGGGGGCCGGACCCGCCATAAACCTGGGGCCCCTGAACAGGATGCCCCCTGCTAGGAAGAGACGACATGGCCCTTATGGGGGCCCCCGCCCCGGCAGGGGGGGTCGGGGCCCGTGGTGGCCAGAGCAGAGGCCCAAGGCAAAGGGCATGGGGTAGCCAACCAGAATATTTTGTGGCAGGGCACGGGCGCTATTAACCCTTGTTAAAACGGACAACGTGCAAATTTTGGGGGGGGCCCCGGGGGCGGGGTGGATGGCCCCAAAAGGGGGCCAACTTACCCTTCCCGTTTTCGTGTTCCTCGGTACCCCGGGAGCGAGGCCCTAGAAGGGGAAAATAAATGCGTTTGGTCCGCCCCCAAAAAGGCCCGGGTGTTTGGAGGTCCCGCCCATCCTGGGGGGTCGGGACCCTTTGAAACAACCCAAAAGGGGGGCAGGACCCGGAAAGGGCGGCCTTGGCGCGGCCGGAATGCTTTTAAAAGGGGGGTGGGAACCCCGCAGCCCTGGGAGACCTGCCCCCCCCCCCCCCCCCTCGGGATAAAAAGGAAGTGCGGTACCGCAGCGGAAAAAGGCGGAAACCCCAAAGTTTCCTGAAACGCCCCCAGCGGGGTTTCCCAAAATGGAGGGGGGGGACGGGGTGGGCGGGGCAGATGGGAAAAAATCCCTGCCCTCCCCAAAAAACTCGCTGGACGAAGTCGTCCGCAGCGGCGCTGCGCCCCCCGGGGATGGGAACGGGGGGCCAGACAGGCTCCAGTACCCCTAGGGGGCCCTGGCCCGGGGGGCGACACGGGGACAAGAAGCCCCGCTGGGCTCCCCTGGGACTTCTGGCCAGCGTGGGGTGCTGCGCCCGGGGGGGAAAAAAAAACCCCCCAAGGGGGACCCCCCTTTGGGGCCCAAACACTCCCTTGAAAGCTGGGGGGGCCCCAGGGAAAAAGGAATTTGCGCCCGGGAAAAAATATTAAAAAACCCCCGACCCCCCCAAGGGGGAGTCGGGGTATTTACTTATCGTTTTTCGGGGTCGCGGGATCACCCCCTTTGGGACATGACCCCGAGGTGGGGCTACGGAATCCAAAAAGGCCGGGAGGCAGCAGGTGGGGAGGGGAGTGGCGAGGAGGAAGCACCAGTTAAAAAAATGACGGGTTCCGAGCCTAGGGGGGAAGGCCGGTAAAAATAGCATTGACGGCCCCCTGATAGGTGAGGCCGGGTGCTCGTCACCCTTTCCCAAGGGTGGAAGCGGGTGCCAATACCCTTCCAAGGGTGGAGCCGGGTGCTCATCACCTTCCAAAGGGTGGGGGGGGTTTATTTTGGGGGAGAGCCCGGGGGTCAAACCCCTTCAACGGGTGGGACGGGTGTCATCACCTTCCAAAGGGGGAGAGCCGGGGGCTCATCACCTTCCCAACGGGTGGAGGGGTGCTCATCACCTTCCAGGTGGAGCGGGTGCTCAAAACACCTTCCAGGGTGAGGGGGTTTTCAAACACCTTCCAACGGGTGGAGGGGTGCTCCCTTCAAGGGTGAGAGGGGTGCTCAAACACCCCCAACGGGTGGAGGGGTGTCAATCACCTTCCAACGGGTGAGAGGGGTCCATCCCTTTTTAAGGGGAGGCGGGGCTCAATACCCCTTCAAAGGGTGGAGCCCGGGGGCTCTCACTTCCAAAACGGGTGAAAAGTCAGGTCTCCCTATACCCCCAAGGTTCCCCTTTTCCCCTCCCCCCCCCGGGGTGTGTTTCCCTGAATTTTTTGGCGAGAATTTTTTTATATTATTTTTTTATATTTAAAAACCACACACACAAAATATACTTTCACCACAAACCCAACAACCCCAAACACCCAACCCACAAAACAAAACAAAACCCCTTTTAAGGGGGTGCTGGGGCAAACAAACTTAAAGGTCCCCTTTTTTTTCACCTTATAAAAATGTTAAAAAGGTTGGGTGGGTTTTTAAAATTTGCCCTTTTCCTGTTAGGTGTGGGCGGTTTACGTAGGTCCACTTCTGCAGGTGGGGGGGTTTCAGCTTTCGGCTCCCAATTGGTTCGTGGGGGGTTTACAGCTCAGGCCCCAAAGGGTAATTTTTACACCTTTTGCTTGCAGACCTGACAGGTTGGAAAAAGGTGTCCCGATAAGAAAAAACCCAAGGTTTTTCCACGGTGATTTTTGGGGGATTTCAGTCCGTTTGGGGCGCCCTACTGTGCGCAAAACGTTGAAAACTCCCCTTTTTGGTAAACCAAGTTTCTAGAGAACTATGGATTCCGTCCCTCCCCGCTCGCAAAAGGCGAGGGGGAGAAAGCGACTGCCATTATTTCCCGGGGGATTTTTTGCAAGGGGGTTTTAAAAAAAGGCAATCCTTTTCAGTGAGCAAATCCCTTTAAAGTTTTTTTTGTAGAAAGTAGGTTAGGAGTAAAATTCCATCCTGTGCTAAGACACAGCGGGGAGTAAAAATCACCCTTTTGGGGGGAGGGGGGTTGGGACTAGAGAAGCTTGTGAAAACTGATTTAACTCTGAAATAAAGCAAAATTGGACACAATGTTTTGTCTTTGGGGAAAGGTGAGTCGGAGTGAAAAAATATAAAATGCAAAAAGCAAAGAGGGTGGTCGGTAATAGAGAAATTTTGTAAAAAGCGGAGATAAGAAAAATGTTAAAAATTAAATAGGCAGGAAAACCCTTTAATGGTTCCAAAGGGTAAACAATCCTTGTGCGCGTGGGGACTTTGCACAAAACCAAATTTGGAAGGTTTCCCAAATCCCTTAAATTGGCTGCTGAATGGGGGGGGTTTTTAGCCGATATCTGTCCCTTTTCACATAAAAAACTTGTTAGGGCCTCTAGACAGCCCGACAAATACTCGCATCCCGTTATAGTGAAATGATCGACTAAACAGTCAATGAGAAGGGTCAACGATAATGACTATCTCTGTATCGTGTGCTTGGTGCAAGGAAGTGATCCCATTACCAGAGGTCCCGTGGGCTGAAATCTTCGCATGGCTTCAAAGGCTTTCGTCACGTTGGCCACTGAAACACAGTGAAAAATAATTCCGTCATTAAATTTCCATTTAGCATTTTTTTTCTTCCATATACAAAACGCTCACTCATGTTCACACTGACACCCATTCTACTGCCCCCAAATTAATAGATAGTCTATTGTGCTACTGTACCCAATAAAAGGAGAACACGTTTGATCCCCCGGTAAATCAGTGGAGTGCATTACCAACATGTTACAAAAGTCATAAAACCTTGAAATGCATTGTTGCAATAAAGAAAACCTTTTTTCACTATAGGGCGACTATGACGGCCTTGGGTCCCACTCCTGGCACTATTACCAAACATAGTTTTTCCAGGGACAGGCAGGCATGCGGTAATAAACCATTCAAATAAATAGCCATCCACAAAATATAAGGACAGTTCGGGTATGTTCACACGGCGTAATTGCGGGGCGCATTTCGCCGCGTCTTTGCGCTTCAATGCGGCCGAAATGTGCCCCACAATTACAGTAATTCATAGCTCTCTATAAGAGCTATGAACTGTGTCTCGTCCCCCCGGGGTACAACAAGATCGTATTGAACACCGGGGAAGAGAAGTGACATGTGACTTCTTAGTAGCGCTTCCCGCCCCCGTAATAGTGATGTGAATGGGGGCCCCCCTGGTTTTAAAGGAAAACCCCCGCGAACGGAAATACTCAAAAAAACATGGGTATTGGGGCGTACAGTATGCACCCCCAAACGCGTGTGAACTACCCTTAGTGTGCCCCAAAGAAAAAAGCCTCTTGACGAGATACTTTCCATTCTCATATAGGGAAGTCTCAAGCGGAGGACCTCTTCTATCAACCCATTAGCGACAATGGGCGTATGGTATGTCATAATGTCTGTAAGTAGCTATAGAGCGGGTTCACTCGCTGAGCCCACTCCATAGGTAGCAGGTGCCAGCTGACACCCACCACGATCCTGCTTTTTTTAAACCCTTAAGCCAATGGCGATTCTTTTTCCCGGCATCAAAATGAATCGGGACACTTACCCAGTTTGGCCACCACGCTACAAGATTGCAGGACGTCAAGAGGATGCCATGGTAGTTGGAAGCCAAATAAAGGGCTTTTTTTAGTCCCAATACTAGACCTCCCCTTGGGGCGGTTTAGGAGAGAAATTTGTAAAACCTTTTTCTGCTTTAAATTTAATGGGAATGATTGTAAGTGTTTCATTTTCCCCGGGGGGTTCGTACCCTAGGTCTTCCCCAGTGCACGTTTTTAAAATTAAAATATTTACAGATTTATTATTTATTTATATATATAATATATTTTTTAAATTATATTTTTATTTTATATATTTATATATATATATATATATAACAACACCACACACAACCACACAAAACACCAAAAACATTGGTACTTTGGTGTAAGTCTTTTAAATCCATTTCAGATCCTTATGGGTTTAGAAAAATAAAACTTTTCTAAGAAGAAATAAAGGGAAAATCATGAATCTGTTTTTATAATAATAGGATTTTTGTATAAAAGTTTAATATAAAATAAAAAAAGGGAGTTTATATTCTGTATATACTTGGTTAAGCGAGTTTTTTAAGCCAAAAAAAATTTCTGAAAAATCCGCCCCTTTACTTATACTGAGTCACTGTAAAAATGGGGCGCTAATGGCTGGGCGAGCAGGCATACTTCAGCTATATGCGACTCCCTAAAATGTCCGCAGCCCACAGCCCTTTGCGTGGCCGTTTTTTCCCCACCTGTTTGCGACTCCTTGGGAGGCATACAGATGAAGATAACCCCGCAGGCAGAGAGCGAGCACTCCCTGTCCCAGGGACTTGGATGGCCGATGACATCCCCCGCCCCTTGCTAGAAGACAGAGCGAGGGGAGTCGGAGCAGTGAGGGAGAGAGGTAAGTAATTCTATTTTATTTATTTTTTTTTTTTTTAAAAACCCTCCCTTTTTCCTCCTTCGGGGAAGAAACCTGCCTATAACTGCTATGGGGGACATTACTGCCCGTGGGGGACTTTAAATTCCCGTCTGCTTTTTGTGGGGATATACCTTCATAAACTGCCAAGTGGGGCATTAAACTGCCTATAACTTGCCTAAGTTTTATTGGATCCCCTTTTTATTTTAAAAGTAGCCCCGGCATTTTCCCCCCTAGGCTTAATTCGATAAGTTTCCCGTTTTTTTTTCTTTGGTGCCTCAGTTATATTTCGTTATAAAGGGTAAATGGGAAAATTGACCAAATTTACTTGTCTCTTTTCTGTCCCTTTTCTTCTCCCTGGTCCCTACTTGGACCTGGTTGAGGATCACCTGGTCTGACCTTTGCAATATGCCGTAATTATAGCCTTAGAAATGGCAGCTTTGTGGGGCAGGTTCTGTGCTGTAAATCTGCAGCCCATTACAGTACATAACATGCGGATTTTCACGGAGTATTTCACCCCAAATTATAGGGTGGACTCCGCGGCACAATCCGCACGTAACACGTGCAGAAACTCCATGGATTTGCACCGGGATCCAAATCAGGAAAATTCCATCACATCTGAACGTACCCTTAGATGTTTAGATATTGATCACTGACCTGGACCAAAGTCGACTGTGGCATAGAGATCCTGTAACGTGCCGCACTTCAGAAAGTAATCCGCGTTTCCATCTGTGGTGAAGAGTACAACGTCATCTCCCAGGTACAGGCGGAACATGGCGTGAAGGTGGCGCATGTAGCTGTAATCACAGGCCTGGAAGCTGCCATACTCATTCTCTACCTGCAAGAGAAAAACCGGTTACACTCAGTGGGGCAGATTTATCAATCCTGTGTAGCTCTTGAACCAGTCTTAGGGGATGTTCACCCGGCGTTCTTCAGATCCAGTTTTGGATCCGCTTTTCGGACCCAAAAAACGCATCTAACAATGAGCAGTGTGATTTCCATTAGTTTCAATGTAGAACACGCATCCGTGTTCAGACCAGTGATCGCCGATACGTGTTTACTTGCGTCTTTTCGATGAGTTTTTTGGATCTGTTTAAAGAATTGTCATGTCAATTCTACTTGCGTTTTACACAAGTGAAATCCCCATAGGAAACAATGGAGTGCGGTTTTGGAGCCTTAAAAACGGATTGGATAAAAAATTTGAATGTCTGTGATTTAAAAGAAAATGCATTGAAAAAACATATCCGAAGAATGCATCCAAAAACGCCTGCAAAACGTATCCAAAAATGCATTTGCAGATGCATTTTTGGATACATTTTTTGGATGCAGTTTTCAATGCGTTTTTCATGTAATGAAAAACAGATCCAAAAACGGATCCCACAAGCTGTGTGAACAATGCACCACAAGTATCACAGGGTTGATAAATTTTGGTCCACTGCTTGTATGAGTTTGACACCCCTGGTGTAAAGCATCTACGTCACTGTTTTTGGCGCGAATTGCACCAGAATTCTGGTGCAACTACCTTGATAAATGTGCCCCAATAATTGCACAATGGTCTGAAACGTAAAGATGATAGAATATTGTAAAGTTATTCTAGAATTATCGTATTTTACAAATCAGCCTTATGACCAAACGCCGCCAAAACTACAGATTTGTCTGTGTTGTTGCATCAGTCTCTAGGACAGGGTTCTCATACATGTGGCCCACAGGCTGCATGCGGACCATGAGGCTGTCATCTGCAACCCATAGGGCTCCCAAAACATCCTCAAGACAGCAAGCAGCAGGTCGAATGAGGAGCGCGCCAGTCCGGCGATTCAACCCCTTAAATGTCATGCTCATGGCAAATTATTTTACTGTGTCGTCCATCAGCACCCCACCGTGATGGTTTGTCTGTAACGTAAGCATGCCAGCGCTGGCTGGAGGCAGAGTCTAAGGGCTTGTTCACACAGCGTTTTTGGGAAGCGTCTTGGATCCAAAAACGCAGCGTCGATCCAACGGATCCAACACGCAGCTGTGTGTTTGGATATGTGTTGGCTGCAGCAGGATCTCACCCTATAGTTTAAAATAAGGCGTCTGCTGCATCTTTCGGACCAAAAATTGACATGTCAGTTCTTGGGACAGATCTGAAAGACGCAGTGAGAACACATTGGAGATCATTCGTCTGACTCCGATGCATGTTTCAAAGTAAAAGCAATGTAAATCTACTGCATTGCTAGATGCGTGTTTGGGTCCGTCTAGACGGATCCAAACACGCATGTAATAATGTATGTTCACAAGGACCCAACACGCAGTGTGAACATACCCTAACAGGCTGATTGACAGATGGTATATTGCACTGTTGCAGAACAGTCATGTACTGCAATGTATTGTATACAAAAATCAAGCGATCGCTCAGTCCACTCCTATATTGGGAAAAGTAAAAGAAATATAAAAAAAAAAAAAATTTCTTTTGTCGGATTTCAAAACCGCTGGTTTATGAAACCGGTTCTATAATCTGCAGTATTAAGGGGGATTCTAGCACAGTGCAATGTTAGGGCTTGTTCACACGGCGTTTTTGGGTCCGATTATCGCATCCAAATACGCATCGACGATCGGACCCTAAATGGATCCAACACGTACCCAGTATGCGGCTGCATGTTTGGCTGTGTGTTGGATGCAGCAGGATTGCACCCTATAGTCTATAGTCTTTCAGACCAAGCATTCACATGTCATAATTGGAACGGATCGAAGACGATGAGCTCCGCATGCAGCAAGCCAACTTGTGTGAACCGCCGAGCGTGTCGCCATATTAAACAATGTAAATCACATGCTATTTGTTAGATGCGCGTTTGGGTCGTTAGGGTCTGACAGACGGGTCCAAACAGCAGCTACGGTTGTCCTCGGCAAATTTCGGTATGATTCGCATCGTATTTGCGCTCTAATATGGGCGAGATGCGCGCCGAATTAGATTCCACAGTTTCATAGAGAATATGATTTTGCCTCTCCCCACGCTGTACAATACAATTAATTTGTACGCGGCGGTTGCCGGAATGAATATTGCAGCGAATACCCCGCGTGTAATGCATGTCAATGTGGCCGGCGGGCTTCAGCCCCGCGACGCGGGGTACGCGCTGATCAGCGCAACTCCCAAATCACCCGGCGTAATTGCGGCCGTACTGTACACACTGCAATTACGCCGTGTGAACATAGCCTAAAAGTGTATGTTCACACGGACAAAACATGCCTTGTGAACATACCCTTAAAGGGTGGGAAGAAATCTGAGAACTTCCCCCTGCAAATGAGAATAATCATATGCAGAAGTGATGTAAAAATACCACCGGATTTTTCAGAGGATTTAAGTTGCCGTGCAGACATAGCCTTATGTGGCCGAGCTTGCGATCCCTGCTCTAAGAGAACATTTCCAACATAATAACTGAAATATGAGAAAAATGTATTGGATGCTGGACACATACTAGTAAACCAGCAGCAGCTACAGACAAATCAAGTGAAGAGGAGTCCTGTTACCTGGACACTGATTATATTTCCTCCATTGTTGTACAGACGTGGACGCAACTTGGGCAGCAGGACGGAGAGCCAGGAGTCCACCGCATTCAAGTAATCTGGAATTAGAAGGGGTCATCAATTAGACATTCATCTTCATGTATAAAGGATTGCTTATATACTCAATTACTAATACATGAAAGGGTTTATCTCACTACAAAGATCAGCTTTCAACATGTAGGAAAGGTAAATGAAGACTTTTTCCAAATATATTGCTTTTTTATTTTGCTTTGTTGAGGAGATAAGAGAGACAGTATCTGCTGTGAGTGCTCACAGGTTTCTCTGGTTACTGTCTTGCTCTCCTCTGCTCTTTGTCTTATCTGAGAGCAGAGCAGGGAATAGGGAGCCGATATTCTAATCATTACAAAAGAACCACCCACAGCCTGACCAGGAAGCACGAATATGAAGCCGCTTTTGGCTCTGTAAAAACAACACGGTGATACAACCCCTTTAATTATATAATTGATCTTTGGAGATAACAGAAATTCTCAACCTGTGAAGAATGTTATATGAGCCCTTCAAAAAAGGATGACTTCGAAAATGCTAAGAAAAAGAAAGTAACTAGAATTGACCTGAGAGTGTGCAGCTACACTTATTTGCGTGTGGAGTAGGGACGGCTTTTCAGCATTGGCCGGCTCTCCACTGAGAAGGCAGGGATGGGATGTGACTGTCCCTGCCTTTCTGATCAATGTATATACAGCGCTCAATATACAGAATAGCAGGAAGCCTCCTGGTGCCGGCAGTCACGTGATTCCCGGAGCTCGATAACAGCAGGAGTTGTCAGACTCTACGACAAAAAGAAGAGGAGTAATCCAGCAGCTTGTTGCAAAAATGTTTAAAGAGTATAAAAATATTCAGGCCAATAATTGGTTATCAGTTCAAGGCTCTTTTCGTTGTGGTCATACAAGGTGTATCACTTGCAAATATATGCAAGTGACTAAGGGGTTTACAGCAACAGCTACAGGAAACAAACACAAAATAAAAACATTACATTGTTGTACTCGCAACGTGATTTACCTTATCACGTGCAGCACTTGTTCACTCCAGTACGTTGGACATAGCTCAAATAGCCTAAAAACGCGGATTCGCAGGCACATCTCTGACATCTCTAGAGCTGAATTCACACACGTCTCCATGGCATCGCGGCATTTCGCGGAATGCCATGCAGGCAGACTTGATTCCTTCATATGTAATGGGATCGAGATAGTGCATAGTCCTTCAAGAGGAGGAGATATGAAAAGGAAACTTCTATCACGAGAGGCATGGTGGAGTCGGCAAGCCAAAGCCCCGACTCCAACTCCTCAATTTCCCAAACCTCCGACTCCGACTCCTGACTCCCTCATACACGGCACATGTTTAAGTGATAACCTTACTGTAGTAAAGTGGTAACATCAGGCTGTTTATCACCTTATGATACAATAATCAAGCTATTTAGGTAGAACAGACATTGATAAGCAAAAGGGTAACAATGTTTTGATCTTTTGAACACTTCTGGGTTGAGTTTTAGAAAAAGCTGTATTTGTATCCAAGTCCAGTCTGCACCAACATTGGGAATGTGTAGAAGAGACCTGGGATCAGATTTTGGTCAAAAATATGCTTGAATTCTGATTTCAGAGCCCAGAAGGATTCAGGCAGAAAGATAAAACCAAGGTGGTTTTTCCCAAATGCTAACAAAATAAACAAATTAACATTTTGATTTTTTGGAGAAAAAACAGTAACAGTGCAGTTACAGGAAAAAAATTCTGCAGAACAAAGCAGATGCTAAATACTTTGCAAGCCAAAGTTATGTATAAGATGGGTAAGATGATTGTACATAAAATTACAGTACCCCTCATATACAAAGCTGTAGTGGAGGGTGAGATATGGAGCCTGAAAGTCACAAATTCAAACCATTGTTACCCCTTTTGCTTGTCAGTGAAAAATATATTTATTGGATATGACTTAGAACAAAAAAAAAAAAAGTAAATATGCAAAACCCTGCAGGAACATTTGTGGGGGTCTCTGAATTTGTTCTGAGAAATTAGTATCGCCTCCATCAGATCCTGCATACATGACCTTCACATCTGATCTCCTATTTCCAGGTAGAGAAAAGGCCTCTCTACACTAACTTGGGTTGGGAGCAAAGCGGTGACCACAGGGGCAACATCTCCAACAATGTCAGGGTATAAAGGAATTGCCTCAGCCACAGTCAGTTTTGATGAATGGTTTAACTCTTCTACTTCTTTGACAGCAGGTAAAAAAAATTTTGCTAAAATGTGTTTGCCCTGGGAGCAGAATCTTTTCCCCTGGGGGAGCGCTTTGCCTGCTCCATGTCATTCATAATTTCACTCCTCATGTGATGAGGCTGAAGATATGGGGGCAGTAGCACTGGCCGGACCCAATTCTTTTGCTCTTTGCATCGAACTAACTGGACCAACTTATTATATATTTTGGGAGTCGGCGTCGGTCCCTTTTATGACGACTCCGACTCTGACTGCTGCAAAATAGGCACCGACTCCACAGCCCTGTTTCCCCATGGCCTCAATAAAAGACAAGATATAATGTTTCACTATTAGGATTTACATACTTTGGTATTTTGCTCTTTTCTCGTCTCACCTCCATCTTTGAAGATCGTAGTGTGTTTTTGCTATATATTTATTTACTTTTTAAAAGTGGCACATTTGGTTCTTATTTGTTAATTTATGGGATTTAAAAGGAATTTAAAACCCACAGCTTTAAACCCACCATGTTTAAAAGGGAGGAGTCCCCAAAAACGCGTCGGTGCGTAACACCATATGATGTTTCTTTGATATTTTTTGGTTTTAAAGATCTTTAATAAAGCTTTTCTTTGTTTATACTCTTTAAAAAATTTTTGCAAACAAGCTGCTGCATTACCCTCTTCTTTTTTTTGAACGTTGCCCCCTGGGAATCTGCTTCAAGCCCCCAGGTCCTCAGCTTTTCCCAAAACCCCCCCGGTCCCGGGGATTGAATTCGCATTGCATTTTTTGGAGTTGTCAGACTTTGCAATAAATTCAAGGGGTGTAATTCCATGGTTTTCCCCCTGGAACTAGGGTCACTAGATCAGCCCCAATTACAGGGGAAATCAGTAAACAAAAAATTATATAAAAATGCCCCCAGTAGTCTTTCAGAACTTATGGGGAGCACAAAATGGAAAAAAAAAAAAATAAAAGAATAGAATAGTATTAAAAAAAGGGGATGTTCACACTGCATTTTTTAGATGTGTGTTTGGATCCGTGTTTCAGACCCAAAAACGTTTTCAATGTGCATGGATTTCCATGCTTTTAAAAGAAAACGCCGCATCGGAGTCAAACCCTGATCACCGATGCATGTTTACTTGTGTCTTTCGGATCCGTTCCGAGAACTGTCATGTCAATTCTTGATCCGAAATATGCAGCAGACGCCCTATTGAAAACTATAGGGTGCGTATCTGCTGCACAGAAAACGCATCCAACAAAGACGCACTTTGGGTACCCGGGTTTTTTTCGGATTGAAAAAAACGGACAGAAAAACGCTGTGTGAAAATACACTACCAGCTCAAACCTTGACTTTTAGCCTAGTCCCCAACGACCCTAAAAAATTTTAAAACGGAAAAAAGAACAATTAAAAAACAACTTATTTGAATGCACTTTTACGTAAAAAAAATAAATTGAAAAAAGAAAAAAACAAACCCCTTTAAAATTTAGTATTAAAAAAAAAAAACAATGTAAAAATTAATAAAAATTAAGCTATCAAGGCTTAGGCGGGTTCACACGGCTAAATGCAGGACGTAATTTTCCCCCGTGTGGCCAGGGGGGGGCGGGTGTGGGGGCGGGTGCGGGGGGGCCCGGGACCTCGCCGGCCCAAGACTTGCTTTTCCAGCGTGCCTATACGCCGCTAGTAATTTAATTCACTTATCTCCCCGCCCGGCGGATCGCCGAGCGGAAAAAAGAGACCATGTTTT